>VZRZ01004630.1:836934-855900 GCA_013398175.1 Climacteris rufus | reverse complement strand
CTTTTTTTTTCTTGGCGGGGCCGCCGCCGGTGCCCGGGCTTGCGGGGCGCTTCTTGCTGCGGGACGCGGTGCCGGCGGGAGACGAGGCCGCGGCCGGGACCAGGCTCGCCATCCCGCCCCGCTCCGCCCCCGGCCCGGGATCGTTCCCCGGCCACGGGGGCCGTGGCGGCGCTGCGGGCGCGCATGCGCAATGGCGGCGGCCCTGCCCTCCCCCACCCCCGGTCGGGGCGGCCGAAGGCGAGGGGGGCTTGGCCGGCGCTTGTCAGGGTTCGAGCCCGGAGCGACCGCGGCTGAGGCGACTCTCGTAGGGAGCAGCTCTGCCTCCTTCTTGTTCCCCTGCGGTGGCGCGGGCCCCTTCTCGGAGACCTGGCTGCGGTGGCAGACTCGGCCCCGGGGTAGCCCGTGTGCGTGGGAGGTGGCAAAGTGTGTCGAGGTTTTCTCACCGTAGCGGGGTGAACGGGACTGGAAAGGGCGCTGGGTCTGAGTCATTTTTAGCACAGAGGCCTTCGCAGCCGTTTGGGCGGTGAGCAGAAAGGAGCTGCGCGGGAGCGGCTGAACACGGGCTGTGGTGCGGGAGACGGGGCCCCGTGCCCGCGCGGTGCCGGGGCCGGAGCGGAGCGTGCTCGCTGTGGACACCGCGCTGTGTCTGCGCGCCGGCCCTGTCGTCGGCCTGCCCAAGCTGAGATAAAGTTTATGCGAAACGCTCTCGTATGATGAGAATGGTGTGCGAGTCTTAAATGTGTCAGGATTTTGCAGCTGCCTCGATAAAATCCGCAGCGGGCTTTAATAGCTCCCTTCAGCTCTCAGCTCTGACAAGCCCAACCAGTGCTCGGCGGGAGCAGCCGCGCTCCCCTGCAACAGCTCCCCGAAAGGCGGCTGTGCTGAGGTGCGGCCCGTCTGTTCCACCGGGACTGCGCTGAGGGGACCAGAGGAAAGGGCCTTAGACTGAGACTGGAGATTCAGATTAGATTTTAGTAAAGAAGAGAAAATCACTGTTAGGGTGGTCAGGCATTGGAAGAGGCTTCCCAGGGAGGTGGTGGAGTCACCATTCCTGGAGGTGTTTAAGAGGTGCTTGGATGTGGTGCTGGGTGATGTGGTTTAGGGCTTACAGTGACACTGCTGGGCTGATGGTTGGCCTTAATGATCTTAAAGGTCACTTCCAACCTTGATGGTTCTATGATTCTAACCGTGTAAGCTTTCCAAATGCAAGTTGCAAATTATTACAGTGATCATTTAAAAAACCAGACTATAGCTACAGAGAGCTGGTGCTGTTTGCCTTTCTGGATACTTCTTACTGCTACAGATTTGGTTGCTTCCACGCTGTTTTGGCACGGCAAGTGGCCTGGTCCGGCGGTTTTTCCTCTTCCTGGAATCTGGAGTAACATACCAGAATAGATTTGAGGGGATCTGGACTGTGCTCCAAGTGTTTTTACGGTCTTTTTACTGTCTATGCTGTTTCACACCATACCCCAGAGTACTGGTTGGTGTTGATGTGGTGTTGCAGACAGTTCCCAAGCTGCTTGGTGACTGAGAAAATTTCTAAGCTTTATACTTACATGCATCTGCATTCAACATGCTGGTCAACTTATTACCATGTTTGTTTGAGCTACTTCTATGCAATGCCAGTCTTCTAGGTTTCCAGCTGCAGCTGTGTGAGATCCTTTCCCAGCACAGGCCTTGTGCAGAGGCAGAGGTCCAAGAAGTTGATATTCAGGCCTAAAAATTAGGTCACGTTTATAGACGGTGCTGTAATGAGGACTGAGCTTGGTCACAGTAGGGGTGCCAGGCAGTGCTGTGTAAAACAAAAGCTTTGAAGGTGGCCTGAAAGAGAGTTGAAGACAAAAGCCTGGACTTCCAGGCTGTGTTCCAGGCACCTGTGTATGTAACAGAAAAGCAGGACAAGATTTGCTTTCCAGGGGCATAAGCAAGGCCTTGTACAAACATCCAAATCCCATATTCTCCTTCCCAAGTGTAGTTGCTGTCTTTCTGTCTGAGCATGCAGGCTGCAAGCAGCACCACAAAGCCAACTGGTAAACTGGATTGTGTTTGCCCTTAGTGATTGTTTCGGGTTTGTGTGTGCTCTGCAGTACGTATTTCTTCTCACTTCAATTGACATCCTCCCCTCACATGCTCAAAAAATGTTGACCTGAGTGTGGAATTATCAGGGGCGCTGGTAATCGCAGGGGAATTGTGTCCCTTGACAAAGCCAGATCTGCTTTGCTGTGTGCTCAAAACGTTGATCTTGTCTTAGTCAGCCTTTCTTGGTTCCCAGGGCTGGCTCCTATCTCTTTGCCACGCACATGTGCATGCTCAGCTCCCAGGCATGCCCAATTAAATAGGGAGCATACCTTATCACAGGGATGTTTTTACCGAGAGGAGCATCTTTAATGCTAGTGAATCATGCAGAGAATTAACTGCTGCATCAGTGAAAGTTTTTAAATAGTACTTAGCCAGGCATTTTCTTATCTGTACCCATTTTTATCAATTGGTTTACTGAAAAATCACAAGGCCCATGTGTTTTGCAGCAATATTAAGTACAGTGGAATTTTACACAGTACACAGAGTGGGTCAGATTGGAAGGGACCACAGGGAGTGGTCCAAACTCCCTGCTCAAGCAGGGTCATCCCAGAGCACATAGCACAGGCTTGTGTCCAGATGGTTCATGAATATCTCCAGCGAGGGAGATTCCACAGCCTCTCTGGGCAACCTGTTCCAGTGCTCAGTCACACAGTAAAGAAGTTCTTCCTCATATTCAGGTGGAACTTCCTGTACATCAGTTTCTGCCCATTGCCTCTTGTCCTATTGCTTGACACCACCAAGAAAAGCCTGGATCCATACTCTTGACACCCTCCCTTCAGATACTGATGGACATTGATGAGATCCCCTCTCAGTTGTCTCTTCTCAAGCCTGAACAAGCCCAGCTCTGTCAGCCTTTTCTCAAGGAAAGAGAGGTGCTCCAGTCCCTTAATCATCTTTGCTGTCCTCTCCTGGACCTGCTCCAGAAGCTCCATGTCTTTCTCATACTGAGGAGCCCAGAACTGGACACAGCATTCCAGATGTGGCCTCACCAGCGCTGAGGAGAGGGGCAGGCTCCCTTGGCCTGCTGGCAATGCTCTTTCTAACACACCTCAGGACACCACTGGCCTTCTTGTTCCCACTGCTGCCTCATGGGCAGCTAGTTGTCCACCAGGATCCCCAGGCTCTTCTCCACAGAGCTGCTTCCCAGCACTTTATCCCCCAGCCTGTACTGGTGTGTGGGGTTATTCCTCTCCAGGTGCAGGAGCCTGCACTTGCCTGTGTTGATTTTCAGAAGGTTCCTCTCTGCCCATCTCTTTACCCTGTTGAGGTCTCCCTGAAAGGCTGCACAGCCCTCTGAAGTATCAGCCTGTCCTCCCAGCTTTGTGTCACCAGTGAACTTGCTGAGGAGGCCTCTGCTCCTTCACCTGAGTCATTGATGAGTAAGTTAAACAATACTGGGCCAAATATTGAAACTTGGGAAACACCATTAGTGACAGCCCTCCAAGCAGACCCTGTACCACTGATTATGACCCTCTGGGAGCAGCTGTTCAGCCAGTTCTCAATCTACTTCACAGTCCCAGAAGACCCATAACTCACTGAGAAATAGCAAAAATGGCAGTGTGAACAGCGAGGGTGTCTGCAGAGGATGAGTAAAAGAATTAGGGATGAGGGAAGGGCTGTGGAGTTGGATGATGCCTTCTCCCTGCTTGTTGAGTGGCTGTCCACAACCAGCCCTGCTGAAAATGAAGAGGTGTTTTCCTGCTGATTAAGTGCCATATATATCTTGCTGGGTTCCTGTTGCACACTTATATAAGCAGTTGCTTTGTGATACAGACAAGGCCTTGTCTGAAGAAGAGCAAATAGCAATTGCTACCCTGGCTGGGTGCAACAAGGCTCTTCCTGCTCTTAAGTTTGAACCTGGCTGGAACTGAATGCCTTTTCCCTTACCAGTACTGCAAGGCATATTTTTTGTATGCTACCTTGCTAATAAGAAAATTAAATACAGCTCAGCAACAACTCTGCATGCTCTTTGATGTGAACAGTCACCCACCTTCCTGTTTGTAATAATCTCAGTGGGCTGGAAAGGCCCCTGGTACTTTTTTTTGATAATATTTAGGGAAAAATGCAGGAATCTCTTGAATTAGGGAGAAGGACCTCAGGTTCCTATCCCAGGTTTGTGAGGTGGGGTTTTGTTTTTTTGGTTTGGTTTGGTTTTTGGTGTTATGGGGTTGCTTTTCACCCTTTGGCTGGATGAAAATTGACCACAATTATTTTCTCATCATGCAGGGGAGATTACTGCTGTGTGAAGCTTATGGAGGCATATGAAGGATGGTGGGTGCCTCATGATTTAGGACTTAATCTTTTTTTAATGGAGGAAGAAAGTGACAAGAGGAAAAAAATGTTTGGGAAGCCAGCAGAATTCTTTAGCATGAGTTAGGATAAGCAGAATGGAGAGAGCAAGGGCCTCAGGAGCCATGTGAGTCAAAGCTGCTCCCTGCCCCAGCCCCAAGTGCAGTTTCCCAGCAAATAGAGAGCTGTGCCAGCTCTCCTCCTACCAGTGAGCTGGCCCCGTGATGGGAGGCCTGCAGACTGACACATTCAGGCTGCCTGGTAGCAAATGTCTTGGATACTTCCAGACCAAATGCATGGATATTCTTCTGCTCCATCAAAAGGAAAAAGCTGGTATCTGCAAATGTGTATTTATTCTATTCCAAGCTTTGAACTTAAATCTCTCTCAGTACCTAACTTCCATCCTACCTGGCTGTTTAACTTTCAGTATTCCTATTCTTCTTACTTCTATACTACACAAAAATGGGTGGATTAAAAATGAAATTGTCTGTGTCTTTACTCATTGGCTATATTGGAGTTTGTAAGATATTCAGGTAGCTAAAATGGTGGCAGAGAATATATATAATCCCTCTGTATATCACTGAATTAAAATGAAAGGTTTAGAATTATAACATAATATCCTTCTGGATTTTTTGTTTGTTTGTTTGTTGTTTGTTTTATTTTTGGTATCTACATAATGGGGATAATTTTTCACTCTGTGGTAGGTTGAAATGAAGATAGAAGTTGTGGCAGTTGAGAAATAGCTCCTAGTGATAGTTACATAGTGATTTGTACCATTACAATTTCCTGGCAACAGTATCCAACACACTCAGACAGGTTTTCTATTAATTTAACCATTTTTAGCAGCGTTGCACAGGTGCAATTTGTGCTATAATTTGTGAGTTTTGAACTCTTTAATACTCAAGTTGTATTAAAAATAAAAACAACAACTGGGGTTTTTTCCCCTTTTGGTTGTGTATGTGTCTATTGGGTGTCATTTGCATTTTCATAGAGGCTCTGGAGAAAGGAAGGATTGAAGTTTTTATCTTCACTGCTCTGTCAGGTAAAAAGCAATAGATTCCTGCTGGGTAGCTTGTGGGGTCTTGGTGGCATTTTGTACCTTATTCTTTAAAAGTGCTTGGAGGCTTTGATGACTTTTCAGAGCCTGCAGTGTGAACTCTTATGATTTGCATTTGTTCCCTGTAATTTGCAGCTGCAGGCACTGCACTAGCTTTGTTTAAATATAATGCCAAATGCCTTTAAAATAGGTATTTGAACTGTGGATTAAGGAGACTGCTTTTGTAATATTAAAGGCCTTTTTACTGCACACATCAAACATCTAACATTCAATGCAATCTTCCTGAAGCTGTTTGTATATTCTTAGTAACACAGAAAGAGAAACATTTAGAAATAGCTTTTGTCATTTTCCTAGTAGCCTCTCCTTCTCAAAGTTTATTTGAAAATGTGACAAATTTGACACATCAGAAATGAGCACAAAGACTCAAAGTGTTGTTCTGTTTGCAGTTTAGTTGTACTTTACTTGAATTTTTGCTACTAATTCAAGTAAAATTATGTTGATAGCACACCATTTTGATAGCATGCCATTTATCAGTGTTGTGACTTGAAGTGTGGACTACTGACCAAAAATTGTATTTATGCTGTGCCTGGCACGTTTTACCGAACTACTGTGTAGGCAAGGGAAATCTAACCCAAAAGGTTTTGTTAAATATAGATTTCACTGTGGTTTAAGAGAGTTCTATGTGAGAAAAAAAATTTACGTGTAGTATTTGATTTTAAACACTGTTCTCTTTGCATACAGTATGAAAGGAAGAAACTGGCCATTGTGCAAGTTAATGGAATCCTGTATTCTGTATCTCCTGGATAATTAATTATTATGCAATTTTTAGCATATTTAGGTTCTGTCTCAAAAGATTAATGAATTAGTGTATCATATTAAATTTAATCTTATCTTTTTGAAAGTGAAAATGGGTTAAGAATTTCCCTATTTAGTTTGCATTCAGAGTCTGATGAATGTTTTCTGCAGTTATTCATGTGGACAAGTTCTTGATTTCCGAAATGCTCAGCTGAGAAAGATAAAAATGTCATGATACTCATTTGCATAATCTTTAATGTAGTAACCACCTTGAAAATGCTGTGGTTTATAGACTGAAAAAAAAATGTGGATTAGCTGAATAAGTAATCTGATTTATGAACATAAAATCTTGGTGGGATGGCAATTAGATTGCAAGCAATCTGGAGACTGAGGATGGTTATATATTTAATTTATTAACAATTCTAATGAATAAATTCACAGAAATAAAAATGTCCCATTGAATTCATTAACAGAACAGGGGTTGAAGTCGCTGGATAAATTGCTCACAGGGATTAGCTCATGCATCTCTGCTTGTTACAACAGGTCTTCTGGTGCTACAGCACTCTTAGTTCTATAATAATTTTGCATTTGCATGTACATTAAGTCTGTGGTATTTTTATTGCAATTAGGATACAAATTTGAGAAGTCAACAATGCCAGCAGTATCTCTAAATGTTAGTGGGCCATTTGTGAATGTGATGTGCTTTGCTCACTGTTCTCAATGCAATGAGAAACCTCAAAAGACAAAGATGCAAAATGGAACCAATATGTGACGTCTGCTTGATGACGTGTTGACTTGGGTGCTTATTTGTCAATCTCATTTGTTTTGTTTTTTTTTTTTCCTAAATGCTAACTAGGACTTCAAGTGCTGGATAAACCCCTCTGGGTGCGCTGAATTAGTGACACTGCACCCAGTGTCTTAGCCAAAGTGTCTGCTCTGAGTTGCTACTGTGCTAAATGGATGGACTAAAAAGCCCTAACTAAATCTGCAGCTACTCAAGACAAACCCAGTTGAGCATAAGATTAGAACTTAGAGAAAATGTTTCTGTATTGTTTTTGGTGGTTTTTTGGTTGGTTGGCTTTTTGGTCTTTTATTGTGTATATATATATATATAAATATGTATGTATATGTATATAGATGTGTGTATATATGTGTATATAGATGTAAATAAATCAGCACAGACAAGCACAAATTCACACTTTATTTCTACAGCCAGTGATTTTTAAAAGTCTCATCTGCTGATCCTGGGAAATCCTTACAGTCCTTTTGAAGTGACCAAGAGAAGCAAATTGATACTGCTTAGCTTCAGTGCAATATTTGAGACATTCTTAAAAAGATCACCTCTTCTTGAGTAAAAAGTGTTCTATATGAAAGAAAAAAAACTAAAATGATTGGAACTACATAAATCATGGGCTGGGGTAAAAATGAGTGGATAATATTTGCAGTAGAAGGCATTGCAGAGCCTGGGTGATTTATGAGCTGGCTATGAATCAGTGGAATTGCAGTGCCCTGGAACACACACATCACACAAGCAGGAAGCCTGAAGGCACATGCTGTATTCCTTTTGCCTGTCAAAGCTTGAGGCTCAATTGGAATGCTATGTCTAGCTTTGGGCATTCCACCTCTGTGCTCTCTCCAAAGTTTTCCTGTCTTTCTTGGAGAGAAGAAGAGGATGCTCTGAGATCTAGGGAGCGTAGTCTGTAAAGAGTGAGTGAGAATTTGAGTTACCTATGTGGCATAAGGTTAAGGAGAGGGGGACTGGAGGAAATTTCTACAGAAAAGGAAGATCTGCTCTCTTGTGCCTGTTGTAGATGAATTCAATTTATTCAGCACTATAGACCATTTTTTATATACTAACCATACTTCACACATTTTTTGGTTTGTGTGTTTGTGATTTTTGTTTGGGCTTGTTTCTTTTTCACTAGTATTGTTCCTACTAGAAGGATGTGTTTTGTTATTTTCTGCGATGGATTCAAGTGGGTAATATGTGGGGGAATTTTGGTATTTGCAAGGAATGATGTTTGGTTTTTTCTCTCAATGATTAGATGGCTACAGTTTGAGAGGGCTTGGGTTTTCTGTCTAGGTTTTGGTAGATAAATCCAAGGATTTGAAAGGCCACTGCAGAAGGGGCGGGACCATCTCCCTGTGTGTCTGTAGCAATGAAGAAATAAAGGGATTATCTTTGCAGCAAGGAAGATTCAGGTTATATTACAAAGAGGTTTTTTTTTTTTTTTCTTTTTTTTTGCAGAGAAAGCTTGCTTCACACTAGAATAGCTTGCTTTTGAAGGTTTTGAAAAACAGGTTAGACATCTGCCACAAAAGATCACGCACAACTGATTCTACCCAGAGACAGGAGAGTAGATTAGATGACCTCTCAAGAATTTTTGCAGTTCTGTTTTCTGTGATTCTGTCAATTCCATGGTTATTCATTAAAGGTATATGCTTCCACACAGAGCAGTGAGAATGTGAAGCTGGCTGGACAGGGTCAGACTGTTTAACTCAGTGCTCCAACCCAGTGGGAGCTGAAAGCAGATATGCAGGCCACACTGTACAAAGAGGGCTACTACACAGGATGATATTTCTCTGTAGATGGTTTGTGTGTATTTAGTAGCTTCTGTTGGATTCCAGTTCCACAAATTTCTCTGGTGCCCCTTGAACAAGAGCTGTTGGTGTTCATGGTATTCCACAACCAGATGCTCTTGCAGCTCAACCCCATGTGTGAAAACCTTTCTCTTGGTTTTGAACCTGACCCCCTTTTACCTTCATTTGGTGCTTTTTGGCTCTTGGTTTTTTAGACAGACATTAAAGACTCACGCTCTCCATTGCAGCTAAAGACTTTTTAAGCCTTTATCTTATTCATTCTTAAATATTTCTGTGTCTAGACTCAAAAGCTCTAGCTTACTTAGCTATTTATTGTATGGTAGATGATGCTTAGTTTCTCCTTGTTGCCCTGTTTTGAACGATTTCAGCTCTACATCCTTTGCTATGGAGGGAACAAAAGTCATACAGAAGTTAAGATGCAGGAAGGCTATAGGTAGCAAAGAGATGTTCTTTGTTTTATTCTCAATTCCTTCACAATTAAGTGATTTTTTTCTTTTTCTTCTTCTTTTTTTTTTTTTTTTTTTGATGTTGTTGAGCACTAAGCTTTAGTTTTCATAATCTGCTGTCCTAACCTCAAGGTGCCTCTTCCTGGGTAATACTGGTCAACTCATTGTATATTTGAAATTTGGACAGCTTTATTCTCCTGTGTATCTGTAAAAGTTTGTCTACAGGTAATTTCCTGTGCTGGTTTATTGCTGAATCTCTAAGTCACATAAGGTCTGTATGTGGCTCTTCACTGTAAGCCCTGACCTTCACCACCCTAATTAATAAATTAGCATCAGCAATTTTTGCCACCTTGCTACATGTCCTTTTCTGGCTTTCTTATAAATGCAAAATGAGCAGCATGAGTATCATTTTGCATAGTGCTCATGCAAAATGAGCAGTATAGATTTCTGTGAGCACTGTTTACTTCCCTAACTCTTGTAAGGGATTATATTTATTTTTTGATGAGTTCTCTATCTGTGCAAGAGCCTTCATTATTTCTTGGTAGGTCCTTAGGTTCCATATGCCTTCTGGAAATCCATATAGATTGTATCATCTGGATTACCACTGCCCATGTGCATTTGGGAATAAAAATAAGACAGTAGTAGCAAACATTGTGGTTATCTTTGACATGAGAAACTGTTCCCTTCGCTAAATACAAATTTGTTACTTTGATCACACTATCATGTTCCAAGTTCTGACACATGGCCTTGCTATTCTTTTTAATGCTCAGAATACAATTATTTCATCATCTCTGTCTTCATTTTTTTTAATACTGGAGTTATAAAAGCATGTGTTTTATTGCTTAAAGAACAATTTTGATGAAGAACATTGTTAGCTGTGTGCTGTTGTGTGTCATGCTATATAATAAAAAATTTGGAAAACCATTTGAATCTTTTAAATACTAATCATGATAATTGTAACAAACTAGATTTTTTTCTCAGTACTGTTTAGTGTTGTGTTGTTCCTGAGATTATTGACAAAAAATAGGTGTCTTGTCTTTTATATTTCCTAATTTGTAGTTTTGTATCGGTCACCAAACTGAGTGAGTAAAAAGAAAAAATAAACTCAGGTCAGGTTTATGCTGTCCTGGTCATGTCCATTGCTCTGAATTTGGTAAAAAGGCTGAATTTACTAGCTTGTATTAGGTGGATATATACAGCCCTTTGCAAACAAGAACTTTTGCTTATTATGTCATTGTATGAACAAGCTAAGATTTCTGCTCCTTTAATGGAAAAGAGCCCATCATTAAAAATGTAATGCACATTTTCAAGTAATTAAAAATGATGCATCTGAGTACTTTTCAAGGTTTTTCCCTTCCCCCAATTCCTTCCTTCCTCCAACACACTTCTGGCATGGGAATGTGTTGTTTCCTGTAACAAATATTGAGGGCTGATATGAACAGAAGAGATTGTCTTGATCACCTTTCATCTTTGATGACTGAAAGCAAATGTTATCTGCTTGTTTTTTATTTAAAAAAAACAAACCAAAACAAAACGAAAACCAAACCTACCAATATTTAAATTCCTCTCTTGAACTGTTTCAAGCAATTTGTTTTCTCCAGCTAAGGATCTGAGAATGTATATAATTATACCTAATAATTTCACTACTGTCAGATTAGATTGATTTTTAGACACTTTTGTGCAGATTAGATTCAGCTCAGGTGCTCAAACTGAAAGGAGGTGCATTAATCTGCAGTGACATTCAGTCTCTCCCAATTAGCAAGTTGTAAGAGATGTTAGATAATGCAAGTTTGATGATGTGAAGCATTTTTGTTCTGCCATGGATTTAGTAAAGTTAAGGAGATTTAGGCCTTCAAAGGCAACTATCAGCAACTCAAGTGTTGGGTCTACAAAAAAAAAAAAAAAAAGAAAAATTAATGTATATAGAAAATGTTTCTGACAGATTTAAAGCCTGGAGACAAATTATGATGGTTAAACTGAGACTTTGAGGGAGATTTAAAAAAACCCCAAACATTTCTGTAATGTAGGGCAGTAATGTATGCATCTTTGTGCAATCAAAAGGTGTCTTTTAAAATTTGGTTAGTGTATTGACTTTTTTATGTGCCTAAGTTTGCATGTGGTGATTTCCCTGATGCTGCATAACCTTGTTTTCTAGCATGTATGTGTTTGTTTCCATGTAGTGTTGAAGGTCACACATTAATTTCTTCAAACTGCATGTGGTCAGGCCATAATTTCAGTTATTTGCAAAGCAATAGTACCTCAGCATTACAGAAGTGAACAGTGAAGGATGAAGTACTGAAAAACGAAGTGCGAATAAATGACATTGCAATGTGTGCATGTCTTCTGATTTGGCAGAATTAATGCTGGCAAGGCTTTGCTGGAGCTCAAAGTATATGTGCACTGCTTAATTATCTCAGTTACTGAATATACTTTTTGCATAATCTGGGGTAGGAGTAATTGAGTCCATGACTGTAGATAAACAATTGCCAATTTATAGTACTTCAGAAAAAATTCTTGACTGTAAACAGATGTTACAGAATCTAAAATATTGATGCTATCTTGCTTTTACCAAGATGAAATCTTAAATGATTTTCTAAATGTGTGCTCTGCCAATGCTTGTTGAAAATTGACAGTATTTTCTTTATATTTCTTGGAGAAAAGAGTCTACTCCAATTATATTAATACTTTTCCACACTTGCCTTATTTTTTGAACGAGCTATTAATTTTTTGTTTGTTGGTATTAGCTAACATCAACAAGCTAGTTCTTTTTACTAACTTAAGAAAACTAGCTTTTGATTACATGAGAGCAATATGGGATGTGATTTTAACTGAGGAAGCAATGCTGATTTTGTAGGCAGGTAGGCAGTTTTCAATCCCCTATTTAAAAATATATAAATTCATTGTATTTCAGGAATTTTGCATAAAGCTCAAATTAAAGTTTGAACAAACAAAAACCCCAACCTGCTAGGAGCTCAATACAAATACCAGAAAATACTTTAAACAGCATGGCAAGATGTAAGGGTTTCCCTGCAGATCATAATCCCTTGTAATTTGAAGGTTTAAATCCTTGTATTTTGCCAGAATGTTAACCTGCCTAATCCCAAAGCAGTGGTCAATATCCACTTTCCCTCTTTCATAAAACTTTGACTGATTGTTAAAATTTGTCTATGACATTGCAAAGAGGGAATTTTGCTACATCTGAAATGATCTATAGAAGAAATAAGCTTGGCTGGGTGTTGTTTGGGTTTTGTGTTGTTTGAGGTTCTTTTCCTTTATTGGTGATCATGAATTGTCTACTGCTTTAAAATACATAACTCCTGCATCAGCAGGGACACTATAGTCTTGTCTGAGTGATTTGTGTTTAGATGGAGCAAGGCCGTAGCTGATTCCTCTTGGAAGCAGAGGAAAACTCTCCATTGACCGTAGCAGGAGCTAGAATTCCTGCAGGAAGAGGAGTTACTTCATGTATTTAAGGTTATATTTCTCTACAACTGGAAGTGGGACCTCTGATGTTTTATGACAATGAAGTTGCAACCTGTATGAAAGACTTGTATCTAACTGACCCCTTGCTTTATTATCTTATATATTGATACACTACATGCAATACAGCAGTGATAGATTGGATTTTAATAAATATATAAAAATATGTGAATTTATAGAGAATTCAGTATTATGTGACTGGAAGTCACACACCCAAACACAAACATATATATATATACATCTGTGTGTCTATATATATATAAAGAGATAAAATGTCTGTATACATGTAAAGAAGAGTGAGTGTGTGTATGTAAAAAGACTTCAGAGGCCTCTCCTACTATCATTAAAGCTTTTGCTGTAGAGTACAGTAAAGTGAGTACATGTGTCCTGTTATGTATAATTATTCTCCCAGTCTCAAGGGGAAGTTTTGTATCTTAGGTCTGCAATATGAAACTGATCTCACAAATACTCAGCCCAGAAGTGTTCATTTAATCTTGGAATTAGTCCCACTGAATTTAATGAGCCCTTAGATGGTAAATTCTTTGGGGCTCTTATTTTCCTTTGTGCCTTATTCAATGGTAAGAACAAACTCCATTAGCTTTTACATTAGCTTCTACTGTTACTTACAGCAAAATGCTTTTAGGTTTTGGCTTGGAAATGTTAATTGAAACACATAGGCACAAAAACTCTGAGGCAAAAGACAACAATTAAATTAGAATTATTCCAAAATTACATTTAAAGAATCTGAGTTGGCTTTCTGAAATTTCAGAAGTTACATTTTTGAGTGCTGCTTCAGGGGTTGTCTGATTGTGCCTTCGTTGGGGTTTTTGAGAGAGAAAGGGTTGTAGACCTTGGATAGCAAGATTCCAACCTGCTGATGAATGTTGATAGTCAAGGTAACTTTGGCTTCTTTGTAGCTGGGAGTAAGTGTAGAAAATCACAGCTCTTGTTAAGTCTGATGCTGGCAGCCGAGGGTATCTGCTTTTACCCCTCGAAGTCCTTTGAACTCCATTCCTGTTAAAAGCATTCTTCCAAGGCACTGTACTGGCTCTGGATGAGCCTTCTTTTCTCCATGCTTCCCAAATGACATGCCTAAAAGAAGTTTTCTGCAGGTTGGGTTGGCTTAGTGGAATGGCTGTTGTCTGACTATATATTTATTAGTAAACTGCATGTAAAGCACAAGCTCATTTTAGATAATTGGCACCTCATTTTTTTTTCTTCCCAGATGGTTTCAATCTTTGCTTTCAGAGCAGAAGGTAATTTAACCTTGCCAGCAGATATCTAAACTTTGCAAGTTTATAAACTTTGTAAGCTTTTTGATGCAGAGTAACATTTCTGTTCTAGTGGTGTAAAACAATGTCCCACATTGACCAGAGCTCAGTTATGAGGATACAGTGCATGACCATATTCCTTTAGGAGCCTGCTTTGAAAGAATTCATGGGAAATTGTGCCTGGTTTCTTAGCTATTTTTATCTTGAGGGTTACTCTGCTAGCATCTGTTATATTCTCTTTCGAGAAAAAAAGATTGGGGTAGGAAATGGGAGGAAGTGGGAGCAGTAATAAATACAAATGTAGGCAATAAAACCATTATGTTATGGGAAAATTATGTGAGATGAGTCGATTTGTGTATTGGTTTTCACTTTAGATCTGTATTTGAAAGGCACATTATCTACTGCATTGGTTTTCATGTTAAAAAATGGTATTCTGGCTCAGCAGTGCTGTCAAGGATTACAATATGTCCCTCCTCATTAAATACTACCTTTTTGCCTCTCCATCTGTTTAGAACAGCAGGAAAACTTGTTTTCAAATAGAAAAATAATCAGTTTTATACATTTTCTTTCTTTACCTCTGTATCTGTGTACATCCAAAAATTAAATCCAGTTTGAATAGGGAAGTGCCTCTAGAACGACAATCCTAATAAAGGCGCTATTCAGAACATCAGGGAGTGATGTGTTGTAGGAAGGTGATCAACTATGAGAGCCCAAACAAAAAAATACAGAATCATAGACTGGTTTGGGTTGGAAGGGACCTTAAAGATAAGTGAGTTTCAACTCCCCTGCCATGTGCAGAGACACCTTCCACTAGAGCAGGTTACTTTTATTGGACACATGAGGGAAGGAAAAGCTACCTATTTAATAGAAAAAGAAATTCTGGTTGATTGACAGAAAGAAATTTAGAAGAAGAAATTTAGAAAGGGAAAGAAACTTAGAAAGGGAGGTATTTCCTGCTCTGTTTGAATATGTGATCAGGGTTCATCACTGTTTGGATAGTAGAAGCAGCACAGCAGTTGTGCATAAAAAGCATGATTTATGTGGTAGTAAATAACTTTGCCATAAAGAAGAGAACTGCCCTGGAGGTTATTTGATTCATTACAGACAGTACTGTTCAGATTAAGGGCCTGATCCACCGTAACAAAAATGGTAATACTGGCCACTTGCTTAGCTGAATCAACAGCAGCAAACTGCAGATGATGGCTTTACCACTGGAGCTAAGAGAAAAACAACTCCAAAAGCCAGGAAGAAAAGGCCACAGCAAAAACATCAACGTAATTCCTTTCATCATCAGTCAGCTTTTGGGAATTCCAGTATTTTTCTCATGAAATCAAAGAGATTTTTCTCATGTGACTCCTATCTGTGCCATCTCCTTATTCTCTACAGCAGGCGCTCACAGGTCCTGCAAGAAATCAATTTTAAACCTGTATTGTCTTTCTGAAGAATACTTCCAAAGAATGAATGAGGGGCTCTGATTAAACCTTTTGCTTTCAGAGGCTTCAGATCATCCTGATAATGTTCAACTAGTTGGAGTAGTGATACTGAATGAATAAAACCGTGTTAACTTCAGAAGGTCACTTCTTTGCAAAGTCAGGGAGAGTAACTATGGGCAGAAGTTGGCTGCAGAGGAGGCTGAAATCCCACCTCAAAGGCTGGGCACAAAATTGTATTTTTCATCTGAGGTAATACCAGAGGATGTGCAACTGTGTGAATGAGTATTGTTAGCAATAATAAAAAAAAAAAAAAAGAAAAAAAAAAGTCATTTTTAAGAAGTAAATAAGTACAGGTTTAGAAAACAGCAAATAGCCTAGAATAATTTATTCCCTCACTCCTAAAATATTTACATCCTTAGTTCTATTCTAGACACAAAAGGTAAGAGACCCCAATGAGTTAGCAAAAGAAATAAGCATGCAAATCAATTTCAGACAAGAGACGTCAGTTACGAATTTGCTACTGGGTCATGTTTAACAATCTGAGAGTAATGAAAGAAATTTTCAGGAGAATAATTTTCTGTGTTCTGGGCCATGCATGTGCTGAAAATGATGTCATACCCTGAAAGAATAACTATGCAGACCATAAATAGTGTTTCAGCTACGGAGATTTAACACTTACATTGCAAGATGGGAGTGTATTTTTGAGGAAAATGCTTTTCTCTTTATCGAAAGAAGGATATTTCAAGCCATGAAGTTTAATTGTTAAAACTGCTCAACAATGATACCTTGTAATGAAAAGCGAGCTGCGTGTAACAGAGTAGAAGCATTTCTTAATAATGAAGCCCAGGAAAGGGAGGGGATGTGAGACCTTGAATCCTTTTGGCACGATGTCACTGAGTTGCTTTGCAGCCTGAGGCAAGACCCCAGCTTGCCTCCCGAAAAGCAGGGAGGGAGGCAGGGGTGCACCCTGCGTTACAGGATCACATGTGGTTTAGTCAGGATTCAGTGTGGTGTCTCCTGGCCTCCATGTGAGTGTAGCTGTCTGTCCAAAAGGAATGGGACTGAGGCAGTTGCATCTGCCAATGCAGTGAAAACCTGATGTTAAAAACGTAGGGGTGTGTACATGTTTACTGACCTAAGATTTGCACTAACCAGTGCCAATGCTCCCAATATTTAATAAAACTCACCTCTTGTGTACATTGGGATGAGTAGCAAAAGGCTAGACTTCGTCTAGGTGCAAAGGTGCAACTTTAAAACAAGATTTTGGAAATGGTAACATTGTGCTTCCTCCTGACTCTGATTATGAGCCCCAGAAGTAGTACAGGACAACTGGAATGCAGTTAATAACCCTGAGCAGATACTATTTTACCTTCCATGACCACAGCCTATGCTGCATCTTTCCCTTGACTGCATCAGACTGACAAGTTCACACAAAGGCTGTCGGACTTTGAAACTGTTGGAAAAGGAAAGCTCATATTCCTGCACTGCCTTTGACTTTCTTCCATTATCTCTTTTCCATAGCAAGCTTCAAGATCCCATTGGGTCTTGTGGTATTTGGGCATTGTATTAAGCACTTTATCTAACCTCTCTGGAAATACCTACTTACTGAGCTGTACTCACACACATCTGCTGCTCGCTTACTATACTGGAAAGCTCATAGACTTCTCCCTTCTGCATTATGGGAAACCGTCTCAGAAGTGGTACTCTGGAGAGTTAAACCTTTTTCTGGAAAAGACTGGAGGAAAAGAAAGGTATGAAAATAGATTAATGTAGAATTAAATGCACAAATGATGCTCTCCTGGTTCTAGACTATATGCTCAATCTTTTTCTCACCTCTTCCTAAAAGTATAGTTCATTGCTTGCACAGTCTCCATGTGTGTTACAGTTGAGGAAAGGATCTTTCTTACCCTCCACCTTTGCTAGGATTTCTAATATAAAATTGTAATGTATAATGATATATAATTATTGAATATACAGTTTCTGAAAACAATGTGGTTTATATTTAATTTAATACAATATTTGGCTGAGGGAAATAGGAGGGAGGTTTCTGTGGCTGTGTTGTGTAATAGGGATGAAAACATAGTCTTTCTCTCAGATCCACAAGATTACTCTCCAGGTAGAACTTTTTGCATCACGTAAAGGAAGAGTTAAAAATGCAAGCAAGCCACGAGGTGGGAAGGAGTACATCAGGCAGACCTTCCTTATTTTGTCTGTGCCAAGCAGTGCTGCTTTGGCTGTGGCAGCTGCTGTAGCTCTAGGGCTAAAACAGCAGCTGCCAAGTACTGCCTTGAGGTGCTGGATTTTTTTTTCTCTAATCCCTCCATCCTGGGCTTGTGCTCAACCACAGTTCACTCTGTTCCTGTACAGGATTTAGGAATTGGGCAGTAAGCATTAAACAGCTCCAGGTGGAGGGATTTTTATCCACCTTGTCTAAAATCAGTGCAAGCCTGGAAGGAAGACAGTGAATGTATTCAGATCAAAGATCATTGCTGCACAGCAAGACAGAAGGAAACCTGTTAGAATGCCCTTATCACTTAAACATATCCCAAGTCAAATATTTTATACTTGTATATGCTTTGATATTGTGGGGTAGGAAGATTTAATAATAAGAATGGAGCTGTAAAAATTTAGTCATCTTTTTAATTCTTGAAAATTGTTAATGAAGAAATCTGAGTGATGGATTATTCCTTGGTTTTACAGAAAAACATCTTTATACTTCGGAAAAATTATTTGACCCCCACACACATCATCCACTGTTTCCAGAAATCACACCCTTGGGGAAGGTATGTGAATTCCCATGGTCTGGGACTGACCATAAGGGAGAAACTGAACTAAGATGTAAAAGTGGTATTTGCCTTTTGCTTTTGCCAGCAACTTGCATGTCTGCAAAGCTCACCTGCAGCAACTGCATATGTCAGTACACTTCAATTAGGCACATACTTCAGGAGAAACATAGCTAAGGATCATCTTCAGGATTATTGCCTCTGCAGACTCCTGTAAGTTGTAGAAAACAAGTGAGTTGCAAATCACCTTTCTATTGAAAAGAGAGATTAAACCCAAGTTCACCTGGAAGCTGGGAGGTGTCACCATGTGTTTGCAATCTTTTCCTGGGTACTCATTTTGAGAGATGTCAGAGAGAGGATATGAAGTTAGACACACCTTTGGTCTGTCCCAAAACCATCCATTGGTGCAGGTGTAGCTCGCTAGAGATTTCATTTAGGTAAATGGTAAATATAATTAAATAATTTAATTGCTGTGCATGTTGATTATCTTAAAAACCCAGTTGGGAAATCAAACTGGAATCTAGGTTAGGGGTGGAGTACTTTGACTGAAAAGAACATGTTGGAATGCTACTTGATGCACACTTTAGGAATACCAGACTAATGGAAACCCTACCAAATACATCTTTAAGGGCTTGTTCTACCTGAAAAGTGAGTGGTAAGTGGTGTATTTTTATCACATCCGTCCAGTTCCTTTATCTGCCAGTAATTTCTTCTGATGCTTGTAACAAAAAA
>VZRZ01004630.1:774071-829610 GCA_013398175.1 Climacteris rufus | reverse complement strand
GCCGCCACCTCGGCCGGCCGCCGCTGCCTCAGAGCGGGGTGGCCCCGCGGCGGTGCCCGCTCGGGGGCAGCCGCGGGGGGACGGGCGCGCACAGCCTGCGGCTGCCTTCCGGCGGCTCCCCAGGTGCTCCTGCCGGGCAAAGGGTCGGGAGCGCTGGGGACGTCCTGTTGCTACTTCCAGGGGTCGGGAGCTGCTGTGTGTCGGTAGCCCCCGGCAGCGTGTCCGTGTGTGTGTGTGTGTGTGTGTGCAGGGGACAGAGTACCAGGGCAGCATCCCCGGCGCTACCTCTTCACTGCTGTCACATCAAGTTCATTCAGCTGATGTTCGTTACGTAACATGTGACTAAAATATTAGAGTTTGCCTTATCTGCTGGGCTCCGGATCAGCCTATTTCATTTCATTTTAATTCATAAAGCTGAAGAGGGTCGGGGTAGCTCTCATTCCAAGTGGCTGCCTAAAGGAACTTGGTTTTCATGTGACTTTACCCGTATTAGCAGAGGGTTACTACCTCCTTCCACGCTAAGAAAGCAGAAGTGTGTGTTGTCTGCCCCTTCCACCTCCGCCCCCCTTACATTATTCAGTATGGGCAAGTTTCTTTAGGTCCTACTTGTTTTTAGTGGATTCTGGAACCTGCCACTTCATGAACTGGCAGGGTGAGATACTGAAATAGAAACTGATTCTTGTGCAGCAGCTGCTGAGAGAAATAACTTTTATGGGGATGAACAGGAGTGAAACGGCCTCTTCTGTTTATATAAATTATGTTGGCACTACATGAACTGTAAACTAACGTAGCCAACAGCTGTGCAAACCAAAACTGTGTAACTAACCATGTATTATTATACACTGCTGCTCTCAACTTCACTCCTTTGCAAAGACATTGAAGATCGTGCTACTCTGAACACTTGGAACACCACAGAACTCGTTTTTCTTGTAAATACAAAGGATTGCTTATCTTGAAGAAAACACTTCACTTTCTAGTGCTAGCTTCGTCGTTTTCTGTGACTTGGAATTGTGTCTGTGCCCTCCTGTGATGCTGGCCTTTTTATAACTGGTATTGCTAGCACTTTGAATTTGTTTGCTACTTTTTCTCAGGCTTACCTGTGAAACATGAATGTAAACTTGATACAGTTATTGTCAATAGGGAAATTGTGGCAGCACGATCATCTTCAGAAAAATGATGCATATGTTACCTGGCAAGGACACCACATACCAGCCACCCTTGAAATCAAGGTGATAATGACAATGTGCGGACTATTACTGGATCCTGCCTGTCTGGTCAGAATTGTAAGCTGTGTGAATGGTTATACCTTATTCCTCATATACCTTGTTCCTATAGCAATAGGGCAAGTCAAAGGCACTAATGAACATCATGAAAATGCTTTAAAAGTACCATGTGACAGTCATTTTGTAGCCTAGTGGTGAGGTGGTACTCTTTCAGTTTTATACAGGGATTTACTCCTCCCCCCTCATCATCTCAAAGTGGATTTGTTCAAATGAGTTCAGGAAAAAACTACACAGAAAAAGAATGAAGGTAATTTAAAATAAATTTCAGTGCCAACTTGCTGCTTTAAGGAAATAGTATCCTGCTGTCCTTTCTTTGTTGAGTATGTGTTGATAACCTGTATGTTAGCTGTAAAATTGTTAAATATTTTTCTTTCTTCTGTCACAAAAAGAACATAATCTCTTTCTTTGGGCTGAGAATGAAAAGTAGCTCCAGGGACACTCATCTGAAAATAAGGTACTTCCAAATACTTAAATCCTTTGAATGCAAGTTACATTATGTTTTGTTCAAGAGGCAAGAGATTCTTGACAGTTTTTGCATTTTATAATTTTGGTGATTTTTTTTTCATTTTAGTACACATGGTAAGTGTCAGACTGTCCATATAACACAAAATTAGATTCACAGGAATGAAACATTATGGTCTTTGGCTCTGCAGTCTCCCCCAGACTGTCTTTTAGTGTATTCTTATGGAAGTGCAGGGATCATCTCTAGATGCTAGTTGAGCTGCATCAGGAGCTGTCAGTGCTTGTAAGGAAAAGGAATAGCCTACAAATTCAAATAGAATTCTTTGTGTGTGTGTAAGATGCATTAAAATACCTTTTAGTAGTTGTAGTGGTGCTGTTTAAAATAGTTCTGTTTCATACTTAACCAATCACTTAATCAGAATTTTGATAATTTTTAATTTGTCTTAAATTTTAACCGCAGTCTGGACCTACATGGTGCTGTCCTTCAGGCCAAGTTTTAGCACATATTTTGCATTCTGGTGTTGCTCTTCAGGATCTTGATTTTTAAAGTTCATTTGGAAGGCAATGGTGTTGGTGCCCCTCTCCCCCTTTGCAGGGTTAACATGTTGATTTTAGTATCGAAATTGTGAGACTGGAGTTTATCTGGAGTTCATCTGGATGAATAGCTCATGACAGATATAAGGTGTGTTAAAGAAGGCAAATGTTGGATACTTCTGTTATGGTATGGGTCTTTCACCAATGCTTACTAAAAACAGGCTTGGATCCTTAAATGGGATGTTCTTCATTCCAGTCAATTTTTTCTGTCCTTTGAATGTTGCCTGATTCTTTACTATAAAAACACACTACAGATAACTGACTATTTAATTATACATTGTATCAAAAAGCATATCTCTGGACTGTTCACTTCCTGCTTTCACTGAGCAGCACCTTAATTTTTGAGGCATAAATTAGTTCCATTCTGTTTACATTTAGTCTTCCTATAACTGTGTTTTTTCATGTTTTGCCTTCTAAATCTTTCTGTTTGATTTCTAATTCTTTACCTAATGTAATACTGCAGCAGCCCTTTTCAGGTAATCATTAAGAACGAAGCACTAATTTAATATGAAGGCAATTTTGCTAGTGCTTGATACTGCTGCTTTTGAATCTTGATACTTTTAATTATCAGCAGCAATGTTCTCATACTGAGCAAAGATCTTCCCTGAGTTCCACAGGGATGCTTGTAATCCTCTTGTTTATACTAGGCCTACTTAATTTAGAAGGTTGCTGACCACACTAACAATTATTTAACTTCCAGTGCATTTCATTCTGCATAACTTTCTTCTGCATTTATTAACATTGACTTTTATCTGCTGCTTTGTTACCTGTACATCATGGGTGATTAGCTTCCAGTTGGTTATATTTTTGGTCTTATGTACTTGACTAACCTATATAACTATTAACTTTTCTACTTTTTTTTCCAGCTCATTAATTAGTGCCTTTAAATGTTGCTTGTTTTATGTATCCTTGAAGCATCCTGCTGTTAACCTTTTGCTGTGTTGAAGTTGGATTACATATTCCTAGTTCAAACTTCCGTTTTCTTAGCTAGCAATAAAATATTTAAAGGAAAATATAATTGAAATAATGAGAATGCATCTGCAGTGTTGAAATCATGGTTTTTACTCAACTGTTAGCACCAGGTCTATTCTTGACAGGAATATTCTAAATTTAGCATCCCCAAATAAAATGTTTTAACTGCGTGGTTGTCATAAAAGCACGTGACACCATCTTCCACTAATTCTAGCAAAGCATTTTTTCCCCTTTACAGTCTTTCTAGAGAGCTTAATCCATTATGTGAAATCAGCCCATTGTAAAAATCAATGGAATTGATATACTTTTAGCTAATGTATTGAAGAGCTGGCTAACTGCTCTATTATTCACTTTTTGATTACTTAAATATGGTTTTGCACTGTGAAATATGAAGGTTCTTTAGGGGCATTTACTTTTGGCTAAATTGGAAGCTTGTGACTTTGAGCACTGCATAAATTATCTCATGCATGTGCTTTTGTAGTAACTCCCAACTCGTGGAGTCATTCTTACCATCAGGTTCACAGAAAGGTCTTTTTATAACCCACAAAGGAGAATTATCTTGAATTCTAAAGCCATGGGCTATGCACATTACTGAGTGATGGTTTGTAGTTCCTTGCAAGAAATATGATTTTGATTCCTCCTGTCTTTGAGCAATGGAACTGAACAGTCAGCATTGAAAAGGTGTGTTTAGCTCATAACCTCAGTTGTCACTGAAAGTAAATGTCCTTGGAGACCTGGTTAGTTAAGAGAAGGTACCCTTGGCAAGATATTCTCCCTTGGATTGTCTTTTGACACCCTTTACCAAACTTGTTTTTGTGATCCAGGGCTTTATTTTCTGTTATTAAGAAAACCCCATGACATTGTCTGGGATTTTTTTTCTTTCTTCTCTCTTTAAGTGGTAGGTAGCTGTGGTATAATTGATTGTGAAGTGACTTAAAACTTTTTTTTCCTTTTTGCAAATGTATTTGATTTTTTGTATTGAGGTGGTCAGGTTAATTTCTGTGGAATTATAATGTTATCCTCAACAGTAGAAGCTTTGTAATGGTACCTTTTCATTGGAATTGGTGTTTGATGACAACAGCAACTGTCATTGATAATTTCAGCTCATGAGTTTCTCCTCTATTATCAGATCTTTTCTAGCATTTAAGAGAAATATACAGGTAGGGATTTGAGCACTGTTTGAGTTGTGTTGCTGTTCTGTATAATCTGATGATCCCCAAGACATTTGTGTTTGTTCTTCTGTGAGAAGGTACGGCTAGTGAAGAACAGCATAAAGCAGCAGCAGTTTGCTGCTGGGAGTGTTCAGACTCTGGGACCAGTTTATGTACAGCTGCCGAGAAATTAATCCTTCATTAAGGAGGGAAGCCTTTTCCTCTTTCTTTTTTTTTTTTTTTTTGACTTATGCCATGCTGGTATCAACTTTCAGAAACTTTATTCTGTTAGAAAACTTATCCAAGAGATAAGCCAGTTAAGTATTTTGCTGTCTAGCTGAAAGAACTTTAGCATCCTTTGGAGGCAGAATGTGTGAACTGCTCTTTTGTTCCTTAATTCTCATCTTGCTTTATCAGACTTTTCCTGTAAATTGCAAGCCAGTGTAGTATTGTACAGGTTTTGGAATAGTTTCTTTTGTTTTCACTAGTACTGATATTGGCTAAGATGTGCAAGTGGTAGAATCTCTAGGAATTAAAATTTTTGGTGAAATTTCTTACTGTAGATGTTAAGTGTTTTTTGTACAAATAGTGTTCCTTTGTAATGGGATGCAGTACTATTTTCATGTTGAGTTCCAATATATCTTCCTGTAAGAGAATTCTTGATGTGTGAATGAAGTCATATGACAAAATTTGTCATCCTGGTTATGTGGAACAATTGAGTCAGGATGATATTCAGCATCTAAGTTGCTTGTGAAAAATTGTTACGGGCGAGTGAGAGAGTATGTTATGTTCTTTGAGTTTTTATTTTTACAGTGCATTAGAATAGACTCCAGAGTTTCAGCTGGTGCTTCCTGTCAGCCACAGGAATGATGATAATAACACAGGGCATAAATATCTCACAATAAGTAGTTCTACAGGAGGGAGGAATACTGGTCTGATTTTACAGGCACAACTTATTGAAGTCCAACAAGACCTGAAGAACTTGACTCTCAGTCTGTTTGCTTTTCTATAGCCAGGGGTCATTGTCATCTAATCTTTTTTTCATACCTTTTAAGCCTGCTCTCAGTATGCTAGCAGTGCTTTAGTACAAATTGTGAATGATAACTGGAATTATGCTGAAAATTAAAGAGAAAGTGGTAATGCCAGAATTCCTCCAGGGAGAGGGGAAACAAATTTTGGGGTTGGGGTTTTGCTTTTGTTTTATTTTGTTTGTTTTTTGTTTGTTTGTTTGGGTTTTTTTTTTGTTATTTGTTTGGTTTTTGTTTGTTTGTTTGTTTTTAAGGTATCTGTGAGGAGCAAACTAGGCAATGGGAATACTGGTGACAGTTCGGAATCAATTGTCAGTCTATATATAGAGAGATTTGAAAGTGCTCATTACATACCAGAATGGTGAAGCTGACTGAAAAGTTGATCAAATGACCATGGATGTCTATAAAGACAAAGAGGTATTTAGTACTGGTCTGAATCACAGAATATGCTGATGTGGAATGGACTCACAAGAATGTTCAAGTCCAACTCCTGGCCCTGCACAACACCATCCCCAAGAGTCACACCACGTGTTTGAGAGCATTGTCCAAACACTCCTTGAACTCTGTCAGGCTGGTGGTGTGACCACTTCCCTTGGGAACCTGTTCCTGTGCCCAAACACTGCAGGGTGAAGAACCTTTTTCTAAACCTCTCCTGACACAAGATTAGGTCATTCTGTCAGATCCTGTCCCTGGTCACCACAGAGAAGACATCAGTGCCTGCCCCTTCTCTTCCCTTCATGATGAAGTTCTAAACTGTAATGAGCTCTCCCCTCAGTCTCCTCCAGGCTGAACAGACCAAGTGACCTCAGCCACTCCTCATATGGCTTCCCCTCAAGGCCCTTCACCATTTTTGCTGCCTTCTTTTGGATTGTCTCTAACAGCTTAATATCTTTCTTATATTGTGATGCCCAAAACTACACACAATGTTCAAGGTGATGCCATCCCTGTGCAGGACAGAGCTGGACAATCCCCTCCTTTGACTAGAGGTCTCCACAACAGTGTTCAACAATGAGTTTAACTACCGTGGCCAGGGTGAGCAAGGACTAAGATCAAGCATAAAGCTGTCTTTCAGCCCAACCAAAAGTGGGTAACAAGTAATTTCATGAGGTCAGTTCTTCACTTTCCTACGTGTTGCTTTTCTAAAAGCAAAGTAACAAACCACATATACAATAGGCTTCTGCATTTTCTGGTGGTCCAAATGCATATCCGTTGAAGGCAAAAAATTAGGATTGATCAGAGTTGTCTTTTCACTCAGTGACATTCATCAGTTTGATTACCAGTATGAATAATTTAGCATTAAGCACAGCCCAGGCTCTTATGTGCATATCCTGTTCATTATGTTTCTGTGTTAAATACATTCAAGAGAGAACATTCACTGATGGAGCACTTTTAAAGTATCGTTAAGGACTCATTTAAGTTAAAATTAAACTAATGGATTTATTTAATTTTCAGTTCATTATGTACTCAAGGTAATTTGGATTGATACACTTTTCAAACACAGAAGCTGAACCCTAATTTTAGATGCAAAACTCAGTTTTGACTATTGTTTCCAGACAATACTTCTGTAAGGAGGTACTTAGTTTCTGCTGATTGGAATACTACTTTGGCTGTCCAGTTTGTGAGTTTGCCATAAAAAAGTTAAGTATGCATTTTCACAGAACTTGTTTTTTCTAAATCATTTTGTGGTTTTAAATTTAACTGTCTGTAGTGTCATGTGAATGAAACAAATGTCAGCTATCTTTATCTCTGAAAAATGGTTGAAGAGAGCACACCAGAGCAGTCCTGTACCAAAGAGATACTTGACTAAGAGCTCTACTTAGAATAGGTAAGAAAACCCCCACCTCTGCTAGCATAGTGTGTTTGTTTGCTCACCCCTTGTTCAATATAGTCTTGCAATTTTTTTTTTTCAGGACTTGCTGATCAGAAGTTTAAGAAATAAAGGTACTTAAATGAATAATAGTTTAGTAAATGTCTTTTGTTTCCAGTTTTCAAATTCTGAAGATAATGTGGACATGTACACACCATACAACAAATATTAAACTTCCTAAAGTGTGGCAGAGGTGTTATGATTTAAATATGTTGATTTGAAATATATATTTCAAGAAAAAAGAAACTCACCCCTTAAGATACTCTGCCTGCAAAGAATGGGTGTAAAGTTGAAGTAGTTTATCAGGCTGATGTTTCTAAATGTTTGGTTTTGTGGTTTATTTTTGTGAACTGAAAGTCTCAGAAATGGCCTGAAAAATACAAACTTGTTCAGTAACTCTAGGGAGTAGGAAAGCACAGTACCACCTGCAGGATCCTTAATGCAGGTCAAAAATTATATATTCTTTGTACCTTATTGGAGGCTTTGAAAGTCCTTAAATTCTTATCATAACTTACTCCTTGCTCCAGTGCTATTTGTGTATAAAAAGGGTTACAGATAGGATAGGAAAGTCCAGTAAATTAAATTTACATTTGCTTGAGACTTAGCTTTAATCTCATTATCTGACCTCTTTGAAGAACAGCCTGGTAAGCTTTTGGAAATGTGGTCTGAGATAGCTGTGAGAAAACAACTCCAAGCTACCCACTGGTCCATTTGCTTCAACTTACTGTGGTTTAATTGGGCACTGAAGTGAACAGGGAGAATAATGTGACAGGAAGGATGCCCAGGAATTCTTCATTCTTTGTCAAGTTCCCTGCTAAAACAGAACAGACTGGGGCGGCTGCTGCTGTGTTAGATGGCATACTCATCAAAAATGTTGTAGTTTGGGTTTGGGGTGTTTTGGTTTTTTTTTTTTGGTTTTTTTTTTTGTTTTTTTTTTTTGTTTTGGGTGTGGGTGTTTTGTTTTTTTTTTTTTTTGTTGGTTTTTTTTTTTTTTTGTTTGGTTTGGTTTGGTTTTTTTTGTTTTTTTCCATCTTCGAATTGGTTTTTACTTATACAGGTTTTATAAACATTGGGATAAAATAGTTTCAAAATGTATAAATCAACATCATCCTTAAGGACAGCTCAGGCTTTGCAGAGTTGCAGAATTAAATGGTTTATAATCTAGCCTTCGAAACAACTAATGTGCTGAGAGCTTAAAATTATTCTTAGTATAGCTTTATAAAACGTAGTGTTCATAAAAGGTTTTGTGTGCTCTAAAATTTGTATTTGATGTTTGGCTGTGAATAGATTCATTGAATTGCTGGAAGCTGGATTATTATTTTATCAAATCTAAAGTTGTGTGTTGGTAGTTAAAATACTATTTGGTTGTACAAAATATTAAAGAAGAGAAAAATTGGTACCTTGCCTATCCAGTAACACTAACAGACTCCTGCAGAAAATATTAAGCAATTCATCAGCTCTTGTAAAAGTGCAGTTGGAAGATAGATACTTAAATGTGGTACATCACAGCATATGAAGAAAACCTTAACTTGGATATTCAGAAGGCATATAGTACAGCTTTTTTTTTTTTTTCCTGCTATTACAAATCTGAATGATCTTTCATAATATTATTCACATTATTCTGCTATGGTGTCACGTCATCAAATGAAAAAGAGTATTTAAAAACACTGAAGAATTCTAGGAGTCTCTCTAGCAAAATATTCTTGTTAGACTCTATGTTTTCACTGCAGTTCTAAATTATGAAATATTTTTACTTGTAGTAGTTAATTTAAAAAAAAATTAGGGTAACCAATGCCTAAAAGAAACCAGGTTCTTTGGTATATTGAATTTGTTACGTCTTTAAAAAAGAACCCTATGAAAATCACAAAACCAAGCCCCTTCTTATTAGACATTGCTTATTTTCTTACCTTCCTTCCTTGTGTTTCTTTCTTTTAGTTGCTTTTTGATCTTATAGAGTTGTCAGATCATATCTTCTATCTTTCCATGTCCAGGAAAACTAATCACTCTTCTGCAAGCAGTTAAAGCTTGAAATCTGCGGTGTGCAAGAAACCAATTGACCCAATCTCAGCTGTGATCTGATTCATGGAAGTGCAACAATATGTAATTTTTTTGCTTTGGATCATATCAAAGCTGTCTTGTGCAGTTTTAGACTATCATGACTGTCTCTTCCGGGGGGATGCCCAAGGGCTAACTGGGGTTGGGACCTCCATGGAGAAAGCGTCCTGCAAGGGAAGAGCCTTTCCAGGGGCCTTTGCAACTTCTCCAGAGCGACTGGTGGTCTCAGAGAGTGCAGCCGCTTTGGCTACAAGTGGTTTCAGCTCATAGTGATTCAGCTCTTTGTGAGATCAGCTCAAGTGAGACCACCTGGGCAAGCCCGGGGACTGAGAGAGACGAGGGAGCCTTGCGTGGTGAATTCCACAGGTAAGCTTTGTTCAGCCATCCCTGTGAAGGGAACCAGAGGCTAGGCTTTTCCCCTGCTCAGGGGTGCTCACAGGGGGTTTGTATGGGGAAGGCAGGGTGGGATGGACACCAGTTAGCCAACAGGATACAGACTATTACCATAAAAGAAGCAAGGCGTGTTGGGGGCAACTTTTGGTCACCGTAAGTTTTAGGAAAGTTCTTATCTCTGGGGAGATTTGGCCCTCAGGCATCTCTCCTCCAAGGGAGTGCAGAGAGCTCCAGCGCCAGGGGCTGGCAGCCCTCCACACATGACTATTCATTTTCCCCTCCTCAAGTTGTGCTTTCCCAAACACAGCAAGAACTTCTAAGAGTTTGAAACAATGCTTTCTCTATATTTCACGAGTGTTATGTATATATGAGAGGCATCTAAGGACTCCTTTTTTAACCACATTTACCTCTATATGGAAAACTTCATAAAACATCTTGGCTTCTGCCAGGAAAACAATGCCTTTTATTTTTTTTTTGTAGCATGCCTCATGTTATTTGCAGTAGAGTTGAATAGCAGTGGGTTGTTGTCACTAGTTTGCATTAATCTGCTACTTTGGATCACTAGCATTTTTAATCCACAGTGGAGTGGTTTTTAAGATGAGCAGGCTTTCTTTATGATCACTTCTGTGCAGAAGAGTTCAAGAACATGCAAGTCAGGCACTTATTTCCAAATCAAATGTTTGACGTTGTAATCCTCATAGCTAAATTTTCAGCTCTGCATCTGTAAAAAATATTTGAAACCAGCTTTCTTATAACTGAACCATCTTTTATTGCAGAGCTAATGAAATTATGATTCACTACCGCTTCCGTCTGCAGGGATGAGCTGTATGGTAGATTTCTATGGAACAAACCCAAGAAGAATTTCTTGTTATTCTAAGAGACTGTTTGCTTCTTTATCTGTCACTTGTAAAATGCTGACTAACTGTTAGTTTAAAACATTTCATGTCAATTATTGTTGAAGCGTTATCAGCTTAAGTTTCCATAATTTGTGATTTCTCCATTTCTTCCATTTCTTCGGGTGTGTAATGAGTGGTTGAGTGTATCATTAACTTTTATTCAGAAGGACATGGTAATGATTCAAGAATGAGAGTGGAGAAATGTATCCGAAGGAAGTCAAAATAATAGAAATTGCTAGCAATTTGAGGGTTTTGATACATGGTTTCACATGTCTTAGAGATTTGGCTGTCTGAAAGTGAGGCCCAATGTTTTTCAGAAAATCATCACTTTTAGTGTAATCCAAGTATTTTAAAAAAAAAAAAAAAAAAAGTCGGGGGAAATTACCTCAGTCAACTTACTGAGGATGTTCATTTTACTGTACTGGTGCTAGGAGAATATCCAGAAAAGATGTAAGACCTTGTATTTTCCCTTGAATGTGAGTTTCTGACATAATTCAATTTACTAAAGAAATGTCAATGTATTTTGAATAGCTTAATGAGTTTCTTTGTGTTTTAAAACTGTATTACACTGTTACATAAAAGGTAAACTAGGATATGTCAGGGGAGAGAGACAAGACTTCTTTAAGAGAAAAGTGATGACTGGTGTATTTGAAGTAAATTGTAATGTATTTATGGTCAGCCATACTGAAGAGGAAATGATTACAATGGCCTAACTGAAAAACAGTGCATTTAAAATTTCCATATCCAACCCTTAGGAAAGAAGTTTGGCTCTTTGGAGGTGGCTGGGACTGGAGAAGTTCAGGCAGTCCTATGCAAACTTGTTGAACAATTACCTGCCTTTTCCAGAAGGGATTTGTTTCAGATGGAGGGGTAAAAAACTTTGTTTTTTAAAATATATTTATAAAAACTTGAATGTTTATGGAGGAACATAACTGAAAAGCCTTCAAGCTTGTGAAATCAACTCTATGTAAACTAGGGAAATTTTAAGACATTTCTCTCTTAAAACTGTGTATATGTCTGAAAATCTTTGTATCCACTGTAAATGAAGGTTTATGGAAGAAATACTCTTTCCTGTTCAGCTTCAAAAAGAATGCTTAAGAGCTATAAATTTATTTTTTATTTTTTTACATGTCTCCTTTAGGAGAGAGGAAAGTTAAAGGCAAAACTTTAATACTAACAAGTGAATACAGAAAACTTGCAAGCTGTTGGCTTTGCCTGCATGTGTATGGATCAAATTTCCAGACTTAAGTGATGGGAGAGGCATTTCCCTGGGTGTACCAGCACTGGCTGGGGCTCTGTTCCTTTCTCACAGTTTGCCTATGGTTTCTAATTGTATATCAAGTATGGTGACATCAAGGCCTGTGGTAATCCTTTTTGTGAAAACTAATAGTGGTTTTACTCGAATGCTTGCCCCAGTCAGGCAACAAAAATCATTTTGGCTGGAGAGGAAGTATTGTCTTTTTGAGTCAGTTTGATCTGCTGCTCCATTGACCCTCAGCCCTCAATCATTCTTACCCTGTACTCCCACCACCCCCCCACTCCAATTTATAGATGGTTTTTAGTCATATTTGATGGCTAGAAATCCCCAAAATGTTAAATTGGCACAATTTGGGAGAAAATTGATGCCAGGGAAGAAAGGCAACTCAACAGTTACCTGTTCTTTTCTAGCCTGCCAGTTCAGCAGTGAGTCATGCTCTTGACTGGTCAGATGGAATACTTAAACCTTGGAAGAAACCTTAGCATCTGATGCCTCTTGATGATTTGGTACTTAAGAGCTACAGGGAAGCTATGGTAGTGTTGTGGGGGGAATGGACATTTTGGAGGTGGAGGAATAAAGGAGAGCTTGTAAGGGGCAGCAGCAGCAAGGTACTGAGGTTGTTGCTGTCTGTGGGAGAAAAACCCAGAACTTCAGCTTTCCACAAGGCAGGATAAATTGTTTTAGCAAGGGCTGTTTGCGTATAGACTGTAATTTATTTCTAAACATCAACATTCCATAAGATTTTTTTTTTTTAAGAGTGCTGTGGCTGATACTACATCTGGTCTTTTTAAATTATAAAAAAGTATCCAGCTGTGCTACAGGGTGTTTTTTTAGAAGACCATAATGGTAAAAGTTAAACCACTTTGTTTGCATTAATGTATCATTGATCATGTTTCTTCTTCCTGAAACAGTTTCCACAGTTTCCTTAGGAACTGTTCAGTTTGAATTTACTGATTGTGTTTTCTTATTTTTTATTCTTAATGGGAATATTGAAAGCTGCTCATAGAAGAGACAGATAATTAGCTCATAAAGTGGTTACTTTGTAAGTGTGACATCTCCTGTTCCTCTCTTGGAGAACCAAAGAGGAGCACGGGGAGCAGACTATAGACAAAATGAGGAGAAGATTAATCTATTGTTCATACATGTAAAGTATATAACCTGATGTAATTAGGGAGAGTGATAACCTAGGTTATTTGCTTTCTGAATCACGTGAGGAAAAGGAAGGAAAGAATTTACTGTCTTCATGCTAATATTTCCTACACTAAAATTAAACTGGATACCTTACTGTATTGGGAAAACTGAGATTTCTTTCTTAACTGTGACAGCTACTTGCACAGAAGAGTTGTATGAGAAAACTAATTAAACAACTTTCTGCAGTTCAGAAACTTAATAAAGCAACTTTCAAATTCAGTTGTGGGATATTTAGTTATGACCTTGTTTCTTTGGTGGACATGTTCTACACTGTAGCACCATGGAAACTATTAGGAAAGACTTCTTATATTGCAAATAATAACAAACATAATAATCTTAAATTTCTGAATGAATGCTACTAGCTGATATGATTTAAAGACATAAGTGTAACTAAAGTGAAATGTTAATATATGAAGATATTTTTAATATTGTTGTCACCTACACTTTCATTCCAGTTTTTACCTAAATTACCTGCTCTCTGTACATGTAATATGTAATATTGTAATAACTTTCTTGGCATAAGCCAGTGTAATCATGAAAAGGGTTGGTTACTTCAAGCCTTGAAATTGATAAATCCTAAGAAAAAGTATGGGTTGTCTTAGTTTTATCTATTTCTTCAGCCATTGCTAATGGTATCTGAATTATATGTTTACGTTGATCTTTCTGACAGGGATTGCACTGCATGTTAGGAAAGAAATTGCAAATTGCATGTAATATAAACCATTCTGTTACACTCGAATTTCCTGTCACTCTGGTGATGCTTGTGAGTCACTGACATTCTTTTCAAAGCATTATTAGTAAATCATGGGGACACAATATGGAAGTACTGTACTGTTGGCTCCTCAGCTTGTAATTATTTCAGTTAGAATGTAACCTGTAAATAGTCAAAGGCCTCCCTTTAAAAAAAATAATCCAAAATATAATAATGAGATATTGCTACGTTGAAAACCATTACAGAAGTAGTTTGCCTCAAAGAGCAAATATTTGAGACTGAGGAAAATTGGAATTGGATGGCATAAGGGATGCTACTAAGCATCTTTAGCAAATGAAAGTAGTTAGCTGTGTGGCAGAATTAGAGGTTTTGACACACCTTCATTGGGGGCTCAAAATAGAGGCAACAGGAACTGGGCAACATAAAACCTGTAGGAGAAGAGAACAGAAGATTTGGCGAGAGAGAATCAAATATAAATGTTTTGCTCTAGAAGATAACAAAAATATTTAAATGGCTAAATACTATTTCGCTATTTCTTTTGTCAAACAGTGAAGTTACAGTGGTATAACAAGGTAATTAGCAATTAGTGAGAGAAGGTAATTCCAGAACTGTTAAGAGAATATAAAAGTGTTGACTGGGGAGAATTTACCTATTGGCAGGTAAAAGTTTTGACTAGCATGGTTTGCCTGTCTAGCCTATTTCACATAGGAAAAAAATTAGTTTGACCTTCTTGCTTCCTGCCCCTCTTGACTCTGACAAGAATAAAATTTACTCTTGATGTAGGATTTAATTTCCAGGAAAATACCAATGGGATCTCTGCAAGAAGTGGATGGTTTACAAACCCCAGTAAAATATAGACTAGACACACTGTCTCTTTTCATTTACAGCATAGGGCACAATGATGTAGCCCTGGGCTGTGTTGGAATAATTGCTGGGGAAGTAGGGAAAACAGTTTTATGTATTTGGAAAAGCCATGATGTCTCTTGAGCAAAAGGTTACGTGGTGTTTCGAACCATTAACCATATGTAAGAAGTTAGGTCTACATGTTCTCTAAATACTTGTAATTTTCTGTCGCATACATGTGCTGAACGTAACACTGAACTTACAAACTTTTTTGCCACATTCATTCTTGATGAATAAGCAGAATGTTATGGTATGGAAAATCAAATTTAATTTTCCTTTCTGTGTGTAATTTTTCCATTAGTATGGAAGGCTGATAAGGCTTTTGCTGAAAGGTTCATCTTTAAGTCATCATATCTTTATTTAGAGTTTATTTAGAACTTACTTTCTGGAAATGTGCAATACTTTTTGGTGCAAATCTAAGAGCAATGCTGACAAAGCAGTGGTTTGAGCATTCTTGGTCTGTAGAACACTTCAGCTTGCAAACAAATACCCATTCTCGGCATTTGTTATTTTTTGAAGCTGAGGAAGCACTTCAGCTACTACTTAAAATTGGTTCTTCTTAATTTTATATCAAAAAATGTTCATATATTTTCACAGAAATCCAGCTCAGGTATTTTGACAAATGGATGGTTTTGGTTTTGGTGGGAGCCTCACAGGGAGGCAATTGCAAGCCCCAGGTTTTCAGTTGCAGAAGAAGGTCTAAGAAATGCTGTTTCAGCTGGCACTGCTTTCCCTATTTTAGTACTCGTGATGACTTGAATTTGCATTTAAAAAATACAGTACATTTCCTAGACTATACAAAAAAGTTAGTTGATAACTTCCACCTGAGCCAATGTTAAGAAGTTATTTGCAAAGCATATGACTTTGTCAAAGAGTTGAGCTGAATGAATTGGGAGGCTTTGTTTTGACCTGCCATGAGCTGTTCAAAAGTGTTGAGAGCTCCCTGCTTACTTTGCTGCATGACAAGTTAAACATTTTGGGATAACTGGTTTAAGACCATATAGTACTTTCAAGGATTTTCCCTGCCTGTCTAAAGGAATAAAAATAATTCAGTGTTGATTTAGCAAAATCAGTACTTTCATTTTTTATTGCTTTTTATTTAACTGTATTTTTAAAAGGTGTTGTCTTTCATTTTGATGTTTGCTGAAAGTTTCTATATCATAGCATGCCCACTATCAAAAAGTTCAGATTTTATTCTTCTGTAAGTCATAGTTCTCAATAGTCTGACCTTTCTTTCAGCACAGCAAGTGCCTAGCCTACTTGCTACACTATTTTATTTTTAGAAATTTTGTTTTTAGGGACTGATTAGAAACTTAAACATTCTGCATGTTTTTATATTGCTGCCTAGTTTTGATCTACCGTAAGATGAGCTTATAGATGGAAAATTCCTGTTTCATCTCTTTCTGGAGTATTCAAACAAGAATTATTCATCAGCGTTTTATCAATCAGGTTCTTAGGGAAGTAACTGATGTCTATCCAGTTATGAATTCCACCATATAGTGTTTTCAATATCTGAATAACTGATGGAGATTTCTAGTAATGAAAGTTTCTCAGACCTTGAAGTAGTCTGCAAAATATCAGATTAATAATCCTTCCCTCATGATATTATGATGTAATTAGCAATGTTCCGGGTCTGGCTGCTGAAAAGGTGTTTAAAGTGGGGTTGAAAATGGATACAGAATAATGGAAAAACCCCACAGAATTGGAGAAAATAGAAGACATAATAGACATGATGAGATTTAGTGTAAGAACAGTGGCAACTCTCAAAATTTAAGGATTAGGTTGTTAGCCTCATGAGTCTGCCACTGCTGCTGAAGTAAAGTCTTTTCCTGGCCATTCTTTCCCTTCCTCAGGCAGGTATTGTGAAATAGATTGCAAATTTTCCTCAACTGCAGTATATTTCTGTGCTAAATTAGCTCTGATCTGTACCCAGCTGTGATGCTGTCAGAAAGGAGTGTGGGGATAGAGGAAATGCTTAGGGTCCAGGGGATGTTATTATGCATTCCTTGAGCTGCAGTGCTGATTTTCAGTGTTCTTGACTTTTTTTTTCCCACTTGTTTTAAGCACAATGTATATGCAAACTGTATACCTTGTTTCCTGCAGGCCAAAGTGTCTTTTAGGTTTGTGCTTGTGAGAAGAACACACTGCCAAAAGCTGGCTGAGTCAGCAATTAGTAAATCAAGTGAAATGGAATATTTCTAGGAGGAAACCTTAAGGTTTGCAGCATGATTTGGGAAACTGTGTTGGCTTGCTGCATTGCCAAAGGCTGCATTAAAACAGCAGTGCTTTTTTTAGAAAAGCTAATTCACTGGGTTATTGTTGCAGTTTCCTCATCCTTGTTATGATAGTGTTAATAGCTCTCAGGATTCTGTTCCAACTACCTGAATGCAGTTACTGATTTTACAAAAAGGGACAAGAAAAAAATCAGGATCTGTATTACTAATGGAATCCACTGTTTTGGAAACTTGATAACGTAATGTTTCCTGTGTTCCTTCGTGGTAAACAAAACTTCCTGAATTAGGGACCATTATCTCACCTGAAGCCAGAAAAAGTTTGCTTGCTTTATTCTACTTAAAAGAATGGAATATTTTGTTGTTGTTGTTTAAAGTGTTCTTCCTACTCTTCCAAGTGAGAAATGATAGTCATTTGTCAGCTCAGCCAAATTTCAGATGCTGTTGCAAGCAGCAGAGCTTTGCCTGGAGGCAGATGCATATATCCGAAACTAGAATTTCTGTGGGAGGGTTAGTATTTGTGTATGAAGACATATGCTCAGTCAAGCAGTTTGTTGGTTTGGGTATGTTTCCTTCCTGTTGACACTGACAGACAGTCTTACTGAAAAACTTTAAATCTGGCAGAAGGCAGAAAACCATTCCCTCTTCACTATTTCTTTCCCTCACCACAAAATTTTGGTTTTAAATAGTGCATTAATATTTTCAGAGAACTGAGTCCCCAGATGAAACTTTTTTTTTTCCTAGGGGAGGTTCTATGTATTACTTCTGTGCCCTAGGCTAGCTTTTTTTCTAGAGGTTTGCTTTTGTGTACTGCAAATGTAATCTCCCTGAGTTCAAGTCCTCCTAATGTGCAATGTGATATTTTGGACTTTGGAGTTATGATGTGCTTGTTCACTTCTTAAAGAGCTGTCTCTAAGATTTCCATTACTTACTGGGGGACTACTGTTGTAATGTGTGTTAATATAGGACTTCATAAAAGCTTGTGGACAAGAATAGAATTTTCTCATTTTCCTCTTTGATTAACAAGTGCTAATTACATATTGCAAGAGACTACTTCCTGTTTGATTTGTGAGGGGTTTTTATTACTTCATTTGCTTCCTAAGCTAGTAAATATATAAACAGCCTTTTTTAGCTCTGTAAACAGCCACAAATGATTTGGTTTAGAACTCTAATATTTATATTTCTTTTGCAATGGAGCTATAGAGCTGAATAGACAGTAGTCTGTCTCTTATGCCAGAGTGCTGCAAGAAATGATTTCTCGGTGTCTAAAGAGACATAATTGGATGTGCGGGGCAGTGGTTTTAGTCTGGGGATTTTTTACCACTTAGCACTTTGTTTATTTTCTTTGTGAGAAAACATTAATATCATTGAGGTCCTTTGTAAATGTTGAGAAGCATTGTGCAAATGTGACATTTGCTTTTACAAATTTACCAGTTGATTTATTTCAAGTACTGCCTCTTGTGAATGACAAGTCTTAGGATCTTGCTTAGTTACCTCCCCCTCCCACTTTTCTCACTTTTAAGTAATGTGCTATAGTTCCTGCTATGTGTGTATCGTTCCTCTGTGTGTGTGTGTGAATTCAAAAACCCTAAGCCTTTGGTTAGAAGTAGAAGAACACTGTAGTTTCCTTTCTCTAAATACAGGGTCGAGTTGCTGTAACTTTATTGTCCCACTATTGTTGTTAGCACTTGCAAACTGATTTCTTGGCCCATGGAAGGCAGAGGTTGTGACTTTTTAAGTACTATTGAACCAGTATTTTTGAATGTCTGTAATTTTGCATTCCTCTGATCATCTCTGAGGTAATGGGAAATATTTGTAGTTACTTCATTCTCTGTAGTTTCATTAGTAATTGTCAGTGGACGTGAAGAAACTGGGTATGGCAATAACTCTTGTGCATTTTTTCCCCCTAAATTCTCTTGCCCCATGCCATCTACCTGTATGGTTTTTTTTACTATCTGGATGGTTTGAATCAGATTAGAGAAAGGGAGGTTACAGATTTTTTATTGGGGTATTATACCTGAGAATATAGCAGGCAGCTTTCCTGAAGCTCTCTGCTTGCTGTTGAAGAAAGCATTGATCTCAGGGTGTGCAATTTTACAGAATGTAAAATTTATGAGGGCAGCTGTCATTGATTTTAATGTAGTTATGTATTTAACTATTTTGTATTCATAATTAAATAGGATGTTTTTACTCAGTAGGTTTGGAAACTTTTACTCTTTTCTAATGAGTTAGGGAATACCAGAAAATGTTAAAAAGAAAGCACCATCTTTCTCAGCCAAAGGGATCCTCTGTTTGTTTGCCAGTGTTACTATTATGTACACTTTTCTAGCAAAGAACAGTATTCTGAAAATGGAAACTGAGTCACATTTAGAAAACCTAAGTGAAGAAATCCACATTGTGTACATGCTATGCATGTGCACAGACATACACAGGTAGCTGGGGTTAATGCTGCTTTGCACCCTGGAGGGGCTGATGGTTCTGCCTGGTTGCTGTGCTTGGCTCAGGGCTGTTGCCACACTTGTGTTTTTTGAAGATGACTACTTGATCTGTTAGAGTAGATGATAACCATCTGATGTCTCCTGAGCTTCATGTGACTTGTGGTGAAGGGTTGTCGGTGAGGTCCAAAGTCAGTGCTCTTTACACAGGAAATGTGTTGTCTGTAACGTCAGGGATGTGCATCTGCTGCTGCCCCCCTGAGCTCATCCAAGCAAGGTGTGAGAGGACAAAACTGGAGTTGCAATTGAATAGGAAGGTGGAGGTTTTGACAGCAAAGTACAGCTTTATATTTTCATAGCCTATTATAATAGAAACATTACTGGAAAACCAAACTACCCACTCTTTATAAACAAACAATGCAAACAAAAAATTTCAGTTGACACAAAAATCTAATTTTTTTTTACTTCTGGGTTCCTTCATAGTGAATGTTTTGTCAACTGAAGGAGCTGAGAGTTGTCTAATGCATTTTGCACTGTGGCTCACATCCTCCATGCACACCAGTGCTGTTTGCTTTGCATACTTGTGAAACAATGAGGGTAGTGTTTCCTGGTGGCTGAAGAGAAGGTGCAGAGGGTGTCTGCCAGCTCGCAGCAGTCAACACACAACTCTTTGTTGATAGTCCCACTGGAGGCAGGCATGCCTGGATTGATGCTCTGTGCTCCTACTTAAAGCTGATGTAAGTTAATGCTATCAAAATAAACTGGTTTTGCTGATTGCCTGACTAATATTTTTGAATCAAGACAATGAAGAGAAAGTTCTATCATTTTTACAAATCTGCAGTGCTGGTCACAATTATTTGTGAATAATTTGGTTTTTGTCTTTCTGGAGAGCAGTTGTGAGGTTATGAAAGAAAGTTTGGTTTGTTTTTTTGGTTTTTTTTTCCTGAGTTGAACAATTCTGTGTAGGTAGTTTGAATTATGAGAAAGCTATTTCTTACAGTTCAAAGAGATTTAGTAATGACGCTGGATATGACAGTAGACACTTAACTGGTGACAGCAGTACACTGTCTTGTGGTTTTTTTTTCCTCGTGCTTTCCAGCAGTGTAGAATTCTCAAGGAACATGAAAATGATCTTTGCAGTAGTCTTGATTTGAGGAGAGAGGGTGAGGTGCATTTTACAGTTTACTTCTACAAATCATATGTATCTTAAATACCTCTCTGGGTTCAGTCACTCTTGCTCCCTTCCATACGCTGCTTGTGTTGCTGTGAGTCACTGCCCCCATGGGCAGCAGGAGGCCTGTGACAGAAAGGTGCTGCTGCGTTGTTTGTATGGCTGGATGTGCCAGAATCTTGGCTTGGTTGGTGAGCAACCTATTAGTGAAGGCCAAGAAAAGCAATGGCAGACAATTTAGATGTCAGTCTGATCAGAGTAACTGTAACCTTGACAGGTTTTTTTCTAAGTTTTGGGGAGATAATATGATAGCAGTGTGTACTTAACACCTGTTAAACACATACCTGTCTTTATGGTTTTGCTGATTCTATTATGAATGATGCCTATGGGTCTTTTTTTTTTTTTTCTGACAAATTGCATGCAGGATAAAAATAATCTTTGGATTGTCACCATTAAGAAAGATTTATACAAAATATCTTTTTTTCTCTTGCTGTCTTTCCGTATAAGATAAAACCATGGTGACTTATGGAATAAAACTGTGGCTATTTTGTTGTATGCTCTGGGTTTTTTATGTATTGTTGGTCACTTCAAGAACAACAGGAAGAAGATGTGGTTTTCGCAGTGTTACAAATCTGTTTTCTCCAGAGTTTAGTGGCAGCCTAATAAATTTTGTCTCCTTTTCATGCTTTTCTGTTCACTCTCTTGCACTGATTTTTCTGACCACATGGAGGGTCACACCACTGTACTGAGCTGGCAGAGAAATAAGTTGATGCAATGGAGTTTGGCTTCATACTTTATGGCAGCTGTGTGACTTTGTGTATGTGTGGGGAGGTGTGTCACTGAATAAACAGAAGTTGACTGCACAGACTAGAAAGGTAATGCATGACTAAGAAGTCGTACAGTCAATCCGTATTATATTTAGGAAGAGGTGAAAGTGGTAAGTGGGGTGTGACAATTAGGAATAGAGGTTTCATTGTGCATAGATAGCTCTGCATGATTGTCACTGGTTTTAACATTATGTGTATCTGAGGGAAGTTCTCTGCATAAAAGGAATGCAAATATTGAGACTATTCAGTATAGATGCTTGAATATGAGACAGTTACATTTTGCACTCTGCAAACATTGTGGCTGTGAATCTGATCAGCATATTAGAGTGACTGGCTAAAATTTGTTTAGGTTTAAATAAGTTTGAAATAAACTTTTCTTTATTTTTAGGTGATGTCCTGGTTTTGGCTGGGATAGAATTAATGTTTTTCTTAGTAGCTGGTACAGAGCTGTGTTTTGGATTCAGTATGGGAATAACATTGATAACACACTGATGTTTTAGCTGTTGCTCAGTAGGGCTTGATCCAAGTCAAGGACTTTTTAGTGCTTTATGCTCTTGACAGTGAAGGGGTGTGCGAAAAGCTGGGAGGGAGCATGGCCAGAACAGCTGACCCAAACTGGCCAAAGAGACATTCCGCACCTTAGGACATCATGCCCAGTATGTAAACAAGAGGTGGGAGGATGGGAAATTGGCCTGGAGTACAGTTATATGTTGGGTGGGGAGTGGTTTTGTTGGTGGATGAGAAACTCAATATGAGCCGGCAGTGTGTGCTTGCAGTCCAGAAAGCCAATCATGTCCTGGGCTGCATCAAAAGGATCACGGCCAGGAGGGCGAGGGAGGGGATTCTGCCCCTCTGCTCTGCTCTGGTGAGACCTCACTTGGAATACTCTGTCCTGCTCTGGGACCCCCAGCAGAAGTGCCCCTGCTGGAATGAGTCTGGAGGAGGGACACCAAGATAGTCAGAGGACTGGAGCATGTCTCCTATGCGGACAGGCTGAGAGATTTGGGGCTGTTCAGCCTGGAGAAGAGAAGGCTCCAGGGAGACCTTAGACCTTTCAGTACCTAAAGGGGCTACAAGAGAGCTGGAGAGGGACTTTTTACAAGGACAGATGGTGAGAGGACAAAGGATGATGGCTTTAAACTGAAAGAAGTTTAAATGCAGATTAGGTATAAGAAAGAACTTCTTTACTGTGAGGGTGGTGATGCACTGAAACACATTGTCCAGAGATGATGTGGATGCCCAGTCCCTGGAAGTGTTCAAGGCCGGATTTGATGGGACTTTTAGCAACCTGTCCTAGTGGAAGGTGTCCCTGCCCATGGCAGGGAGTTGGAACTCGATGATCTTTAAGGTTCCTTCCAATACAAACTGTTTTATGATTCTGTGAAAATCAGAAATGCATAATGAAGCCAGTGTAACATCCTCTCTAACAGGAAGCTTGTGAACTGGAGAAAGCCACATGTTATACTCTTGCAGAGCAAACTAAGGAAATATGGCCTAGATAAAAAAAGCTATTTTAGGATGTGTGTAAACTCATTAGGTTAACAGTAGCCAGAGGTTTTTCAGTAGTTACTTTCAGCAAGAAAAGCATATTGTATGGGATTCTGTGTAGTTGTTTCAGCTTGCTGTTTGCAAATTGGCTAATTAGCACATGGTTATGCAATCTGAAGACAAAATGTGTTTGGGAATAAATAGTTACACAAAAGTGGGATAGCAATTCAGAAAAATCCTGAATGTTGGAAAAATGGCCTGGAAGAATAGGATTTGATTTAGAAGAATCAGTGAAATGCTTTATATTTAAGTCCAAATAACAAAAAATTCCTCCTGCCACCTCATTCCTTACTATGGATTATAAAATGAGAGCTAACACTGCAGCATATTTCACGAAGAAGTGTATGTATTGACATGACTAATTGGTGGAATAATTGGGAGGATGTGGAGTTGAACTTTTTGCTGTGTTCTATAGTGAAACTAACATACAGTATCTGTTTCGGCCTTTGTACTTCAAAAAAGATGTAGGCACAGTTCATTTGCCTCAGGAGTGTAATGACTGATGGTTTAGAAAAGATGGTATGTGCAGAAAGAATGATCCAATTGGCATTTTTGTAACCCAAAGAAAAGATCAAGGGAAATCATAAGCTTTTAAGTGTGTGGAAGCTCACTACAAATAAGCAAACATCTGCCTGTCATGGATGTGCCTTGCTTACTAAGGCAACACGGACCATTCTTTGTGTGTCCTCCTCTCACTGTTTGGATTTTGATTCTGTGTTTTATAAGGGCTATTTCTAGTCACTGTCTGGACAGCACTGAACAAACCGCCTGACATCTTAGGATCATTTGAAGAAATACATAAATTAACAAAATCACTACAATAAGGATCATGTAACCAGGTAGATGGTTAGATAGATACTTCAGTTAAAACTCTAGAGCAGATAGAAGATAATTTGCTACCAGACTTACCAGACACCTAGCCAGTAACAGACTAGTTTCCTCATCATTAAAAATAGATAATGTTCTTCCCTCTGTAAGACACCTGAGTTTTAGTGAAGAAAAGTGTGACACAAAAAGATAATTTAATGTAACCAATGCTGATTTGTGTGTGTGTATTGCATGTTACAGTGCAATGTGTAGAGCCTATATCATGGAAGTCTGTTTAAACTCTTGAAAGCATCAGCTAATTTGCTTTGATAAAGAATTAAGTCATGATACCTTATATTAACATATTCAGAAAGGAAACAAACCTGATTTATGTTATGTGCCCTGCTGGTTATGTCATGTATCATATTTTTCTGGCCCTTTGAAAGTTCCCTATTTTTTTCAAATTTGCTAAAAATTGGTATCATTTATAGGAGATCCTTAGCCTGTTCTTTTAATATTCAGACTTTAAGCCACTTCTGCTTGGTATTTCTCTTCTATCAATATGCTTTATAAGTATTTTGATAATCTATCCTCAAGTGGAGATCAAAATTAGGAGTTGAGGCATTTTCCCCTTCTACTTTGGTATTCAAAAAAATGGGAAACTGCCAAGTATTATACTTACTTCACCTGCCTCAGTATTGGGGTAGTAATTAATACTTAAGCAGTTGACAAACACCACTTCTATCACTGCCAATCTTAGCTTTCTTTTCCATGTGCTTCCTCCACACTGTCATGTTACCACAATGTCAGTATCTTTTTTTTTTTTATTTTCTCCCTTGTACATAATTTGTCATCTGGACAGGTACAGAGAGGTAACAGTTTAAATAGGTAGAGCAAGAAACTTGAACAGCCTTAGTAGGTTCATGCATATTATGGCAACTGCAAGATACAAGCTTGTATAATATATGGCAAATATTATCTAAGTGTAGACAAATTACAATTGCATTAAAAATTGAACAAATCTCTCTTGAATGTTAAGTTATATTCTGTACTTTTCAGCTGCTTAGAATTTCTTTCAGACATTGCTGTATTAACTGGGTAAAGGAAGAGATTTGAAGGAATTAATTCAATATTGCTAAAATTTTAACAGATAAGACTTGGAAAGCCTCAGACATAATTTTTCAGGTGTCACTTTTTTTTTGGAAGTGAAAAAACGTTGCTTCTTAAGCATCAAGTCTGTGTTAGTGTAATAACACCTTTTTTTTACAAAAGCTGTCATTATAAATGCTCATGTATAACTTGTGGGCGAGAGATGAAAGAATGTAAAAACTCCGTCTTCTATAAACTAGATTATGCATGGGAAAATTTAGTCCAAAAGAGTGATCATCTGGGGAGCTGCTCATGTGAATGTGTGCTGTTTGTTGAGGAGGCTGTTTTTTAGCCTTATTGAGAACAATTCATAGTTTGTTGTGCTAAGTATTCATGATTGGATAGAGAACGACATATATAGAATTCAAAAATAGATAACAGCTTATTTGGGAGGACAGGCAGTCCTCCCACTTAAATCATATCATCTGAGAGGCTAAAAAATGTTGATGACTTGTTCCACCTCTCCACTCTACTCTGCATATGTTGTTTTCCTCACAAGCTCAGTTCACTGCCTCTTTTTAGAAACAATCTTTGACTCCTTCTCCCTTACACAGGATTTTGGATTTTGAAATTTGAAATGGGAAACTTCCCTCCCCTTCCACCTCAAGCTCTGTCAGAATGAACTAAGAACTTAGCTGAGTTTCTGTTTTTCCTCTAGGACTGCCTTAAGACCTTGCTGGTGGAAAGCCTCTCTGCTTCTGTGTTGGTGTCAGGATGGCCTAGGCCAGTCTGCTGCTCTATGGTTCCTGCCACAGGTGCTCTAAAGCAATGTGTTGGGATTTTGCCTCCAGTGCTGGTGGACCATCCAGATGGCTGTAAACCTGCAGAGGAGGTGAGTACAGAATGTGTTCCAGGAATTTTTCATGCTTTGGTCAGGTCTATCTGCTTTGGGTGTGTCTTAGAGCAAAGGGAGCACTTAATGACTGCGAGTGTGCTCCAGCTTTGTCTCTGGATTGTACTGGGTTTGTGTGGCAAGGTTTTGCTAGTAAGCTAGTTACAGAGAAGCTGCTAGGAACTTCCCCTGTGTCCAATGGAGCCAATGCCAGCCATCTCACAGAGGGACCTGCTACTGGCCAAGGCCAAGCCCATCAGTTTCAGTGGTGGCATCTCTGGGTTATCATATAGGAAGCCCATGCTAGAGCAGTCTGTTCCTGAAGGACTGCACCCTATGGAAGGGACCCACATGAGAAGTTCATGAAGAACCTGCAGCCCATGGGAAGGACTCATGTTGGAGAAGTTTGTCAAAGGCTGTTTCTCATGGGAGCAGGGGAGAAGTGTGAGTAATCCTCTGTCTGTGGAGGAAGGAGAGGCAGAGCCAGGATGTGATGAACTGATTATAACCCCCATTCCCTGTCCCCCTGTGCTGCTGGCAGGAGCAGGAGGTTGAGAAAATTGGGAGTGAAGTTGAGCCTGGAAAGAAGGGAGGGGTGGGAGGAAGGGTTTTTTTAGGATTTTGTTTTATTTCTCATCCTACTCTGATTTGGTTGCTAATAAATTGAGCCAATTTCCCTGTATTGAGTCTGTTTTGCCTGTGACAGTCCCTGGTGAGGGATCTCTCCCTGCCCTTATCTCGACCTGTGAGCCTATTGTTAGATTTTGTCTCCACTGTCCAGCTGAGGAGGGGAGGGGCAGAGTAACAGGTGGGCACCTGGTGTCCAGCCAGGGTCAATATTACACATGCATATTTCATATTGTACTGTTCCTTCAGTGTCTTGTTGGACAAGTTTGGTTGTCTGCAGCTATTAAACAAGTGTCTATAAGAATCCCTTTAGATATTAGTGCAGACCTAATTAAACTGTTATTGTGGTTGTTTCTGGGTATTGGGAAGTATAGTGTCCAAGTGGGTAAAGAATCCCATTATTAGTTTTCCTAAATTTACCTTTACCCTCTCAGTATGATATCTTGAAAAGAGTTATCTAGGCCACTGAGCTGAAATTCAGATCAACTTTCCATCCAGATGACCTGAGAAAGCCTGAGTTTTATTTTCTGTGTTTCTACAGTAAACACAGTACCCTTAAAGCATCCTTGTCAGACAGGAGATGATTTTTTAAACTACCACTCTGTAGTCACTGGCTGCACAGCAAGGTGTTTAACAACTTGTGGAGCCTTCTCTGTGTGTGCATCTCCCACTCCTTTTTTAAGTTTGATTGAAGCAAGATGGAGAAGCAAAGTTTAATAGGACAAACAGGCAAAGATGGGGTATGACATGTCCATTTCCTTTGGCAGAAAATTTTAACCAGTGCAGTTGTATTTAGTGTGTTAATTGGTGTCCTGCACTTGGAATCATTGGTATTGACACTTTATGTTAATTTTTCATCTTGATTTTTTTTGTTTCCTGAAACCTGTTAGCAGCTTTCATAGATTAGTTTTCACAGACTGAATTCTGAAGACCTCTTTGAGTCCAGTTCTGAAGCTCAGATTCAGTGGGGTAAAATGGCAAAAGTCTGTTTCAGGTTTGAGTGGGTCCTTTTCCAGTCAACTACAAAAGATCTACCATCTACTCTTAAATCCAGTGCTTAAAAGGTATATTTGGAACAAGTATCTGTTTAGAGGAGAGGGAAAAATATATCCAAAATTATTACCTAATACTGCTTATTAATGGTAGAAGCTGCTGAGAAAAAAAAAAGTAGGTTAAAAAAAACAGAGAATTTTTTTTACTTTACTTTACTGCTTATGGCTGCTCAAGCTGTAGCTTCACTGATATTTCTTCCATGGTAGCCCAGTCACCTCTTCTGTGATTGGTGACTCAAATGGTGACTTAAATGAGGTAATAGATTTGAGTAGAAATAACTGCTGTTGAGGAGAATACCTGATTGGTCTGGGTCTGCATTGGGAGACTGACATGACTGAATAAACACAATTATTCTTGGCTATTTTTCAGGTGTGTCCATTCTCTGATTAAGTTTCTTTGTTGCTGTGTAAATTTTTGCTGGCAAAGCAGAAGGCTGGCATGTTAGAGTAGCAACTACTTACACAGTAATAGTGGGTTGATAAATCTTTAACCATGGTCTCGCTTCCGAGGTGTGTCTATTCTCTCCTCTTGTAAGGATTCCAGTGTTTTCAGAGAAGATGAAAATCTTTCTGAAAAGGTACTGAAAAGTAATTTTAAATGTCTTGGGGCACATGATTTTAGAAGAGGCCTCAAAAAGTATCTGATCTCTGTCCTGACAATTTAAATTTTAAAAGTGATTGTATTACTCAAATTCTGTGGTTTCCAACTAATGTATAGATGAATTTCCTAAACAGTTCCATCATATTCCTTTCTTTAATGCTTTATGACAGATTAACCTTTCTTTATGGTGACCTGTTTATCTCTTGGCTTCTAGTCAGGAATTAATTTTGAATTGTAAAAAAGCTTAAGTTGCTACAAGCTTTATACCTTCAAAAATCATGTGTCAAATTAAATACACTAGCTGTTTTTTCACAAACTGCATGAGAGTTTCTGGAAAAAAATGGCAAAGTAATAAGGACCATAGTATCTGAAGAAATTTAAGCAAATTAGTGAAGTCTGAGACATACCTGCCACACATAATGTTCAGCTGGTTGTTTTTTCTATGCAAGTATACAGAATGTTATCACACTTATAGGTAACTGGGAAAACAAGTGAACTCTTCCACAAAATAATCTTTCTGCTTCAAATTGCATATCATACTCTTCAGGTTTCTCTGGACTGCAGCACAGCACAACAAATAAGAAACTTTAAATTTTATTTCCTTTTTTACCTTACTGATGCATTCCTTATACCTTCATATGGTTATTTTATTTAAATTTGTCAAACCTTTTTCATACTAGGATGAAAACTCATGACTTAGGACAGATGGAAAACGTGTTTTGGAATCACTAGCTTTTAGAGTATAGTTTTGAAATTTAATATGTGAGTGAATCTGCCACATTTTTTCTACACTATTAAGGAATAAAATTCAGCAACATTTGAAAAGCATTTATTACAGAATAATGAAAATGTAGCATTTTCTTTTGAAAATGAATTTGTTTAAATAATTTCCATGGCCTAAGTGAAAACACATTTTTTAAAGTTTTATTGTTTTTCGTTTTTCTAGCATTTTCTTTCACAAATGAGTTCACAGCATGAGAGGTTTGTTCTTATTTTTAAGAAGTGCAGAGTTTTGAAGCTGTTAACAAATTACTGGGCTATAGTTTCTATAGAACTCATCTTTTCCATACTGCTGCATTTGCCCAAATGTACTTGAATGTCAATTTTTATATTTTTCAATGAAGTTGAAATTTGGGAAGAAGTATGTGCATATTCAATTAAAATCTCTGTGATTTGGTCTATCACCTATAACTGTCTTCTTTTAGAGTTACAGAAGGATATTTTATGTATGCATGGATACTGTATGCTCCAGGCTTTTTGAATCATATGGACTGCTTTATATTACTTAGATAGGTGGGTTCTTCTGCTTCTTTCTCCTCCTCTTTCTATAGTCTTGAGTCCAACAATAACAGAAGATCAGTTCTCCATGCTGTCTCTGCTTTATCTCTTACCTTAATTTTTGTTGGTATGGTAGCAAGCTAGGAGATGGAGGTTTAAAAGCAATGGGGTAGGAGGGTGCATCTGCTTGCAGGGACCTGAATTGGTCATAGCTGCTGCCTGTCTGAGTTAAGGTTAGTTTGCTTGCTTCAATAGCAAAGGGAAAAAGACAGTGAAAAGGAAAGTGAGAGTAGACCTTTGTGGTGAGAATGTCTCTTGTAATGTCAGGTGTCACAGGTCAGCATATAAAGCCCTGTACCTCACCTGAAGTCTGAATTCTAGAGTTTATGCTCAGTTCCTGTGGAAATATCAGTACCAGTGCTGAAGACCAAGATGCCATCGGGACAAAGATTCAGGACTCTGGTCCCAAAGAAGAGTCATTGCTATATCGGTCTGTTTGCCAACTATCCAAGGAACTCCCTTTCAATTTCTCCTTTCTTTGTCCAGTCTTGCAAAATGTTCCCAGGTTCTTAAAGATTTCCAGAACTCTGCTTTTATTATTCTGCCTTTTTAGATTTTTATCTGACAGTTCTTTTCTTCTTGTTCACCTCTTCAAAGTAGCACCCAAAATACGGATATTGCCTACTTAGCAAATAGATTTAACATGGAAAAATGTATATGTCCTTGAAGAAAATCTCATGGTTGTTCTTTTTATACCATATGTGCATTTGCACATATTTGGATAAATAGTTGAAGCAAAAAACTTAAAAGTGTGGTATTTCTCAAGCTTGTGTTATCAACGATCTCTAGAAAGACAGAATTAAGAAAAACTGCATCTAAAAGAAGTGAGTTTAAGGGGGAAAGGGAAGGATGGATGGGAAGAATCTTCTCCTTAGTGCAATACTGTGTGTGTTAATTAAGTACAAAACGGTTGTTAGCAGCAGAAGTTACCTGCTGAGCAGACAGCTTTGTGATGTGAGAACAGGCTTATCTGTGAATGTATGCTTAAAAGCTGTATGGGCTTTCTGTTTAAATACAACCCTTTGCTTTCTAGGTAGACTTTATATTTGCATATAAATATAGCAAGTTTTTGTAAGAAACATTGGCCAAATTTCATGAATGTATCACAAAATTGAACAATGCTACTTTTTTTTTCCTTCCATATCTGATCAGTCTTTTCTTTCTAGAGAAAGAGAAACAGGCATATGTTCTCATTTTATTTTTTGCTGCTAGGTTTTTTTGGATGGATATCTGATTTTTTCCCTGTATTTGAAAAGGTATTTAGCCCTGCAAAACTGCTGAGTTACTTTTGGTTAGAATTTGGTGTTTCCCTAGACATGGTGAGATGTGGCATTTTTCAATTTTTATTTTAAACTATCTGCAGTGTCACTTTTATAGGGATGGGAAGTAACACTTTTTAACAAAACCTTTTAATTCTTTACTGTTCTTCATTTTACTTGCCATATCATTCTTCATTTTACTTGCAATAATAGAACCCACCAAGTGTTAAATGATTGTTGCCCTTATTTTTTCAAATTATGCTTCCTAATTCATGTCTTCATAATTAGTCACATGTGTTATCCTATCAGCAGTTTTTAACTTGATATCTGCCAGTATTTGATTTGTCAGCAACCTCTGCTGTTTCTCTAGGCAGAATTCAGCCAGCTTCTCTATAGCCCCAGCATGTAACATACATTTTTCTTTACCTGTGTTTTTATCAAAGCTTTTTTTCTAAAACACAATATTTTGAATATTTTCCACATATATTGAAGGCAGAGAAAAGGTGTTGTTCAAAGTTATTTGGTATTTCTTCAATTTTCCCTTCTGTATTTTTAATCTACAGTAGAAAGTTTTCAGGATTAGCAGCTTCTGCAGTTATATAAAGAAGATTGAATCTGTTGAATGCAATTTACTCAGTGTTTCCAGAAGTCTCCTCTATCATCTTTTTTTTTTTTTTCTAATTAGCTGACTGCTTTTCTTTAAATCAAATTGTTGCCCATTAGTGATTCATCTGTAGTTATGGCTATTTGCCTATGTAATTTTCTGCCATCTTTAAAATTTGAAGAATTAATGAACAATTTTATTCCACTCTAGCTTGTGGCTTTGCTACATACCTAAAAAAAAAAATCAGAATCTTTATGGAGGTTGGGTATTTTAGAACATTTGAGACTTAGATTGAAAGATGTAACAATTTCTCACAACATATAAAGAAGGTGTCAAGAATGTGTTGTATAAGATTTATTCCCTTGATTGTTCAGTCTGCTTAGGTTTTTGTCTATGAAAAATGTGTAGCTAGCTTGGTGATGGTGAATTCATCTGACCTTTAAGTAGTCAAAGATTTCCCCTTGAGGTTTGTAATTCTTTAATACTGACACCTGAGTTTCTAGTTTTCTTCTCTTCTAACTTAATAGCAGAATAGAGAGAAATGTTAAACTCTCTTGTCTGTGTTCATCAGCGTTTTCAAGAAAATTGCTTATTTCCTCAAAATATGTCAAAAGCAAATGCTACATGACATTTGTGTATGTTGACATGTGCAGACTGAAGGAAGTATCATCTGCAGAAAATTCTATTATTTAACATATTTGGGTGAAGAGAGACCTATTGATAAGGATAGTATCCATTTTAGTCCAGTCTCAGCTGGTAAATTCAGAGTTTGCTATTGGACATTTCAATGTAGAACTTTTAAAAGATTTTGGAAGTCAATTTGATTTTCTGAACCATGCAGAAACATTATAATTGAAGATGGAAAATATTAGCATTGAGAATATGAAACATCTTCCTGTGGTTTTACTTCTACATAGTCTAGTCTAGTGCATACGACGGCTTAAATCAGATTGTTCACAATACTAAATTTAAAGTTTTTCAGAAGGAATTTTAACTTTAATAGAATTTTAACTTTAATAGAACTATCAGGTAGCTCTTCTACTTACAGCTCATCTGGCACCTGCCAAGTTATTTAAAATAATCTTTGGCATGTATGACTTGTTGATTATTAGAAATTCTTGACTGCTTGCATGCTTTGTTACATGCTGTCACAAGCCTGAGTACCTAAAACATGTGGAAGTGTTTACAGCTTTTTCTTGCAGGCAGCAAATAATATACTGATAGCCTAATCTCTAGTATTGGTGACACTACTCCACTGCAATATAAATTTTGGGTAGTTCAGCTCTTAATTTCTTAAAAGACCATTTAGATCTGATAGGGAAACTAAAATTACTTAGTTTTAAGCTGTTTCTTCTGAGTAAAGGTGAACTTGCAATCTCTGTAGCTCGCATGACAAAATTGTTTTTCTTGAGGAACTGAAGGTCCTCACCTAGAACACCTGTATTGATGTGACCTTGATTTTCCTTTAAAAGTCTTGTAGTATTGGGGTTGAAAGACCAGCTAACACAGCTGTTCAGGGCTTTATTAAAGACTGGAGTCAGTTTATAGCTCTGGGATGCTCATTGGCAGGAGTGTTGCTGTGCTGAAAAAGCTGAGTGCCGGGTCACCATCTGTGAATCTTCCAAAAAGGAAAACCAGAGCAAATACTGCTTCAGCCTTCTAGGCTGCTGTGAGGGGTAGCAGAAGGCACAAATAGGTTTTAGTGATGCATCTTCAGCCATTAATTATTGCATGTCAAGGGTTTATGAGCTTGGTGTTTAAATCATCTCTTGCTGCTGTTAAAAACAAAAGCTTTTCATCATGAATTACTCATTGTCTTCGTGCTGCCTCTGATACTCACTGATGAAAATACTGCCTGTATTCTCTAGCTGGCTGTTACTCTTAGTCAAGCACCCTCAATTGCCCTCCCAGAGTGTGCATGTGAAGTAGCTGTGGCTTTGAAGAGGAATGTTTGCTCTCTGTCAGCATCTGAGGTGTCAGTAACCCAATTTAAGACTGCAGTTGTTTCAGGAAAAGAAATAACTGTCTTTCAGCTTATAAATCTGCTTTCCTAAAAGGATTGCTTATTCTGCAGCTGTCAGGAGAGGCAATATCTGCTGTTCAGTATAAGAAGGAAAATGTTTGAATAGTGGTGGTTTGAACTTACCTGCCAGTACTCTAATACCCAATAGCTTGATGCCCATGCAAACACCTACTTCACTTCAAGGTGCTGTATATCTGTATATTCATTTTGTTATGTGTTGCAGTTAACTTGGACTAATGATGTACCGCAAATATTTGAAGCAGTACTGTAAAAAGATGTATATTGGTTTTTATTACAGGATTGGCGATATTAACTAATGTATTCTGGTTGTTCACTGGGCATAATAGAAGAATATTTTAAATTTCAGAGCAGTTGAGAGAATTGTAAAGTGTGAAGGATCCCTGAATGAGATGTCTGGTTTTAGATGATTTTCATTCAACCAAGAGAACAGAGAGAGAAATGAAGTTTTTGACTCAGACATTTGAAAGCTACTTGAAAGTCATAGAATAGACATCTGGTGAATCTCAACTGGTTACATGACACCAGTAGTCTTTGTACTCTTATTGTATTCTTAATTTCCAAATTTTAGCTCTCTTCTTGAGCTCTTGAAATATTTACAGTGATATTCTGGTAGGGAATATTTCACCTCCCTCCTGGATCAATTTATTCTTTTTCTTGTATAGCAAGAATTGTTGTAAAAAAAGAGTGTAAATCCAATATCTGTGGATTGAATTGGTTTGAACTTTTATTATTTGATTAAAATATTGTTCATCTGGTCCTTTGAAACACTGCCTATTGCAGTTTCTTCCTGCAAGCAAGAGAGGGCTTTCTTAAAGTCAGTCTAAAAAGTACGGAGTATGACTGGGGAAAAAGTGTAATTTAAGTGATTTCAAAGGTTTTAATTTGAGAAGCTGTGTAAATAATCTTTTATTTAATTCTCAAAAATGCTCTGTTGGGGGAACGTGGCATGCTTACAAAGTCATTTGAGAAACCATTAAGCATTGATTTGCAAAATTAGATAAACTGTTTTCAGAACTTCAATGTTTATAGTTCAGATATTTCTGAAAACTATAGGTACCAAAATAGCAATGTATTTTCAATTAACTTTCTTCTATTAACTGAAAGTACTTGGTTTTAAAAGCCAAACTTTTTAAAAGCCAAATTTTAAAATTCAGAAATGTTACTTCCTTACTAGGTAGAAATATTTAGAACTGATTATGAAAGTTCAGAGGTTAAGTAAAGACTACTTGGGTAATAAGGTCCCTTCCAACCTGAAATATTCTATGATTCTCTGATTCTTAACAGGGAGAATCAGAGGTTCAAGGACACAGTCAGTTCCATAGTTATAAACAGTTTGACAAAATTGTGGATGGAATGCATACCTAGTGTTCCATTTTTGGTATTGCTTTCCTATGCGATGAGAGATTTTAATCTCACAAGAGCTTCTACTTTTATAAGCATAAAGTTGCATTGTATCTATTTGTAGGAGAGCAGGTACGAACCAGTACCTTCTGCCTTTGTGCATGAAGTTCATCCTTCTTTTTCAGCTGTAGCCAGCTACTTCTGTGTTTGTGTTTTGCTTCCTTTTTTCCAATGCCTATCTGTTTTAGAAAAATAATTGTTTTTTTTCAAATGGTCAATTGAAAAATTGACTTATGAATTGAAAAATCACTTCTGATGAATTAAAAGTGTAGTCTTCCTACACACAGCAAAAGAGTAGAAATTTGTTTCACTGACCTACATTTCTCAGATTTTTCTGAAGAGTAGGCTTGCTTTTAATGAATTGTTTTCATACTGCTCAGACTGGTATGATATGCTTTTTCTCATCACCTCCTCAGATCTTACTTGCTGAACTGTACTGAACAGATGAATACTAAAACCTTTTAAAATCTGTCAAATGAGCAAGGCCCCTGAAATGTACTTCTCTTGTATTAATTTCTAAGTGGAAGAGTACTGGGATCCTCAAACTCTTGAATATTATTTTTGCCTGTTGAAATTTACCAGATGCATTTGTGTTTCTGTGAAGAAGATGGAAATCACACCCATTTTCCATAGGCGATGGGCTGACCTTTGGATTTGAATGGGTATTTTACATTTGATTTTATAGCATCGAAAGGTAGTGCTTTATTTATTCTCAAACTGACCTGTTTACTGATGGTCTGATGCTGATGAGCTCTCTGCAAACAAGCACTAAAACCAATTTAGAGCATGGGCCAGTAAAAAAGGAAAAATAAGACACATCAGCACAGTTGCAAAAGTAGTTCTGAAACCTGATTGAAGTGTTGGCATAATTTCTGTTAACCAACAGGATAGGCCGTATTAGTAGTTCAGAGATATGGAGTTGTAGACAATGCTTATGATAACTTGCATTAGCTTCATGTCTTAGAAGTTTGCTCAAAAATCCATCCATATGCCTAATACATTACCTTACAATATGCCAGTCTTTTCTCCCTCATTACTAAGTAGACTGAGAAGCTGAAAATTCAGTTTTGTGTAGGCCATCAATCTTTCCTTTGGTGCTGTTCAGTTAATCATTTTCTGTTTGGTTTAAATTGATATTAATAGCTTAGACATAGCAAATGTTGTGTCAGGACTTTGACGAGTCCCTACTTCATGCCAGCTTCTGTTTATTCATATCTGAAAGACTGGAAAATAAACTTTACATCAGCTTTGTCTGGTTACGTGCTACATCCAGTGTAGAATCCTGATTTATCTGAATAATGGCAATGAAGTCCTTTGTCAAGTCTGCTACAAAGTCGTATTGAAGACTGATCACTAGTATAAACAAAGATAAAGTTGATCCAAAGAGAAAAATGACTGAATAGTTTTGTGTCATACTGAAAAAGAGTAAGTTTTTTTTCTTTCCCATGCCGACTGTGTTTGTAAAAGAGGTGGTAAAGTGAAACAGTGCTCTTTATATGAGAAGTAATTTTAAAGATGACCTTTTTCTATAGTGTCAAATGTATCATGGATTTTGTCACAGGGAAAAAAAAATCACTTGACCTTCAGAAATAACAAGACTTGAATGTACCCATTTTTCCTCTTTTCACTTTATTTGTGATAAAGTACAGCCTTTGTTTCTACCCTTTCCAAGGTGTTTTTAATACTCCTTTTTCTTCCATGGTGTAAGAATTTTGTCATCTATTATCCAGTGTTTGGAAGGGATAAAAAATACTTGGTCTTGCAAAAATCTTCAGTTTTATTACATTACTCTGTAGGTAAAGGCATAAGTTATTAAACCTATGCATTTGGGGATTATTTCTGTGGTTACTGGACTTGTTTATAGATGCAGTTGACTTCCTTTGCCGTATGGACACACTGCTGATTCGTTTTAAAGTTGCTATCAAGCTCCAAAGGTTTCCTTCTGCAGAGCAGCTTCCTAGCATGCTAATAGCCAGCCTATATGGATAATAATCATAGAATCATAGAATGGTTTGGGTTCAAAGGGACCTCAAAGATCATGCTAGTTCTAACTGACCTGCCATGGGCAAGGATGCCACCATCTAGACCAGGCTGCTCAGGATCCCATTCAGCTCGGCCTTTGAGTACAGGACTTTGTACTGTTTAGTTACTGAACTTTTTGAGATTTCGACCTGCCTGTTTTTCTAGCCCTTGGGTGTCCCTTGAATCGGCCACCCAGATCCATTCCTGCATTCTGTTTCAGGGTTTTGTCTGTGTGCTCCACCCCAGCTGGAGTTGAAAAACTGGTGAATCTGCTGAGTTACATTTCCTAGGCACGTGAAGAGGTTCTCAGATAATCCTGAATTACAAATGGGAATGAAACAAGAGCAGCAAAAAGAAAGGCACTTCAAGGATGGCAAAAAAAAAAAAAAAAGGCTGAGAATAATGCAGACCCAGTGCTCAGTGTGGGCTCAGTGTGGCAATGGCAAAGATACTCAGTGCCTTTTTTGCCTCCTTTGTTACTGACCAGAGCCTCATGGCAGAGTCTGTGGGAGGGAAAGCTCTCATTCAGAACAGACAGACTGAGTCAGGGATCTCTTAAACCACTTGGACATGTGCAAATCCATGGCACCAGGAAGGGTGTTGAAGGAACAGGCTGCTCTTATTGCAGGGCCATTGTCTCTGAAAGGTCATGGTGATCCAGAGTTGCCTCAAGACTAGGAAAAAAGCTATCAGCAAGAAGGAAAGGGAGAATCTGGAGACCATCTGCTAGTCAGTCTCACTTCAGTCCTTGTAAAGATTATGAGAATATGTAAGAAATCTTACATACATAAAAACAAACCAAAGCAAACAACAAACCAAACCCAATCCCAAACAGATCACCACAACACAAAAACCAAAAGGGCAACGGCAGTACAGATACACCAAGGCCATACCATACTTGAACATCTTGGCACCTTGCTTTAAGGAGAACACTGGTTTGGTGAAGAAGGGAAGAGCTGTGAATGTTGTTTACACTAACTTCAACAGGGACTGTGACAGTCTTCCAGAGTGCTTTGGACTTTTTCAGAACTTAATGAGTTTTAATCTGAAGAAGTGGGCTATCAGTGGATGGACTGCTGGACCACAAGGCTTTATGGGCTCTGCTCAGCAATACCCAGTCCAGCTGACTGGCAATCACTGATGGCAGTTGACTGGGGCCAAAACTGGAGCTGATACTTGTTAGTGTCTTTACTGAGAACCCAGGGGATGGGACTGAATGCATCAGGGGCAGTATAACTGTTCTGGAGGGGCACATCTCCAGGCTTTCCTTCTGTGGCCACAAGTCTCTAGTTTCCTGGGTTTGTTTCTCACTCAGCCCCCATTTTGTGAATCTGCGTCCACTTATCCTTTGAGTGCAGTGTCTAGCTGTCTCTTCTGTCTTGCATCATGGGGCTCAGGCTTGTGGGACTGCAAGGTCTCTGTGAAGATGCATCTACCCATGTTCATCCTTTCTCCCTTTGTTCTGTAGCCTCTTCCACTGAAGAAGCAACACCTCAGACAGAGTGTCCTACCGTGGATGAGCCACCAGTTCCACTCCAGCACCAGGGAGAGGAAACAGGCATACAGCCTGGGTGGTGGAGTCCTCCTCCCAGAGCTCTGGGTCAAGCCTCTAGTATGCTAAGAGCAGTTGCTTCATCAGTTTCTGGGTCCCTCTGCTTCCCTACTGTGCTGCCTGAATTCTGGTGGTGAGCAGACAGGGGAAATGCTGTCATAAAACCAGTGTAATTCATGAGATGGTAAACTGCCCAAGGGAGTGAGAGCCCTCATCTAAAGGTACAGGGAAGGGCCTTATCAGTGGTAAACAGTGTGTGTTGAACTTTTGCATTGCTGTCTTTTCATCACTTCCCTGAACCCTCAAAGGATTCAAAGGGTTCACAAAGTATCTCTTTGACATTTCACAGAACTGTCAAAGGAATTTTCTTGTGTTAGAGGCAGATATAATGCCAGGCGGTGCATTCTGAAACACTTGATATAGTTAGTACTTTTATGGACAGAAAGTCTATATTATGGTTCTCCTGGTGTCTTGCTAAGTTGAGGATCCCTAGGCACTGTGTGTTCCTGTGTGTTTTCCACTTTCTTTTATAGCCTAATGTCTCACAAGTCTGAACTTCAAGAAGTCTGAAGTTATAAAAATTTACATAATTTTCTTTAAAAACGTGTAATGTTTTGTTAGCATTTGTGTTCTTTAAGTAACAGGCAGGGTGATGGTATGACTTGATTCCTTGCTAGATAATTTCTATGGTGTCCTAGCTTGGAGCAAAAGAAACCTGGTATATGGAGAGTAGGTGCAGTAATACTATGTCAGACAAATTTTGTCTGTATACAGTATTTGTTTCTGCAAGTGGTTGATATGCATATCTAGGGCAGAGAATAGAGGAAATTGTAATGCACTTCCTCACTGTGCTCTCCTACAATGCAGTGACTTGAGGTTCACAGTCAGGGAATGCCTAAAGTAGGGGTGAGGACTTGGTATTTAATAGCTGATGAATAGACTTGCAGCACTGGCAGGGTGTGGTGACAGGCTGTTCCCCTTCATGACTACACATTGTAGGGAGTACATTCCTTTTTGGTTTTTAATCTCTTGCTGCTAAATTCACTTGATTTCTGCCAATACAGGAAGAGGGAGTAAAAGACAACTGTTCATCTTTATTTACCATTTCAGTATGGCTTTTGATTTTATAGACCCGCCACTTGATTTAGGTTACATCTTTCCCAGCCAGGAAAAATGCTACTTTCGTCTTGTAATGAAGCTGTTCTCTGTTGTATTCATCCTTTTGCACTTCTCACTTGTTCCTTCTAATCCTTCTATATCCCTTTTGAAATGAAAAGACTGGATGTTCACACATCACTCAAGATGAGAGAGCAGATACTGCATTAAGGCATAGTGATGGCTTGGTTTCTGTTTTCTACGTAATAGTCTGTAACAAATTATTTTTCTTTCACTGCTGCTGATGGTTTTGCTGAACTTCATAGAACAGTTTCCAAGGTCCAGAGTTCAGATCTATCCTCATTTTATTAAAAAAAAAGCAGACCAAAAAACCCCCAAACTAACAACTCCTAGGATTTTTTCATGACAGACCTCACTTAATGTTTCATTGTGGTAATTTCATCTGCTACTTTATCATCAAGTTCTTAGTTACAGATACTTTTGAAGTTCTTAATTTTATGCAGTCATCCCTGTACACCAAAACTCTATAGATGCAAACTGAGATCCCAAATAAAACTCGTTCTTGGCATTTGATCTGCAGTTGTGCGGGAAGCAGAGGGATGTACACCCTTGTAGCCTTGTACAAGTGGAAGGCTGCAGGCCCTTATGTTGCTATGCCATCCAAACCTATGTGGCTTCAGTATATAGGGATGCATGGAGAAGGGAATGTGTCTGCTGCCAATAAGAAGAAATAAGCTGTATTTAGAAGCGAAATGTAATGGCATTTTCCCTTAAGAAGGCTAGGGGAAGGCAAGGGTCAAATTATTACAATGAAATACTAAAGGAAGGGCAGTCTTAATGATGCTTAATGAAGCTTTTTTGTGAGGTTTTTGCATAATTACAACTGACATGCTTTAACCCCAGCTGGCAATCAAGCCCCACTCAACCCCTCGCTCACTGCCTACCACCCCGATGGGATGGAGGAGAGAATGGGGAGAATAAAAATGAAAAATAAGTTGAGTTAAAGCAAAAGCCGCACAAACAAGCAAAGCAAAACAAGAAATTCATTCACCATGTCCCATGGACAAGCAGGTGTTCAGCCATCCCCAGGAAAGCAGGGCCCCCTCGTGTAACGACGGCTTGGGAAGACAAATGCCAACACTCCAAATGTCCCCCCTTCCTTATTTCTTCCCACAGCTTTATATGATTCCATATGGTGTGGAATATCCCTTGAGCCAGTTGGGGTCAGCTGTCCTGGCTGTATCCTCTCACATCTTGTGCACCCTCAGCCTCCTCTTTGGTGGGGTGGGGTGAGGAGCAAAAAAGGCCTCAACTCCGTGTAAGTTCTGCTCAGCAGTGACAAAAACATCCCCGAATTATCAACACTGTTTTCAGCACAAATCCAAAACATGGCACATGCTGATTGCAGTGAAGGAAATCAACTCTACTCCATTCCAAACCAGCACAATGACTTGTGATTAAAGTTCTCATTTTCAATAAATTCTTCCATTTAAATTGAAAGTGTGTAAGAAACCCTGTGTGCATGTAATTTGTAAAATCCCAGTGTGTTTTTGAAGAGCTACTTTCTCTTCATTTTATAAGTTAAGAGTATCTGTGATTCTGGTTTAACTGGTAAGCTGTTCCTACCAGTAAACATTTCAGGAGTACTCTGAGTTGAAATATGTCAGCAGTGACAGAACGCCTGTTGGTAGAAAAAATAATTTAAAATCTCCCTATTTTAGTGTAGGTGAACAAACTCAAAGCTGTTCTTGATCCTGCCCTAGCCATCATGGAAATATGCAGTATTTGTAATGAAATTTGTAATTTGAGCAGGGCAGAAGAGAATTTCAAAGGCTTCTGAAACTGTAATGTGTACATGCTGAAAAATGTATAAAGGCTTGATCTATAGTCAAGCATTAAGATATTAAGGCCACTTTAAGTGACAGAATTACTAGCTTTAGCTTTGGATACCTAGAAAGTGATCATGGTCTCTTATGGGTACTTTGTTGCCTTTGCCTACTGTTTAACTTTGTCAAAAGGGATGTTTAGTTTTGGTTTGCTGAAAGCAAAGCATTTGTCTTTGTGATTAATGTGTAATATGCGATTAGACCTTATGGAAAACCAGGTGTTTGTAGGCCAGCATTCCTAGTGATGGACCCAGAAAGTCAGCATGTTCTTTGTGGGAGAAGCATGGGACATGTTAGCCATGGGCTTCACACAATAGAGATTGACACCCTACTTCCCAAGATGGTCCTCGTTTTCATTCATTTGGGTTGTTCCGATTTCCAGAGGATCCAGGGAGCTCTTTATAATTCATTAGGTGTGCCTACTTTCTTCTGTAGTGGGTCAGCAGAGGACTCTGTTTTGGTCACTCATTTTAACGTTTCAGGTGATGAATGTTGACATAGTAAAGGACTGGAGTAATGCTGCTTTAATTGACCCTGTTCTCTTAATCTCATTGAACTGCATAGAGCATTTATTATCTTACATACAGCATTTGGTAATTACATTGTTACTTTTAAAATGGAGTTAAAATTTATGCTTTTAGGTTCTGTCCTCAGGTAAGTTTTGTGACTTCTTTTTCTTTTTTTTTTCCAGATATAGAACGTGGTGTCTCAAACTGGATTAAAACAACCTGTTGATATTTTTATTTATACTTTTTTATTTTTGTATTTGACTTGAAGTGCCATGAAAAAATTTGCATATTGCAAGGTGGTCCTTGCCACCTCTTTGGTTTGGGTCCTTCTGGATATGTTTCTATTGCTGTACTTCAGTGAATGCAATAAATGTGATGAGAAAAAGGAACGAGGCCTGCCTGCTGGAGATGGTAAGTTTTGTGCCTGAGTATTCTTTAAATTTTGCTCCTTTAAAATTGCACCATTTTCAAAGATTTGGGATTTTTTCCCCCCAACATTGTGACATTGTGTCAGCACTTAGGTGTTAGAGGATGTTCATGTTTCTTTGAATGACTAGGGAATAACCACGTTGACTGAGATGTATGTTGCAGACTTACAACACTCAAGATGTAGGATTTAAAGCACTAAAGTATATGAAAAAAATAATAAAACTGTGCAACAAGAAGTTCAGGAATGTAAGTTATGTTAATGTAGTCTAAAGCGTTTTGTAAATTTCCACCAGTGAGGAAGCAGAGGCACTGTTAACTTCACTAGACTTGGTAGTAACACAAACCAACAACCAAGCCTACTTGTCTACACGCCCCTGTAAAAGAAGACTTCAACCAACCAGACTGAAAAATACCGCCTGCCCCACAACCCCACCTAAGCCAAAATTTGGCCGATGACTATAGCAATAAGGGACAGTGAGTATTGTAATGAAAAGGTTTATGATAATAGAATGGACTTGGATGTAAAAGTGACAAATATGAGTACATGCTTATATATATAACTTTTAAATGAGAGCTGTATTATTCAGTAATAAAGGTCTTCAGTTAAGCTTTCAGTTCTGTTATTGCCATATTAATTTTTGAGCACCAGTTAGATGAGCTGAGTGTGGGGTTGTTTTGTTTTTGGGTTTTTTTGACATCACTACTATTGATGTTGCCAACTTTGTTTGTAGGAGGTCAGCATAGTTGATGACATGGGAGAAAGGATTGGTGCAGGGAGATTTCTTATCCCTGCAATGTCTCAGCATATGCATTTAGAACTGCAGGCAGCTGGTGCCTCCAGTTTCTTTGTGAAGCATCTAATTTTGTAGTTTGGTGTCTCTCCCACCGGAAAGGCTGTGTCTGTACTTCACTGCTGATATATGAAGCCTATGCAATGATGCTTGTTGCTAAGTTCAGTCAGTCATTTGTACTCAAGATTATTGATTTCCATCACAAAAAACTTTTTCACCCGTTGACATCTGATGAACCTTGACCTTCCTGAGAAATTTTTAGAAGTATTTTAAGAATAATGTTGCTCTGTTACAGAATAACACTGGAGAAGGATTTAGGAAATGTCAGATTTGGTTTACTTGTTTTCTTTCTCTGTGATGGAAACAGGCCAGTGAATCTCCACAGAGAATACTGTATAGCATGTAGAACTTCTGTGCTCAGCACCTCCGGACTGTTGTTTCCACAGTTGCTTGCATTTCATCTTTTGAGTTTCTTTTTCAGTAAGCAGAAAGGAAAATGGTGAGGAAATTAATTAGGTTTATGTAGAAAGTATATATTTTACAGGATCTCAATCTTTTTTTGGTTTTTTTTTTTTGTTGTTTTTCCAGAAGTTTGGAAATTCTTGTGATGGTAAGACAATGACTGATGTGTTGTTATGTGGGAATAGATCCACTTTTTGGATTCTTATAAAATAGATAACTTATGCCAGGCTTCTTTAGATATGTCAATTTTTTTTTTTTCTGTTGGCAAACAGCAAGTGAAGTCAATATCTATCAACTTAGTGTGATATATTGGTGATGTTGAAATTTCAGATGCCTTTACACATGAAGTCATTGGGGAAACCTTCAGGTGAGGGCAAGTGCAGTTTTGAGAGATAGGTTTTATGACTGTCCCTATGCAACACTAGTTTTACTTAGTTGAGTACAGTCTTCATTCTGACCTTTCCCTAACCTGTGGGTTAAAATTCTTGATATATTTAATATTTGTAATATCTTATAGTTGAATGGTAAACAAACAAATGAAAAACCACCCAAACAAAACCTTATGTATAGTTTTATAATTTTTTTTTAAACAGCTGATATGTAGTCAGATAAGTGCAGAAATAGGTCTGCTAGAAACCTAGTCCTGCTCAGAGTGCCTAGAGTCTTCTCAGATAACATTGAGGCTATTTTGTCTGTGAAGCTTTTATCAAAATCTGCTTTTTCACTTCAGTTTCCCCCTTACTTTTAATTTCCATAATTGAATTAGTTTTCTTGATTCAGCATAAATTATGCAAGTGTTCTGAATTTAATAGCCTCTTGTCCATGTCATTCTGGTATATAGCTTCTCTTTGCAATTCGTGGAAGAATTCCATGGCATTTAATGAACCTACTTGACATATGAGTAAGTTTTTCTGAAGAGTTTATGTTCATTTTAGGGTATGCTTTTCTATTTGGGAAAATCAGTCTTTAGCTATTCCAGCAGGAGCAAAGGATTTTGAGGATAATTTTGCACAATTCAGGCTTTCATGAAGTTAGAAGGATCTTTTACAGGGTTTGAATACAGAAAATGGAGGCATTTTCTCTTTTAGAAATAGATAAGAGCCATGGACAAAATAACCTTTGGGAAAAATTTTGCTCCTTGGTATTGATGGCATAAGTTACTACCATCTTAAATCATGAACTTAAGCTTCTGTGTCTAATATTGGATTTTAGGTATACTGCTGTTATATTTTAAAAATTGCTCAAAATAAGAAATGGTAAAGGAATATGCATCTGTGGAAAACTCAGTGTACATGATTGTGGGGACCTGCAAGATGAGTGAGATGAAAGTCTTTGTGTCTGCTGTCGTACAGATTGAGGGCTGGGAGTTGAAATGACACAAGAGTGGAGTTCAGGGGACAAAAGGCGAGGTAGAAAAGGGACAGGCCACCAGCCAAGCAGTCAGACAGCTGAGATGGACGTATCTTTGGAAAAGGGGGGGCTTAGCATGGTGTCTGGTTAGTATGGATCTGGGGAACTAAGATTATACTAGAGGGAGGGATAGTTGGAATCTGGTATTTGTAATTGTGTGGGATGATTTGGCTGTGGATTTAAGCTTTTACCCACCCCGTCCACCTTGACAGAAGACATCTCCAGTAGCTTCACAAGGTAGCCTGGGGAAATGGGACCCAGCAGTGTTGTTTCCAGCATCAGTCTATGGGAGTTGGCAACGAACCTGTGCTTGTCCTGACATATTGCTGCTCTTTCTTCTCCCTGCTGTGACCACCCCAGAGAGGTTGAGAGTAGATTGGGGGAAGCTCTCTCCCAGTGCTCAGCTCTGGGGTAGCTTTACCTGCTTTGAGCCACCCAGCTGACTTGGGTGATGCACACCCCTTACCTGAACTGCCACATATGTCCTTCCTATTGCCACAGCTTCTGGGTGGTGGTTCCCTTTCTGTAATTCCTGAGGATTCATCAGTCAAATTAACAAAGAGTAATTCATTCTTCTTGATGGAAGGCTGTTGCACTAAATTTAAAGATTGTTATGGATTGGAAAGGAAATCCAAATTACTTAACCTCCGTGTTATGTAGTATTATTTTTCAAATCTGAAATTCACAGGATGGCTAGTTGAGCATTACTGCTTTCAGATGGGGATTGGCATTATAATTTATATTTCACAGTATGGAATAGAACTTACTAATAGGTGTAAACAAGTTCCAGACTTAAAGAAAGGGTTCAAGCTGTTCTCTAACAACACAATAAGGGACCATTCCTGAAAACAAAATATGCCCAGGTAGCAATTTCTAAATTGTGTCTGAATAATCTCATCTGCATGAAAGAATCCTAAGAAGAAAAGCAAGCAATTTCAAGACATAAAACACAGATTTAAGTCTTGAAAATGTGAACTGTTCATCATAAGTCAGTCTTGTTCTATTAAGGCTGAGGTGTATGTAAAGAGACAGAACTTCTCTGAACTTTTACGTCTCCAAACAGCTTTCTTGTAATTATGGTGATGCCTCCAAAGGTGACTGGACTTGGTATTGGTCAGTTTATGTGGCCCCTAAAGACATCTCAACAGAAGAATCCACCCCTTTTTCTGGCTCTACTTGGTCTTAGATTTTGAAATATCTGGCTTTCATCAGGCATATTGCCTGGTAAAAACCGATTTGTAGTCCACAGACATAAAGAGTTCCTGATTTTTTTAATGAAGACCTGGAAGAGATCAACCCCTCTTTGAAACTAATGGTTTACCAATGCGAATAAGAAATGTCTGCAAAGACATTACTAGATTTCCTGTTGGATCAGTAAGTCATTCATTTATTTCTGAAATCTGTAACTAGAAATTAAATGTCTGTTTTTTAGAAGTTTGCCACCGGTACATAGAGTCCTTCAAAGGAAATACTTTTTTCATATTTAACTGACAAAGAGCACTGAATTCTTAACAGTGTGCTTATTAGTCATTTTGGAAGAACATTGTTGGTCTGTGTTTATGTGAAAGCTATGTGCTTTTGTGGGAAAAGAGATAACCATAAAAAAAATAAAAAAGGCAGAGATGACTGTTCTCAGAAACTTGAGAGAAGATGGTTAACTTTTCTTGGAAAGTTATTGCCCTGCCTGTGCCCCAGCTTGGCTTTCTGCATTTAGTGAGTTGCACAAAATATCTCAATCTAGTTAGTTGTTCCTGGATTTTTCGGCAAGGACAATGGAGTACATTACTGAGGTGAAATGTGTAATCAAGCAGTATGTATTTTTTAATGACAGTTAAAAATTCAACCAATGAACTCATGGAGTTTGTACTCCTGGATTCAAGTCAATGATGTGCTAAACTCTCATCTTAACAGCAAGGTCTGCAAATATGAGAACTGAGTTTTCATTTAGTTTAGCTATTGAGTTTAACAGATTTAGTGAAAGTTAAGAAAGAACTGGAAGTGTAAACGAAACAGGAAACTATCTTTTTCTTCTAAATAGGTGATTTCATAGGACAAGTCATTCACTCTTCAGAACTCTGAAAAACAGTGCATGTAACTATATTCTGATAGTTTTTGTTTAATTGTTCTAGGTATGTGGAACACTTGTTTAATCATTTTCTAAGTGAACCTATGTACTCATTGCTATACACTTAATAAAAATTACTGTGATAGCCCACATAGTAATACCAAGCTGAATATATAAAATTAAGCCAAAATAATTACCTTATTGTATACCATAATTTTATGTTAATTACCCCGCCAGAAGGCACATATTCTAGTTTAAAAGGTTATGCAATTGCAAGTCAGCAAGTTTTGATGCAGGTTCAACCACACCATCTTAGGAGGCAAAGCTGCAGAGCAAACTGCTTGCTTAGCTTAGCCCATGACTAAAACGAGCACCTCGGCGAATCTGTTCAGGATTTGCTCAAACATAGTTATTCTGTCAATTTTCAGTGGATGAGTGGCTGGCTGGCAACTTCTAGAATTTTATAGCTCAACGAAAAAACAAAGGAGAGTTTGGTGAAAAGAAAGCACCCTTGTGATTCAAGGATTTTCTCTGCTAGGTGCTGCTGTGTGAATGCAGCTTGTGCAATTGCTTCAGGTACTTGAAAATGAAAGTTTCTCAAGGAGCACGTTGTGCTCCTTGCTGATTAACACTAAATGCAGATCAGCAAAAAGTCTCATTTATTAGTAGTACGTATTTTAAATCTTAATGTTTCAGCAAGGATGGAAGGCTCAGGGTTTTTAAAAAACTTGTTTTTATTCTGTGTGTGGCTATTTGCTCTTGGCATAAGGTTTAATTACACTGTGCTATCCTAGATGCAAATGAAAGATAATTTGGAACTAGCCTTATTTCTCAGGGATTTGGTGCCTTTATTTTAAAATACTTTCTGTTCTTCTGTTTAGATCTTAGATGACTATTTTTTTAATTACAATTTTTGCTGAATTTGGAAAGTAGAAATATACCTCAAATTCGGTATTTGAGCATTTCTGTTCCAGAGAAAAGTGAAAAGTACTTGTAAAGAGAAGAGTAACTCTTTAAAAACTCTTGGTTTTTTCACTTATTTTGTTTAAAACCCCAGATTCAGGAGTCTGAATTCCTTTTCACCCTTTGTGCCTCTTCAGTTTGATCAAATATTTGATGTTTAAGATTTCGTTGGGTTTAAGATGTATAGTGTTACTTTGAGTACTCATATCAAACTCCAAAATGTAATTTTGTTGCATAAAAATAATATTAGTACAAACAAGAGAAATTATTTCTAAACTGTAAATGCCAATGTCATTCTGTTAAAATAAAAATATAGAAATAAATGTAAAGCTACACTTTTACTTTAATCAAACCTTTACTGCTCTGAAACATCATTTATCACAGAATCACAGAATGTGCTGAGTTGGAAGGAGCCCATCAGGATCATCAAGTCCAGCTCTTGGGCCTGCACGGCACCATCTCCAAGAATCACACCATGTGCCTGAGAGCATTGTCCAAATGCTTCTTGAACTCTGTCAGACTGGTGCTGTGACCACTGCCCTGGGGAGCCTGTTCCAGTGCCCAATCACCCTCTGGGTGAAAAGCCTTTTTCTGATATCCAACCTAAACCTCCCCTGACACAACTTCAGGCCATTCCCTCAGGTCCTGTCACTGGTCACACAGAGAAGAGATCAGTGCCTGCCCCTCCTCTTCCCCTTATGAGGATGTTGTAGACTGCAGTGAGGTCTCCCCTCATTTATATCTCAGACTTTTCTTGCACACACAGGCTTTCTTGGAAAAGTTGAATTTTCCTTTACAGGAACTTTACTAAAGTCAATTATGATGTAATGATGGATAGAAAGAAATACTTATTGATTTTTCTTACATGAATTCTGGTGTCTAAGAATAGCACTTAACTAATTCTGTTAAACTCCAAAATGTGAAGATTTGTTTTCACTTTCAAAACCTGGTGGGCTTAGGACTGTTTTAAATGTGAGCACTCCTACATTGTAAATTAATGTATAAAAAACCAAAACCAAGTCTAAAAGCAGTTAGTAACATTTTATTTATTCTAAGTTCCAGAACCCATACAAAAACCACACGAAGGACCTGGAGAGATGGGGAAGCCTGTGGTCATTCCAAAAGAGGAGCAAGAAAAAATGAAAGAAATGTTTAAAATCAATCAATTTAATTTAATGGCAAGTGAAATGATTGCACTCAACAGATCTTTACCTGATGTCAGGTTAGAAGGGTAAGTACTTTGTTGTATTTAAAATGTACTCTATTTGAATGAAGAATATGCAAAGAGTAATCCAAAACAATGGTTCAGTCCTGTAAGATATTGTTGTTCAAGCAAACAATAGGAGAATCTCCTGTATATAAGATACTTGTAAAATAAGATTGAACAGCAGAAACCAGTCTCCTTCAGTGTTATTTAACTTTGAATCTGATTACAAGTATGAAGCCCGTTCAGGGAACAGAAATTAATCTGGTTGAAGAAAAACAAAGTTAAGTTAAGGCTCAACATTTTAGGAAAAAATCACTTGTTTGAAAAATTCATGCACAGCTTGTAATGAGGCAGACTAAAATTCTGCGTTATATAAAATAGAAAAAAATGGGTGATGAAAGAAATACTTCAAAAATTTTCTTACCTAATGAAATGTGCAAAGCCTCATTTAGATTGCATTATAATGTTTTCTGATATCCATCTGGTTTGTTTTTGATCTTGCCTCTGGAATATTGATCCTTTCAGAGCTATTTGAGTCCTAAGTAATTAAAAAGAAAATTGTAGCCTCGTTTTAAAGAAAAATAAGATTGCTTTACTCTCCTGGGACTACTCTGACAGGGTAGCTGATGACTCCCCCAACCCTTCTTCTTTATGAAAGGGACATTCAGGTTGAATAAAGCTTATGAAACAAATTTTTCCTAATTATCTACATTCTCTTGCAAGAATCAGATGCTGTAGAAACCCTGTTTCTTTAGAAGCTCTGCTTTGCTGCTGTATACACAAGGCCTAGCTGCTGGTTGAATTTGTTTTCATCTCCTACCTCAGAAGATGATATCAGCAGAGTGAGATGAAGCCCTCACTGCTTTTTCATTTTTAATGAGTGACAAAGAGCTTGTTTGTAGGGGCCTTCATCTGTTGTGATGAAAGTGATTCTGTGTAGCGTGCGAGTTCCTGGTAGTGCTGGTGTTCTTAATAACTGAGACATATTTTCAAAATATGATTTCACAAGTTTGAATTAACATAGATTTTTCAATCCATTTTCAAATATAAAAATATAGATGTGAGGACCAAAAAATTTGACTTAATAAGCTTTGTGAGGTCTAGACTTTGAATTAGCCAAAAATTGGAAGACAAATTGTTATATACTATTAAAAATTATTGCCTAACCATTACTCAAGCTTACAGACAAATGAAAGTACGATTTTAAAGTACAGTTTATCTATATAGAAATTTTTGTCTTTCACTTTGACTATGCTCTGCAGTTAATGTGTTTCACAGTGAGATATGTGCTATAAGTTTTGTAATGTTGCATTTGCTTCTCTTTTCCATTTGTCTGGATACAGTACAGTCACTATACTCTGTGAAAGTGGAATCTTAGTATAAGATTTTAGGTTAAGTTTCAGGACAGAGTTGGATTTTTCTGTTCTAGTATATTCCTGCCAAAAATTTAACATTTACTTGTATGTGCATTTTTAGTAGTTTTTGAGAGAAAAATTCTTCCCAAAAATCTTCTCCCTTTGTCATCTTTTCAACATGGACTTTATAAAAGGTTGTGCTAATTAAGAAGTCAGGCGTGTGTTAACATTTCTCCAGCAAATTTGAGAACAATACTGTGTTTACAATGCAAGAGTGTCTTAATCGGTATATGTGGATTAGTATTATTTTCCAGAACATTGTAACTATTTTCAGAATTGTGAAAACTATAAATATTCTCTGTTGTTGTGTGTCTTATGAAACTATTTATCTGATTAGTCAAAATTCTCCAAAGTGAGAAACACTTTGTGCTGCATTAGTGGAATTACTGCTGTTATAACTTGTTCTGTCTATGTCCCTGGTAATATGTAAATAGTTTGTGGAGAAGGAGAATGGGTAATTTTTAATCATTCCTTACCACATTTATGTGCCTACAGCACAGCTGTCAGTAGCATTTTCAATCGAGGTTTTGAAAAAGCAGGATATGTTCAAAGGCACACTTAGCTGTTCAACCATGTAATTATTTTCTTCACAAGTTTTGTGGGTTGCTTCCTTTAATGTGGTGTGGCGGGAAGAGGTGATTATTTCAAGTCCTCTAATTCTTCAGCATGTCAGTTTTTCTGAAGCCTGTAGTGGTTTTGCCCAGAGGTTAGTCATTGAAAAGATGGTGGAATTAAGAGTGCCAGGACCAATTTACCACAAGTATTTAATGGGCATGGCATGACCTGTCAGCTGGAGAGCAAATTTTGAAGTAGTCTACATTATCCTTCTATTAATTTTACTTCTGGTAAAGCCCCCCTCTCATCTGTGCAAAGACAAATGAGCTGGTGTACGTGCTTAGTCCTGGAGTGCTCATGGGTTAATCTCTGCAGGTGACCCACTCCCAGCATCCTGGTTGTGTTTTGGACAAGGAATTTTGTTCCCTTACTAGAAGAACAAAAATATGAGCTACTTTAATAACTTAGAGACACTTCTCCAGCTAAGGGAACTCCTCAATACAAGACATCTGCAGAAGCTGACATTTTTGTTCTGCTGAGTTGTGCCCTAGTTGTATTAATAGGTTTATATTTATTTTTACTATTTGGCATAAAACTACTGATGCTCATAGATGCCTTTAAAATCATCGGTATATGCCTGAATTACTGGTCACTTTGTGACAGTAACTGGGAACATTATTCTACTTATTCTTCTCTTTATCCCAGCTGACTGTGATTTGCTCAAAGAAAAAGCTAAACCAGAAGTAATTTTTTTGCATGGATACTTGTCTGAATCTGGACTGGGACATGTTAGAGTAACTAACTAATATAATGGATAGGGCAAGAACCTCTGGAGGAAAGTTGTTGCAGGGGAATAAGCAGCTGGACATACCAGATTGGTTTTATGTTGTTAATAGAATAATTCTTGCAAGCATGTCTTAATCTAGTCTGTGAATCAGTGATCAAAGTGGGAGTTGATTCACAGTTGCCAGAAAAATATGCAGCTGTGGGCTTGACATGACAGCAAAGAGCAAAAGATGAATGATCAGGAACAGTAAGTCTTGCCTAGATTTTGCTGAAGATGAGGGAGGCAATTAATAAAATAGGTGTCAATTACTAAAGTACATGTTCAGCTATGCCTGTGTGTCTTAAACTGGCATTCAGGCTGAAAAGTTTGGTGGTTGAAAGTATGAAATTTGCACATGCTGTATGACTTGGTTTGGCTCTCAGTGCTGGTGGAGGTGACTTTAGAAACTGTTTTATAGAATGAATAATGAGTATTGTGTTCTAAGGCTGAGCTTTCCAGCCGAAGTCATTATTTAACAATTTGTGGAGTATGTAAAATGTTTAAGTAGATATTTGTGTCCCTGTTGTGAGAGTTTAAACCAATTATGAGGTTTTTACACTTGAAAAGAGCTTCTTAAAGCACTCTCCTTTTTCAGGCACAAGCAATCAAGGCTTGAAACAATGAAGGCATAGCTGGGACAGAATGATGTTTTGTTCATGTAAGCTCTGGTCCCCATTGGAGCTTGTGATGCAGTACTAGCGGGGTGTCATACCTTGCAGGTTGGGATTTCTTGGAAAGGTAATGGTGTTCCCCAAGCAGACCTGCAGCAAGGAGGAGTATTCATGCTCCTTGCTGATACCTCATCAGCCCTTTCTCCAAGGCTACAGGTTCTATATAATTTGACATAAAATGTCTTCCTTGTAATTTTTCTTTAGCTGGTATAATTTTGCCACAATTAAGAGTATCAGACATTATTATACCTCAGCAATTTCTGCATTAAGCCTGGGTTCTTTTAACTATACTTTTCCCAAACTGTCTGTATTCAGGAAGGTAGATATGCTGGTGTTTTGAGTGGTATAGATCATGCAAGGGTATAATCAAAGTTTATAGCCAGATGGCCCTCTGTATTTGAGCAAACTGTGTTTAAATCCATACAAACTATGACTTCAGCCACTTACGGGAAAAAAAGAAAGGTGCATATCTCTGAGACCTTCATGTTTAACTGGTATATGGATGTTGTCAAATTGTTATTATTGAAGGCTTTTTTTCTGAATCAAAATATCCTGCTCAGTTCTGCTGCCCAGCTTATTTTCACAACTGGGAGGAAGTAGACAATTTTCCAAGTTAAAAGCCATTCTGCTAAGTCTAAGTTACATATATGTTGTGGAGTTTATAGCAATTATGCTGGGCTTCTTTCTGAGTAGATCTAGTAGAATAGTAATTCTGAGTGACTCTGTCATATTTTGGTTAGAAAGAACAGAATTTAGATTTAGGCACTGTTAATTAGATTACACAATAGAATGCTTTTCAGTTATGGGGTCACAATCTGGTTTGCATATCTGTGCTTTAAAAATGTAATTTTGATTTTAAGTATGAAACATGCATGTGAGAGTACAGTGCAGTTTGAAATTTTAACTTCTAAAAATAAAATTTATTTTCTCTATACTTTAGGATATTACAGTTGAATCAAACTGTAACACATCCATAAAATTAACACAGTCTCTATCTGAGAAAAATAGTTGGAGTAGAGCTATTCGTAGTAAAGTGAATGAAGGCACCTATGCAAGAGTGTGCTCTTGGAACTCAAATGAGATATTTCACAGTTTTTTTTAAATTACAGCACTCAAAGTATTTGCTTCTATATGAGGCTTGTGAAAGTGTGTTCTGGGCTTTTAGTTATTTTAATTCAGGAGAATAGCTAAGGAGGTAGTTTTATACTACATATAATTTGGTACAAATGTGGACTACAGATGAAAGAAGTCTTGTCATCACTTCTGTTGATACTGATCTGATGGTTGTGTGGTCTGGGTATTCACTGACTGGATGGACTCCAAAAAGGGGTAAAAAATATATTTTGTTGATTCAGCAAACTGAAGCAACACACACAGCAGGAGTATGACTACCAGATCTGGTGCAAAGAAGGGGATGGGATAAAACTTTAATGGTGAAAGGTGCATTTACTGCTTTTGGCAGCAGCCCACAGTCACCCTGGATTAGGTAGAATATGGTGGGGGAAAAAAGCTTCCTTACAGAACCTATGTATTAAAATCCCTGTAAGGCCATAGGGATTTAAATAGCTCCATAAATTGTGATATACTTAGTGAAATTTCGGTATTCATTTAGCTCAGATTGTAGTGATGTAAAGATAGTAAACAAGAGCAAAATTGTCAAGATAAGTGATGGAAGACTCAGGAGCTTTTGATACAAGCTAGAAATCCAGGCTGTTAATTAACCTGGCATCTGTAAGGAAAATCTGCTGATCTCATCACCAGCAATGTAACTTTCAGCAATGTCATAGAAGTCTGAAAGCATGTGAGATATTAGAGACTTTTCCATTCTTTCAAGCTGGAATGTTTTTTCATCTGGCTTTTGTGGTGCATATAGCTTGTTACTGGCCCCCCGTGGAATCAATGTTATTGTTCTTGTTCACATTGGTTTAGTGAGTTAGCTGGAAAAAAATGCCTATAAACCTTTTTCCTAGAGAAAGGTTAGAGGGAAAAAAAAACCTTTAAAAATCAGCTTACTTCCTGTAAGCTTTCTGTGGTTTTTTTTTGAGGAGTTTATATTATATACACACATGTATAAATGCACAAACACTTGTCAATCTCATTCTTAGTTGCAATCTTCTTAGTCATGTTCATTCATTTTGGATGAGCTGCCATATCCTGAAATTTATTCAGATTGTTACGTCAGGTATGGAAAATAATTGGTCTAGAGATCTTAAGGTTCAATTTCAGTCTCTGAGAACAGAATTGGTTTTGCTTCTGTCAAGACATGCTTTTCTGTGATTGCTTTCAGGATAAGGAAAATAGTCAATTGCAGGTACTATTATTTTTGTGAAGTTCTGCTTGAATTCTGTAACCACAATGGTTTTAAGAACCATTTTGGATTTTATTTTCAGGGTTTAAAGAAGATTTCTACTTGACTCATGAGATAATGCGACCTTTCTTATATCCAAATCTTTGAGATCAGAAGAAAGGAAAATTTCATACTCTTGATGTCAGGTAAAATATGTAATACTATTGAAGGCAGTTATTAAGCAGGCTGCGTTGAAATGTGTAAATAAGAATAGGGGATTTACCTGCATTCAGAGCAACTGTTCAGAAAGATTAATTGAAGTTGTGATATGAATTACAGAAATGAAGGCCTCTTCCTAAACTGAATTGTTCTGATTTGATTGGAAGAAGCAGCTTCAGGGTAGTGTAAAGTTTTGTTGCAGCCTTATGTGCAGTGCTTTCTCTTTGTGCAGCTGCAGGTTAAAGCTGTGGTTGTACACAAAGTCTGTGTAGTGAAACGTGGTTTGGCATGTCATGACAGCCAGTGATCCCATCTTTCTCAGAAGAACTGCTTTTAGTCCTTTTAGCTGTATTGCTTCTCTGTGAAAATCAGATCTTTATCCAGCTTGATTGTCTTCAATTTAGGAGCTTGGAGTGTTCTTAAAATTTATGTAGGAGGCAGATTAAGTAACATCACCCCCCCC
>VZRZ01004630.1:750854-774062 GCA_013398175.1 Climacteris rufus | reverse complement strand
CCCCCATGATATTATGAGGCTGCTGCTTACACTCGAAGGTCCTTGTGAGTCCCTTTCAACTCAGCAGATTCTGTGATTCTGTGATCCAGGAAAGACTAAGTCAGTGTTTACCAGAAAAATACTACGTGGCTTGAGTCCTGGTAGTTCTTGATGTAGTGTTTTGGCACTTTCTCTGCCACCCTGCTACAGGGCGTTCTCCCTTGATGGAAATGTAGGTCAGTCTCAGCAGCTTCAGGGTGACTCTCAGAGTCTTATTTCAAAACTTGTTTTCACCTGTGATTTAAGTAGAGAGAAGGTTTTTTGTTGGGCTTAGCTCTGCCTCAGTTACATTAACTTTATTGCAGGCTATAACTTAAGGCATATGAACAGGTAAGCAGTGGAATACTGACTTTTTATGACACTGCAGTGATATTCATCAGATATCAGTAATTAAACCTGAGGTTTCATGAGGGGAGTTCAGGTTTTCTGATTTCGTTTTCTATCGATCTGGAATTAACCTCAAAGTAAAATAAATGTGTGTTTTCAAGTCAAAGGATACTGATGCTTACTTTCCAGAGACTCTCAATGTGTTTTAATACTGAAGTGTGTATTGCTTGTACTCTATCAGTAATATTAAAAAAATAATTACAGAGGCTGTGCTGTATAGTATTTCCTCTAAACTTCAGCTCTAACCTGATTTTCAGCAAAACTTGGATTATTCCTATGTGTCATTGTCAGATTTAAATTCTGAGATGCAGCTTATTTGTAACTGCAGATTTTATTTATAACAGTTGTTGATAGTATGCCAGATAAAAGATTGTACTAAATTTGTAAGATGACTAAACATGCTTTCCTTTCTGCCCCAATCTGTTGCTAGTACAGCTTTCAAAAATGCACTGGCACTGTGTTACTGTACTGCATGTACGGGCACCAACCTGAGCTCCACTGGGATTCCCCAACTGAGCTGCTCAGTGCACAGGAGACACTTTTACTTGTGTTCCATCTCTGTCCTTTATCAGAGTGCTCTGTGCTTTGTGCACTGGGCTAGAAAACAAGGATTGCATACATGTTTTACTGCTGTTAATGTTTTTGAGCCACTGTAAATTATTGCTCATGACTTGTTCCTTTGAAAGGCTGGTGGAATATGGGAATAAAATTGGAATCAAGTAGAGCAAATCATGGCTCAGGTAGTGTCTGAGTCTATTAATTTTCATGATTAGGTAAGCATCTGTGGCCTTGTTTTGAAAAATCCATATTAAATAAAAATATTCCAATGTTAATTTTTTCTCCTCTGTGGAGAATAACATGTTGGCAACATCAGAACAGGTAGAACATCTCAGAACATCTGCCCCATAGTATTTAGAAATTTGGTATTTATTTCTAATGCAGACTATAATGATGCTCTCTTCTTTCTAGAAAATGGCCTAAATTTAATTTCAGGTTTTGCCTCAGTGAGTGACGTTTTCCTCGTTGTGTCATACTGCATAAGCATTATGGTAGTGTATAACTGGTTTCCTGCAAGACCTCTACCTTGCTTGCAGCTTTGTTTGGGGTGTGATTTTTTAGCCTACGAAAAGGTATTTAAGAGCTATCTGAATAGTAAATCCTGGTTTTTTACTTTCAGAAATGATTTACCATGACTTTGAAGGGTGTGCAGACAGATCAGTACTAACATTGTAAATATTTGCCTTTCGAGATTTGACAACCTTACACATGTAACACTCAATCTTGAGTTTCAGGAATAATTTCTAAGCAACTTGATTCATGAATGCAATTTCATAATATTGATAAAATGATGAGTGCTATTCTGTAGTAAGATGCTGCACAGTTGAGTTTTATTTTTAAGGTAATATTTGGAGTGTTTGTCAAAGACCCAGCAGTGAACAGAAAGAGGCAGCATGAGGACAGCGAAGGGGGATGTCCCGAGTTCCTGATGTCTCTGTGTCGTGGCTGTGCTGATTGCTAGAGTGGGTAGGCCTTATTATCTCCCAGCTGGACACTGAGCAGAGCAGATGGGTATCAAGAGAATTTCACCTTCTGATGAATTCAGTTGAAGGATCCTGTATGATCACCTGGTAGATTTCTTCACTCCCTGCAGTGGTGAAGTACATTTTTTCCTTCATTGCTTCATTGATATGAGAGAATAGAGGCTTCCAGTTCTGTCAGGTGTGGAGGGGGGTTCAGTGCATATGGTTGTGGTTTTGTAGAAAGTACAAAATGAAAAGTTGTCTTCTTTCCCTGCAAGTTTGTGCTGAAGCAGCAATTAAACTCCAAGATTTAATAGCTTAATTTTATTTGGACATAATTGCCTTACTTGTTGTCTCTTCTGGTTATTTTTGTAATGTCTCCTGTGGACTCTTTGTACTCTGGGCTGAAAGAAAATGTACGAAAACAGTTTATTCAGAGGCTCTTTAGCTTTTAGATGTATGTGAAGGAGCATCAGGTAGTTTTCAAGTGGTTATACTAAATCCATTGAATAACATTCTCTGAGGTTTTTTTCCTGAGCATCTCCCTGTGTAAATTATGCAGAGCTGCTATGAAATATTCAACTAACACCTTCACAAAGAGTCACAATAACAGAGTAGCATAACAAAACTCATAGTTGCTTTCAGTCTTTCATTTGAAATACTTTTACAATGGATTTAAAACTTTGAAATCTGGCTACAGAGTATGAGGGACAACAAATATTTATTTTGCTGTCATTTTTCTTCCTTAGTGTTATAGATATATATGCTAGGATCTGCCCACCTTCCTTTCCTTTTAGTCCATTAAATTTGATTTCAACTTATAAAGTATTCTGACTTGTTACACTGACCTGTGTTCTTGGGGAGATATGGACCTAGGACTAACTATGTAGTGATAATGAACCGGGCCAAACTATTCTCATAACATTATAGAATGGTTTGAATTGGAAGGAATTTTTCCCCTAGACCAGGCTGCTGAAAGTCCCATCCAGCCTGGCTTTGAACACTTCCAGAGGCACCCACAACTTCTCTGGACAACCTATTCCAGTGTCTCATCACCCTCACAGTAAAAAATTTCCACCTAATGTCCAATCTAAACCTACCCTCTTTCGGTTTGAAGCCATTCTCCCTTGCCCTATCACTACAGGCCCTTGCAAAAAGTCCCTCTTCAGCTCTTTCATACCCCCTTCAGGTACTGGAAGGTGCTATAAGGTCTCTCCAGAGCCTTCTCTTCTCCAGGTTGAAAACTCCAACTCTCTCAGCCTGTCTGCATAGGCCTGTCTGCTCCCGCCCTCTGATCATCTTAGCGGCTTTCCTGTGGACTCACTCCAACAAGTGTATGTCCTTCTTATGTTGGAGGCATCAGAGCAGAATGCAGTATTCAATAGTCTGAAAATATGATGCAAGATTGCAAAAAAGATTTAATTCTGTGAAGAATATGTGTGAACATCTTACAAAGGTCAGAGCAGAGTCATGCCTTTTTAGTTTTGTGGCTAAAAAAACAGTTTAAAAAAGTCTAGGTACTAAACATTTTTTTTCTCAGACTAATTTTGATGGGGCACTTTGATAATTTTAATTCTCTTTCCTGTGTAATTTTCCACTTTATTTCTGTTGTGGTCTGATCCCTGCCAGCAACTAAGTCCCATGCAGCCACTTGCTCACTCCCCTGGCAGTGGGCTGGGGGAGAGAATTAGAAGGGTAGAAGTGAGAAAACTCATGGGTTGAGATAGACAGTTTAATCAGGAAAGCAAGAGCCACGCATGCAAGGAATTCATTCACCATTTCCCATGGGCAGTCAGGTTTTCAGCCATCTCCAGGAAAGCAGGGCTTCATCACCTGTAACAATGACTTGGGAAGACAAACACCATCACTCTGATCATATTTTAACAACCTGACATATTCTTTTTCTGTGTCTTTAGGTATTAGGACGGTAAGTCTCTGTATTTAAAATATATGACATTTTTGAAGCGTTTATGCAATCTAAATATTATATGGAGTCACATCAGCTGACAGTTTGCATGGGGAATGCCATAGATTAAGGAAAGGATGATGCATTCCATGTGGAGTAGACATTCTCAGCTGCTGTTTGGAGTCTTCATTAAATTACTGGAGATGGCATGCCTTCCTAATATTATGCACTCAATTTTAAAACTGTTTGAGGCATGATCCTACAAAGGGAACATAATGTATTAGTAGCTCATTAAAATTTAAATTGTCCTTAATTCATAGCCTGTGTGTCATACCCCTCATGGTTTTATTCTGCTTCTAATGTTGCAATACTTGGTTGAAGCTAATGCTTTATTTTAAATTCTATAGTACTCCCTTTCTGGGGTAATTTGTTTTCAAATGAAAGACAAAAAGGATTCTTAATTTAAATGTTTGTTAATAAGAATAAAACATGAGGTTTCCTTAGAAGGCTAATGTCTAATCATGGGAATCAAGTGCTCTTTTTTATTTCTTATGTTCTGCAGTGATATATGCCTGGGGGGGAAGGAGTTACCAGTGTTTTTAAAATTAAAAACAGGAGGTTTTATTTGTATGTATTTACAACAATTTGTACAAATATAGCTAAAAGGTAGGCAGGTAAAACAAATATTAAAAATCAGGTCTCATACTGTTCTTTCATTTATCCTGCCTGCATCAATGAATCTTTCCAGAACAATTGCATACCAAACACTTTATTAAGAATAGCATTCAAAAATGCCAAGCCAGTTTTGTTATGAAACACCCTGTGTTATGCTTGGCAGCCTTTCATGTGTTGGTGAACAAGGGTTGTGGTTTAACCCCAACCAGAAACCAAGGGCCAGTGTAGGGCCCCTCCTAAACTGCTACCCCAGGCAGGGCTGATCTCTGGGTGTGAGAATGGACATATCTTATTGTGGCAAGGAGGATGTTCACCTTCTGCAGGACAGAGCAGTAGGAATGCCTTCCATGGGGGATGGGTATCCCCAAAAATTTCTGTAAGCCTTCTTCTTGCTGCTAAAAAGATTCCCTTCAAAGACAGATCTCAAATGTTTTGATATATTTATACTTCAGACAGTGTAATGCTGTATAAAAGTTGTAGTCCCTGATCACTTGGCTGATGTTTATACCAGTTCATTGATTCGAGCTCAGTAAAATGAAATCTTCTGTAAAACCATGATAAAAGGCAAGGCTGAAGACGAGAGATTTCACACTACATAGTAGATCCTGTGGCTATCCCAGCATGATATTCCTGGTGAATGACACATTGTTACTGCTTTTCATAGAGAACTGCTAACAGGCTTCTCTCGACTTTTTTACAAATACTCTTCCTAAAAGTAGAGGAGCCATTGGTGGATTTGTATTACTATTGTAGCTAAAGGTCTACAATCAGACACTTATTTTCTGGTCTAGGGAGCAGTGCAGCAGAAGGAATAAAATATTTTGGTTTTAAAGTAGCAAAGTAGACTGAACAAGTGGCAAACATGGGGATAAAATTACTTAGCTTATGATTGAACTTTTCATCTGAAATTCATAACATTTTTGTCGAAAGCTATTTTATTTTTCAAGGGTTACCAAAGAAATAACTTTTTCAGTTGGCATGCATTGCAAGCTTCTTTTTCAAACAAGAAATAAATTGAGATAACCTAGTGATATATGGCAGCTTTCCATAAAGATTTTATAATGTTCAGTTCAGTGTGATGAATAATTAATTTTGGCATAGTTGTATAATAAGTAAGTCTAATATTGAAGGCAGATAGTGCCTGATCCTACTGTTTCAGTTCTCAGAAATGAGAAACGATTTCACAGAAGCTCTTCCAGGTATTTCTTCATTTACACCTAGACTTACTGATCTTTTCTGAGATGTCTGTGCACACTGGGTTTTTGTCACTACCTCAGAGCTGAAATGCCAGTTTGCTGTGGGAGCTGTTCTCTCTGAGAAGAACTCTGGTTAACTGAGTTTTCCAGCAAATAAAATATTCATGTTGGGAGTCTAGTTCTGGCTGACATTCCTGGTGTCACTGGTTGGCATGGTATTGGATGCTGACATCATGATCCTGTACTGGCAGGCTGTTCCCTCAGCACTGTGTTTTGTGTATTTAAGCTATAGGATATGCACTACATACTTCTCAGGCCCTTGGACAGTGCTGCTGTTAGCATGATAGTCATGAATACTTGTTAATGTATTTTAGTAGGATTTAGATAAGGTTATATTACAGGGAACTGACTCAACAATTTGGGATCTAATAAAAGCTTTTTTATTGGAATGAAGCTCCATTGAATATATTTCTTTTTCTGCCTAAGTGTTTTTCTTGTGTTTGAGATCTGCATATATCTCTTAAACTTTGATTTTTAAAGGATTAACACTATCAAATCTTACGTAAGTAACTCTGTGTGATTTTGAGTGTGCAGGAGGAACAGATCTGTGCAGAGGACACTTAGATTTGTGTGGTTATTTTTTAGATTAGAATTGGGGTTTTTTTCAGAATTGTGATCAGTACTTTTTGTACGGTGTATTGATTTTTCTAGAAGATAATTAAAGTATCACTTGTTTTAAAATAGCATTGCAGAATGTAAAAATGGCTGCATGTGGGGTTACTTGAAGTGTGTGTCATAGTTTCCATAAATGCCCTATATATGCTGTTGAGAGAGTTATTGTTTTCCATGCTACTTTTGGAATGTGAATATAATTCTCTTTTAATGTGATGAACCTTTATAACACTTCCAACATGTATACAAAGAAGTGGAAAAAATGGGTTTTGTGTAATATAAACACATTAAATTATGAAATATTCTTAACTGACTGGTACTGTAGGTAGCATGTGTTTAGTTTTACTTTTTTCCAAACACCAACTGTATCCAGAATTCTTTACTGCTTTTAGTTATTATTTGGTTTTGTTCATTATGTACCTTTATTACATTTACTTCCTGGTTTAAATTTGCCATTTCTTATCTTGTGCCTCTCTCTCTCCATTCCCTTCTGTCCCAGTTACACTGCTAGGGTTTCCCCCTTGCCCTCTGAGGGAATGCATGCCTAAATTAGGGGCTTGGATTAGTGTATCTGGACACACTACACTTCACAAAACAGGGATGGTGGAAAAAAATAATCTGCTCTCATACTCTGTTAGCAATGTGGATGTCCCTTTGATTTCTAGAGTTAGTTATTGAACTGAGGTTCTCTTTTCTGGGTGGTAGGATGGAATACATGGATGTATACATGATAATCATGGTTGTTGGGTAAAAATGAGTCTGTGTGCTCCTTTGTCACATTTTGCATACAATTGATGTATCAGGAATGTTATCATCAATAGTGAGAGAGAAACGTCAGCCTTGCAGCTCTAGCTGAAGGCTTGACCTTTACAAATACATGCTTTATTTTGGATTACAGGTGTAAAACGAAGGTGTATGCAGACAACCTTCCCACGACGAGCGTTGTCATCGTGTTTCACAATGAGGCCTGGAGCACACTTCTGCGCACCGTCCACAGTGTGATCAACCGCTCCCCGCGGCACATGCTGGAAGAGATCGTCCTCGTCGATGATGCCAGTGAGAGAGGTAATGGGAACCTCTCTGTTTTACCATGCTGCTCTTCTTATTTCAAAAATTGAAGCTGCCTTGATATGGGCTCAGCCCTCCTTGGCAAAACACAGCAGCTGGGGTAGGGGAAGTCAGAGGGAGCAGCTCCCATTTTGAAATATAGATGGATCATTCTGCACTGAAAGCTGGTGTAGGTGTTTGCTAGTGGATTTATCCTATTCCACCTCTCGTGTTTTGCATTTAGTATTTTAGCACACTCATATAGCTTGAGGGTATTTAGTACTTGAATCACCTGGTGAATAACACCAAAGGAAACTCTGTTGATTGCACACATCCAAATTTATTATCACCACCACCACCAGTCTTGGAGTTCAGAGGGATCAGTTTTGATTCTTCAGTTCATGGGAAGTGAAAATTTGGTTTCTATTCTGTAAGAGGTTCCTCTTCTTAATAAATAGTGCTCTAGATACTCTTCATAGTATTTTTAAATTACAGTATATTAGAAATAAAAATAATATTCTAGACAATACTTAATATTTCATTTTGGTTAATAGTTGATATTTAGCTGCTTCTTTGCTTAATATTTCATAGTGGTATGGGTTATATAGTATAACTTGGATTTTTTTGCTGTGTTTATAAATGGAAGTGAGAGGGTATTACAGGCTTTTTAAATATTTCAGTTTTGAAAGTTTTCTGCTGGAACTAATGGCTAGTAGGCCACTAGAGAAACAGTCTTGACAGTCACTAGTTGCAGGCTGTTACTTACAACAGAAGCAATTCCCATGTGTTAGACATGGAAGAGTTTCACACACAGCATGCTCATATCTCAGCCTGATGCTTCTGATTCCAGTGATGCAAAATTCATGTTTTGCTGCTTGTGGTAATTTCAACTTCAGAGTAAGATGCCTGAATGTTGTCCAAACCAGACCTGCCCAAGATCTGTATGTAGGAAGAGAGACACCAGATTTGGCCTAATTAGCACTATGATACCTGGGTTACAGTGGCTAAGAAGATGTTTTAGGATAGTTAGTAACCTTTAAAGGGTTAACAGGAGGTTTTGTAGATGAAGAGCATTAGAAGTGGATTTTTGCACTAACATGATAGAAAATATAATGGGTTGCTTCTTCTGGTTACTTGTATTTATGATGCCGGGCATGTTAAGTGGCCTTTTCCATGCTGTGTGAGCATGGAGTAGAGCTACTTGTGGAGTAGCTGAGTAGAGTAAAGCAAGATCCCATCAGCCAACCACACTCTCACCAGTCTGTTTTGCTGAGGAAGCACAGCTCATGCACTCAGGTTGTTTGTGCGTGTCTCTGGTCCTTTCCTCTCTCAGGCACTCTGACTTGCCTTTGCTTTTCCTGTTTTACCTGGTACTAACTCTAAGTGCTTCAGCTAATTCCAGTGCAATGTGGAAGAAAGGACAGAGGCATTAAATACAATTAGGTCTGGCAGCAGGAGAGAAATGTCTATGCAAAGTACCACATAAATATGCTCCACATTAGATGAGAGGTGTGATCAACTTTTGCTTTTAGAAAGGCACAACATCAGATGTTTTCTTTTTTCACTTGTGGGTAGTTTGTAGTTATACCCCTCAATTTGTTGTAGTTTTTAAACCTTCAAATAAAAATTCCACATTTTATTTATCAAAAGAGTCCTTGACACTAATTCAAATCAGTGCCAATTATTATTTGTGGCAGGTCAGTTTTCAGTATGACCTAGAAATAAGGAGCAAACTAATATTAGAATAATGTAGGCATCATATTACTTATGTTTTGCCTCTTCAATTTCTGTTTTAGAAAAAAATCAATTTTAACATGGCAATAGACATGTCCTCGCTATGAATCATAGAATTATAGTCCACTTAAAAAAGCATGTAGCTTTCTCTAGATAAATTTTCTGTTTCTGGGTTTGGTAATAAAAACAAATTAACTTAATTCCAGGTTGAAAGATAGAGCATTTCATATTTTTTTGGTGATGTTACTGAACCTGTTCCAATATTTCTCTTTGAAGCCTGTGATCTTCATTTCAGATCACTTAGATATCTTTTATTTGTTGTTATTTTCAAAAATTACTGAGAGGGTTTTTTTTTTGTTCTGTTTTCCAAAAACTTGTTATGATTCTATCAAGTATGCTTTTACATAAAACCAAACAGAAGGGTATGATGCCTGAAAATGTGACGGGTTTATGTCTGCCTACTTAAGCATTCTGTTTGTGTTGAATTAAAACAGTGTACTTTTCCAGAAAAAGACAATGTTCAGCCTGAGTAGTGTATATTGAATTCTAACATCAGAGTCATTTTAATTGGAATAAAGTAAGTATTCAGTCTGCCTGAAGCACACTTTGTACCTGCTAGTGTCATGCTTTTAGAAGAATGAATTTGCATAATATCATGCATTTATTTACACGGAAAAGAAAAGCTTTGGAGGAACAGGATGTATCTGTAACATTGTTCTCTAGTTACTGATCAGAATTGCAACTGTAGTTTTCAAGTATTGATCTTTGATAACTATTTAAAAAAAATTAGCAGGAGAAGTTGAGATTAGCCAGTACTTAAAACAATCAGCTCCCGATAGCCAAGTGTGGTAGGCAGATTGCATCAGGATAGACTACATCCACAGAATTTAGTTACAAAGATACAGGTCAAAGCCATATAACCACAACTAATCCTGCCAACAATACTTATAAAAATATTCACACTTCTTAAAATCTGTGCTTGCATGCTTATAAAAATGATAAATCTGTGTTTTATTGTAGTTTAATAAAAAATGTTTGAAATTTAATTTTTCGTTTATATTCATATCAATGTGACTCAGCAATAGAATCGGCAAGGTCTTTTTCAACTAATGCACTTAGTTGACTTGAACTGAATATATTTGCTTTTTTTGGCTTTCTTAGTTCTGCTACTGCCACAGATTATGCCCTGTCCTAGGTAAAACTATGCACCCTTTTGACATAAAAAAGCCTTGAAAAGAATATCCATCACAAAGTGTTATAGTTATACCTATGAAAATATGTTAATTATCATTGTTCCAAATTCAAAGTAATGGGATGTTTGGGGTTTTTGTAAATATTATCAAACCTCACTCTGCTGGAAGTTTATGAAGCAATGCTAAAAAATTACTTGGCTCTAATCCTGGGTCACTCATAAGCAGCTGACTCTGTAATCTATAAAACTTCTCATTTCAGTGTTTAATATAGAATTTAGTATAAATTACCAATAGGTTTGTACAAAAAATCATTTCTTATGCTTGATCCTGGTTTTTCTTGTTGGCCAAAATGTATTACATGTGTTAAAAGAATATTCAAAACCCCAAACAACTTCTACCTTACAAGAAACTATTACTAGTTTCTGGATGTATGACTAATCCAAAAAGCTAGACTCCTCCTACTTGAACAAAGGGAGGGACATGTATTGCTCTTAGAGAGGGTGTTTCTGAAGGGAAAAAGCTGCTTAGGTTTGAGCATCTAACCTTTACTGCTGGTAGCAGAGAAATCCTGACGCCTGAGTTATTTACCATGCTTCTATAGGGATGAGACACCAAGCTTTCTCTCTTCTCCTTATTCTACTGAAGCTCTAGTAATATTTTAAGGGCACAGTTACTGAAGGTCTGTCACAATTTTTTGTTTCTGGGAATAGTCCCTTCTGAAGTCTAGAACAAGTGGTAGTTCCTAAGAATGCTGTTATGGACATAGTTAAACATGGGAGAAAGACTGTTCTTAACCTTATTCCCTCCATAGTGAAAAACTGCACACACCTCTGATTTGTTTTTAGAGAAAAGAAAATTGAAAAGTACTTAATAAATTGAAATTTTAAACACTCTACAGAGAAAATGTAGGTAGGATGTAGGATGTTTGCAACATGCAATATATTGAACATGACTTTCTGTAATGTAGTTTGTATTTCATGTTCTTGACTGGATGCAGTTGTATTATTGAAATTTTTCTCTCTTCTTCCTGCCAGAATTTTACCGTTCTGTTAATGTAACTACATTCAAGAAGCAATGTCACAGCCTATATTCATTCATTCAGCTTTGAAGTGGATGGAACTACTTTAAAAGCTTATCAGTACTATACCTTTAATGTGCAGAGAAATATGTTGATTTGTGTGACTTGCTCATCAGATGGTTACAAGGAGAGAAATGCTGCGCGCTCTCTCAGTGTATATCATGCAAGCCATATGCATTCAAGCTATAACCATTGCTATGATACTAATTCTTTTAAATTAGTGGCTTTGGAAAGCTGCACTGTAAAGGGATGAGATTATGTTTTCTACAGACTCAGTCAGCCAAATTATCTCTGTGCTCAACCTCAACAGCCCTGCAAAATGTTCAGATGTACACTTGATTTGTACTAATAAACATTTATTCATTTGAGTCCTTGTTCATAGGCAAAATAAGAATTAACTTGCTTTGAGTTTCTCTGGGTACAAATATTTAGATGCATCAACCTCTTATGTACTTTTAGCACAGTTTAGCTTTCAGGATGGTAAACCATTTCTGTGGCTTTTAGCAGCAATCCGACAATGCATAGAAAACAATGAGAAAGCAATTAGAACTCATTCATCCGTAGAAGTGGCAAGGAAGGGTAATCACCTTTAAGGCACTCCTGCCTCTTGAGATTTACAAAAGGGCCGCTAAGAGTTCATACCATGCTTTTTTTCCCCTTCTCCAGTGTCACACTTATTCTTGAATGAGGTGTTTACTATCTTATGTGAAATCCTACCACAGACTTTGCACTGTTGTAGTACAACTCCTTAGTGCTTTGAGTGTATAATCTAATATATTCCATAGCTATTCTATAAGACCATTTTGTCTTTTTTACAGATTTGAAATCTGCAAGTTATTGCAGAAGTCTGTTTCTGTGACTGTCAATTGCATTCTCTCTCACTTCTTTGTTCCTGCTTTGGTATAATTTATCATAACCCAACAGCTCTTTGCAATGCAAGTAATTTTGAGCCTCTAGGCATACGGTAATCAACTGTTGTGTTCCAAATAATTTGTTCTTCACAATTCATGCTAAGCTGAGATTTGTTGGTGTTACAGATTCTCATTTATGTATAGCTGATTTTGTCTTTTTTTTTTTTAAGGTGTTGTAGTCATAATTTAATAGAAAAAAATATTAGGCAGAAAACCCTAGAGAAAGCACAATTAAAAAAATCAGTTTGATCGTGTTTTAAACTTCTCACAAAGAAATTATCTGTAAGTTGCATTGCTGTAGAAGGCAATTCATTATGTTCAGCTAGTCAAATCATTTCTGTATTTTCATGGTAGAGAAGTGTTATGTCTGATAGCACTTGTGCATGTTTTTGAAAGTAAAAACCACATCTTCCCCATAGTAAAAACTTGCCTACCCATCTGTTTTTTTTTTTTACCCTCTCTTCCTTTTTGTGTTTTCTGTAATTAATGAATAAATAGGAGGAAGAATTTTCTATGCTATCAAGTGAAACACTTGGAGATGTAGAAGTGTAGAATTAGCAGCAGAGGAAACTAGCTGAGAAAGTAGGAAAAGGATAGACAAGAAAAGAGGAAATGTGTCAATTCAAGTCTCTTCAAGAAAAAAAATAAGCTGAACTACATAACTAACAGTTTTCATGGTTTTGATCATTCTTTGCAGACTTCTTGAAAAGACCATTGGAGAGTTATGTTAAAAAATTAAAAGTACCTGTTCATGTCATTCGAATGGAACAGCGTTCTGGATTGATTAGAGCAAGATTAAAGGGGGCTGCTGCTTCTAAAGGCCAGGTCATCACCTTCCTAGATGCTCATTGTGAATGTACAGTAGGCTGGCTTGAACCTCTGCTGGCAAGGATCAAAGCTGACAGGTAATTACCTATCTATTCATGCAAGTTGGATTTTTTCAGTTATTAAGAAATTTTCCAAGTATTACACAATAGCCTACAAGCAAATATCTGTTTTCTGAAGGGCTTAATAAATTCTCATTGGTGTATGGATGAAAGACTAATTCAGTTACACTTTTAAAAGTAAAACTTGGTTTCAAGTGAAGTCTTGGGATGCATGTAACAATATGTTAAATAGCAGGAGTCCTGAGCATGAATAGAGTTGATGAAGCAGGGGAATTTGAGGTCTTCAGTCTGCAGCCTGACCTGTTCCTTCATGAATTTGGGAAGATATTCTTGAGAAAAAAATGTAGCCCTGATGTCATGTAGCATCAACACCATGAACAAGAGCTACCAGGTTTACTATTTTCAGGTTCTCATTGCAATTTCTTTATTCCATAACAGTTTCGATTGTGGAATTCTGTGCTGTGTCTTGGTCTTCTGGAATATATTTTCTAAAGTTAGAATAATTACTGGAATCACGCTGATCTACACTTAAGTCCAAGATAGTGTGATAGGAATTGTTTTGGAGAGGATGGTCTGCTTTATAAAATGTTCTTGTACCTGAGCAGTAGTCGTAGTTGCACACTAGTCTGTTAATAGGCAGCATATTAAATAGAATAGACATGAAGTATAGTGTTAAGGATCTCTAGTTTTTACTGTTAGAGATAAAAATCACACTTCAAATTTAGTGTTACAAAATATAGCATTATATATTAATAAGCTACAAATAATGAATAATTTCTGTTCAGCACTGTGTAAGACAAAGTGAACTTTGTTATCTTTAATCACTTTTTGTGAGACTGTGGTACATATATTGTTACAATTTGTGCAAATGCCTCAACTTAAGTCTTAAATTCAGTTGCAAGCTGCCTCTGAATCTTTTTACAAAGCTTCCCAGGACAGAAAGCCTGCTTGAGCATGGTTACTGAAGTGTCTTTAAGGTGATTAGAATTGGTTTCTGTGAATATATATATATATATATATATAAATAATATCAGGACAGTGGACAATGTGGCCGCTTTCTGTTGACTTTGATGCAGTAGTTGTACTTTGTTAACAATGACTATAATTTCTTAGTCTTGAGGATATATAAAAATATTTACCCGAAGTTAATGTCCAAGTTTTAATTTCAAAACATACAAGTTACTCTGACCACTCAACTAGACACAAGAACCCCTTTGTTTCCAGTCTAATCACTGTGTAGCCTTTAGAAAGCTGGGATCGTTATTTCTATCTGCGGAGGGAAGAATATTACTGGTAATAATGCAAATATGATTTAAAAAAAAATCTGACATTGCCAAAATTGTATCAGAACTACAATTATCAAGACAGAATTTGAGTATGTTTCCTGTTAATAATTTACTGAATGCAGTTGTTACGAGACGGCATTATAAAACTTTAAAATGTATGTGTCAGAAACAATATTACAAAAAACCCCAAACATCTTTTTTAACACTTTTGGTTAATAGGTTTTGGTTCTTTCCCTTTCCTAGGAGGACAGTAGTGTGTCCCATCATTGATGTAATCAGTGATGACACCTTTGAATACATGGCAGGTTCTGATATGACCTATGGTGGATTCAACTGGAAGCTGAATTTTCGTTGGTACCCTGTTCCTCAGAGAGAGATGGATCGACGGAAAGGAGACCGAACCCTCCCTGTTAGGTAACAAGAAATCGTTTGGTTGGTTAAAATCTTTATCTGATGTTTACTTGTATCCTTCCTGTGTTAAACTTGTAAGTGAGTACTTAAGGTTGTTAAGTATTCAGTTAAGGATTGAAGCATTTTTTTGTCTGGCTGAAGGAACAACATAAAAGTTTTTACTTGGATTGGTTGTCGCCAACTTTTAGTAGCACTAAAAGAATCAATCAATTTGTCACTTTGGAAATATTTTGAAGTTTTATGTTAATTACTTCAGAATTACTAGTTTGGATAGTACTTCTGTTGATGCACAAGATTTTAGCAAAGCTTATTTTTATTTTTTTTCAATTGAAGCTTATTTTTATCTTTTATTCTAACAAAATGTAAATTGTATTTTGTATTGGGATATACATGTGTGTATATATTTGTGTATGTGCATTCATATCAAACTTAAAGTCTTAAAAGGGCATGGATGGGAGGTGAATTTGTACTTGGATGTCACGTAGATTTATGGGGAAGGTAGTGAGAGAGAACTCATGTAATATGTACCTTTTAACAATTGCAAATGTACATTTTCTGTCCTTACTGTTCTGAAAACTGAGCAGTATTTGCTTAGCATAAAGCTGAGGATCTGGCCTTTGCTGGTTTTTGTTTGTCTTTAATTTAAGAAATTAAGAGGTCTTCCCAGGATATGGCTAATTGTATTGCTCTCCTCCCACAGTTTCCTTTCTAGGGGGAAGAAAGTCATGTAAATTTTTAGTTAGATTGTGAGCTAGGCTGTATTTTGTGTGTCTTTCAAAAAAAGCCCAAAACATTTCAGGAAAATAGCTAGTGATATAATATGATTTGTACTAAAACTGTCAATAATTGAACTGCAAATTAATGTCATCAGCCTAAAATATAATTTACTTATTGTGTATTTGTTGTCTAAAAAAGTTGAAATTTGGGAGATATTTCTAAAGTTCTGAGAAACTACTAGCACAGTTTTATTTTTTTTCTGCCAATAAGGAATCTGTAAGTAAAATCTGGATATAACTCTGACTGTACAATTTTCTTGTATGAAGCAATAAAAATGAAAGCAAGCAGCCTGCTTCATGGCCTCCCAAAACTTTTTCAAGACTGTTACCGAGAAGGATAATTTTCCTGTGTGAAACTGGTTGGTTTCTTTTTTATGAATTACTAGCATTGGAAGCAGAAGTCCTTCTCAGAAATGGCAACATCATATTAGGGACTGTTTCTCTACCCAGACTCCACTTTGAAGTGAGAAAATAAGGAGAACTGTCACTACCTGGTTCCATCTCTGGAAAGTTTTGAGCTAGCAAGTACACCAATGGTAACAGAGGCTGAATGGAAGCTTGCTGAGAAGGAATGTTGGGAACTAGGGAAATAAACAGCTATTTTGTCAGTGTAAGTGTGAAGTGTATCTAAGGATGTTTTTATAGTGACTGACATGTGGCTTTTTTTCCCCCTCAGGACACCTACAATGGCAGGAGGCCTTTTTTCAATAGACAGAGATTATTTTCAGGAAATTGGAACATACGATGCTGGAATGGATATTTGGGGTGGAGAAAACTTAGAAATTTCCTTCAGGGTAGGTAAAAGTCTGCAGTGGTTTTATTAATCAGGACAGTGCATCTTGAGCTCTGAAAAACACAGATCTGCTGCCTGCATCAGTGCCCTCTTCTGTTGCAGTTGGCACTTCCCTTCCCCATTAAGTTCCTACAGTGGAGATATGCAAAAACTGTATCTGTCAGTGAAAAGTCCATGGTGGGTAGTTGGTAGAGCTTTGTGACTGAAAGAATGGGATGGTCAGTGTGAAGAATGAGTGCTTGTGTGTTAAAACGAGTTCAGTTAGAAAAGCTAATGGGGAACATCAGTTAAGGGTGATGTCATCAGTGCATTGTGTCAATGAAATGTGAGTACCTCTGTTACAAACCCACTCGCCTTGTTCTTTACTAACTTAATGATTGCATATTTAAATATGGACCTAGGCAGTGTTATTCTCATTTTTATTCCTACCAAAGAGCACCATTTCCTTTTGTTTTTGTTGTCGGCAAAAAATATACAGTATTAAACACAGCAAAAAAGTGCATAATATTGAAGTACTTCAGCTTTCTGAGTCTGCTAGTTTTCAAGGTCCAAAATAAAACTGAATATATTTTCAGAGACTTTGAAGGTGTTTAGGTTCTTTTACGTGGAGATTCTGTTTCATAATGGACTATTTTAAACACCTGCTAGTTCCTGTGATTCATGTGAACCTTTTCCTTCCTTTGTGGTCAGCTTGCCCAGTTCTTTAAAGTAATCTCTGGATGATGCGTTACTGCTCTGGAGGCTGAAATACCTTCATAGGCTGCCTTGCTCAGACTTATGAGCAACTTTAGCTGTTGAGCAGGAAAAAGCATGCGGCTCTCCTCCATGCAGTATACACTTGTTCTAGACCTCAAATAATGTTGTTTCCCCACCTTTAACAGAACAAGTGATTAATATTTTTGAACTTTTTTTTAACAAATTGTAACTATGCAATAATTGTTCTATCACTTCCAGATCTGGCAGTGTGGTGGCACTTTGGAAATTGTAACTTGTTCACATGTTGGGCATGTGTTCAGGAAAGCAACACCATACACTTTTCCAGGAGGTACAGGGCAAATAATCAACAAAAATAACAGGCGGCTTGCAGAAGTCTGGATGGATGAATTCAAAAACTTTTTTTACATCATTTCCCCAGGTGAGCAGGTTTTTAGTTATGAGAAATGCTTATTAAAAACTAGAAAGTTGTTACTACTGGGAAATAACATGAGTATTTATATGAAAATGTTATTGCTTTGAAGTTTGTAAAAGGGAACTCACTTAAGGTGTGCAAAAAGTAAAATCTTTATTGAAGAATAATTTTGTTAGCCAGAGATGTGCCCTGAAGGATTTTTTGTTTGTTTGTTTTTTAACATGAACATGATTTATGAATGAGCTTCCTGTGCAACAGAACTGAAGCTCAGTGGAACATCAGAGAGCTCAGCTGTAGCCTTGCCGTGCCTCTGGGGGTAGCCAACGGACCGGCCCGGCCCCGCTGGCACTGCGGGGGCTCTCTGGCCATGCTGGGGGGACGGTCCCCCCGAAAGGGCAGCCCATTGCTAGCTCCGCTGTGTGCAGACAGCCGTGTGACTGGCCAATGCCCCTGTCAGTCATTCCACTCCTCTGCAGCCATTGGCTCTCTCCCGACTGCCCTCCCCTCACTTCCCTGGTTTATCAGCTGGCTTGTGCCAGCCCTCCTCGTCTTTCATCTGCTTCCTGTCTGCAACTTCAGTAATAAAATCATCTGGACTCAAGGGGAAAAGGACCCTTCCTCATCTCTTCACTTCTACTGCCTCAATTAAACCGCGTGAGTGAGTTCCTGCAAACACCAGCAGGGAAGAATTAAGGCAGCAGCGATGCCCCCAGGGGAACTGGGCAAGGCTGGAATCGCTTCTCTCAGGTCACGCGATCGCCGCTGAAGGCTTCCTGCTACTCACGATTTTTACCTGTGGCACTGTAGTGCTGAAAACTGGCCATCCAAATACATATCATAACGTGCTGAAATTGGGGCTCTGGCTTCTACGTTGTAGGTGTCCCACATTGAATAGATCAGAAGGGATTGAAGTGAAACCCGGTAGCAGGAGTGGCAAAAGTTAACATTTTCTGTCTTGATAGAATTTGCACTTCACTAGCCAGAGTATAGGGGCAAGTTGCTAATATAATTGACTGTGATGATATTTATTATGTTTCTTTATGTGGATGTTAACAAAGCAAGCAGGATGTAAAACACAAGAGCAAATTCCCCATGAATTCAGATTTTCTGGGAAAAAAAAGTCAGAAAAAGAAAGGATGCCCAGGAAATATTGAATATTACTTTCTACTACATTATATTTTTGTTGTTTTCTAAATAGATGAGAAACAAACTTCAGATGGCAACAGGCAACCTTTTTAAATACTTGAGACATTGGAGACATTAGACTTTAAATACTAAGTTGTAGTTTTATATGCCACATCTTCTTTTCCAAAGACATGTCTTTAAAACTAGTCTTTTCTTATGACTTGCTTATAAAACCTGCATCACTACTGAAATTTAAAATCTGTAATACAATGCAATATGAGTCTGAACAGTGTCAAATTTTAGATTATGAGTTGTAAGAATGCTTGTGAGAGCAACTGACTGTGTGGATTTACTGTGGTTATGTCTTAAAATAATGCTTTATTCAAATGAGACTGTAAGACTTTTAATTAATAGATGTCTTGGTACTACTCAAAGTTCTTTAGGTAAAATCAGTAGCTAACAGCTTATGATTACTGTCCTGTTTTGCAATTAATGCAGCATTATGAATTCAAACATGATCATGTGTAAATATTCAGAAAAGTTGTATATAAATAAGTACAGTGTTTTTTGGGTAAAATTGCTTTTATGCATCCGTGTCAAGCTAGATTTTAAAATGTACAAAGTAGCTGGAACAGCCAACTATAAAAATAACCAAATTATTTAATTTATTATGTAGATTACTGATAAATCATAAAGCTCTGTGGTTTTATGTGTAATCTCTGTAGTCCTTCCATTTTCTGTGGTAAGTGTAAGCTATAAAAAGAGTTACACTGTTTATATTTTATATGATTTGTTTTTCTTACAGGACTTTCATAGCTTTGCATATTGTAGAATATGCGTGCATTCTCCAAAGACAGTAAAAATTCTGAAATGCTGAAAGTCACTTGATTAATTGTCTATATCTGCATGTATATTTTCTTTCTTTTCAAAAGATGCATGTCTGCATAATTTGTATGCTAATAGCCTGAATGATTGTTGGATAGGGATGTGCTCTTGCCAAGCTCCTCTTAGAGCATCTGCACCTGCCGACTGTCACATGCTCTCCTTTGTGTACCCATGTCTGTATTGACCATGTGCTGAAGTTTTATGCCAGAATTTCCAAGTGTCTCGAGAGTAGGATCATAGAGTATCTGAATAAGTTGGGTTATTCTGAAACTGGTTTGTTGCTTGGGGCTACGAGGAGAATGCTTAGTGCTGTGGGTCATTCTTTAGCTGTGATGAATACCTGTTGTTCAGGGAATGAACACACAAATGTACTCAGTGCCACTTATGCCTCTCACCCCTCCAAATCCACCTAAGTTGTGAGAGCCAGTAGATATTAACTAACCAGGATTTCTCTTTTGGGAAGTTCACAAAACCTTATTCTTGTTGTTCTGGTCTCTCCAATCTTAGCTGAGTGTTGCAGATTGTGATTTTACCCATTGACGACAAATAACATCGGTACAAGTTTCAGTAAGTCTCTGTAGCCATTAGTTATTTAGGAACTCTGTGAATCTCTGCTACCTCTGCTTATTTTCCAGATATCCTTCTAATATAAAAATTTATAATGTATAGTCCTTAAAGAATGCTGGCATAGTAATCCTTGGCTGAGTACAGTATGCAGCCTGTGAAACTGATTGCTAGTACAATGTGTACTTTCGGTAATACCATGTCAGTGCCACAAGGTCTTGCAAGCAGTGAGGTGAGGGTTCTTAAGCTTGTGCTGGTTTGCAAGCCTCGGTGCAGATGAGCAAGGAAAACAGACAATTGTCTGTGCACCCAGGTTTTTTTCTCATTAGTTGATATGGTTGAGAAAATTGGATTTTGAAGGAGATAATATACTGACAAGCATCATTGAGCCTAGCTAACAAGACACTTGCTTCCTCCTTTATATGCTTTCTTTTCTGTTCCCCTAAGATAGTGAATCACAGAGGGATTTGTCCAGGGAAGCAAATGTACGATTCTCAGGTAGCTTTCCCACTTCATGTAATCTGTGTTGTCTGGGAAAAATGGCTTGCTGCTTGAATGATAGGAACTCAAGAGACTTCTTACTATTGATATAATGTAGTTAAATGGAAAGCTGCCCTCTTGAAAAAAAAGCCTGTAATCCTTGTTTTATGTTATAAGTATAGCCTAGTAGAAACTACTACTTGTTTGTTTTAAGCTTGTGGGCATTTTTCAAACAATCTCTCTGCTTAGGAGTGGTTAGGTACAGATGGAGGTTGAGCGGGAACTTGTTGCAGCTGCTGCTCAGCCAAAATCAAGCCTGTCTCATTGCAGAGAGCAGCTCTTCTCCCCAGCAGTAATGGCACTGGCTGCAGTCCTTTCTTATTAGCTGGTAGTTTTTCTCACAGTCATGTGTTTCAGCAGGGCCCTGTTTCCCAGACCATTTCCTCTTTGGCTTTCAGAAAACAAATCCAGCATGTGAATAGTCTGTTTCCTGGCTCCAGTCATTCTGATCTGTGGACTCTGCCACTTCTTTAATTCTAGTGCTGTTCTTTCATCATTTTCTCTAGGCTAAAATATTAGGACTGTGTTGTCCAATGTGAGGAGGCTTCACGATATGGTGATGCCAGTCTCACAGCTTGTTGTGAGGAGAATGCCCTACTTTTCATGGCTGGTGTGTTGCTATGGCAGGTAATAGGGTTTCACCTCACCTCACTTGCTCATCTTTCATCTATGTCAACTGGTTCTATGACTTGCTGGATTTGTCAGGATTATATGTCCAATGGACTGGCTCCCTGTGGTTTAAGTTAGCACCTGTATCAGCAAAAGAGGTACAGCAGGAATGTGAAGGTGAGCAAGGGAAAGCTGCCAGTTTCTGCAGCAGCAGCTGCAAACCATTAGGCTGGTGAGCTGAAGACATCCCCAAAAGCAGCTCCAAAGACCTTGGGTACAGCCTTATCCAGCTTTTATGGAAATAAATTTCATTGGTGACCGAAAGTTTGCCCCAGAAGATATATTCTGGGATATATCCAGAAGGTGTATTGCCCTGGGATTAAGTAGGCAGGCAGAAAGCCTGAAAAGTCTACACTGTGGAAATGCCTGATCAGGAGTCACCTAGACAGAGACATGGGTATGTTATCCTGAAAACTGGATCAGTAGGCCTCATATCTGATTACTGTGTGCACTGGACTCTAGCAAGCACAGTAAGTCAAGGTTCAGTATGTACAGACTGGTAATGGAAAACATTATTTATAGTTGATAGGGAGGACAGAGGAGAGACTGAATCCACATCTTGCAGTGTAGCTAAGCTTATCTTCAAAGAACATACTAATTCCATGTGGTTTTGTATTCAGCTACTATTCTCTATTAGCATTAATTTGGAATGCAAGGAATGTAGCTATTCAAATTGGTTCTAAATTATTATTGCTTACCGAGTTTCATAATACTAAATAAAAACAAGTTACATTATTTTTATCAGAAGACTAGATTTAGGTGAAACAGTTTTCATACTCTGATTTTGAAAATGATTGAGCAATTTATAATCATGATGAAAACAACGTGCCATTTTTTTTTCAAAGCAGTTTAGCATGTTACCATACATAGAACTTTGGCAAGCAAGTCTCCAGCTCTTGAAATTTTGAGGATGGCACAACTGTTGCAAGTTGGGTGATGAGAAGCTTAAATATAAGGTGACAAAGAAAATGAAACTGAAGGAGTAATCTACTGATAGACATCATTACGTGTATGCTTTTGTAAAGTATAAGGAAAGACCGTTATATATAAATAACCAGAGTCATCTGCTACTGCATATCAAACTTCTTCAAGAATTAGTGCAAGCAAATCTTTCATTTGTACAAAAGAACAGGTGACAGTGGGCTTGGATGATTTGATGTGGATATTTTTGCATTACCAATATTTATATTTTGTATATGTCTTTAAGCATGTATGTGAAAAAAAGCATGTGATTGTCTCACAGCAAACAGCAAGCTGTGTGACAAACAGAATCATCGGGGGGCCCAAGCTTTTAAATGTAACTAGGGTTTGGGGCAGGGGGGCTGGGGAAAAATATTTTGTTATGGTCAAGTGCAGATAATAGTAGTAAGTATTTTTAAATACTATTCCTGAAAGTGCTTAGGGCTGGGTTGGATGGGGTTTTGAGCAGCCTGATCTAGTGAAAAGTGTCTCTGCCCAGGGCAAAGGGGTTGGAATGAGATGATACTTAAAATCTGTTACAACCCAAACAAGTCTGTGATTCTATGTTTTTTTTGTCTTTTTTTCTTTTTGTCTTTTTTTCTTTTTGTCTTTTTTCTTTTTTTCTTTTTTTTCTTATTTTTTCTTTTTTTTCTTTTTTTTTCTTTTTTTCTTTTTTTAAATGAACCAAAGATTTGAAAGAACAACAAGTGGACTTGACTGTCTTCCTCATGATGCACATAGCTTTAGAATCTGGCATAATTGTCTCCTGGGAGAAAATTTAAGATAATTCATGTTTTGTGGTTTGTTTGTGTTCTGTTTGGCTTT
>VZRZ01004630.1:725971-750824 GCA_013398175.1 Climacteris rufus | reverse complement strand
CTGTTTGGCTTTTTTTTTTTTTTTAGCCAAGCCTTTGAAAAAATGTCCAAGACCCCTACAAGTTTATATTTCACTGTAGTCTGTATATAAATTTTACTGGTCTGTGGAGGAAATAATGACTTAAACTTGTACTTAATTTTTGGTATGCTTTATACTTTGCTGCTAATTTCCTTGTTTTCTTCCTTTTTTATTCCCCAGAAATAAATTTCCCATAAGTGTGAAACTGGCACTGTACTGGATAAAAATAATTGAGCTGGTTTTGATTAGCATAGATATTATACCAGAAATCTTGGAAACAGAGTAATTCAGCCTTATTAGAGGACAGCCCTAAGGCAACTCTACCTGTTCTGCTCTGCAGTCAATCTGCTAACCTGATGCTAACTGTAGTCTGTGTGCCAGTATACAGCTTAGTGCAGACCTGACTTCAGAGAGGATTTTAAAAAAATCTCTCAGAATAAAAATGGTTTAATGGAATACATTGTAACAGAGAAAAATCAGCCGGCACTTTCTGTGCGGTGACATTTAAAACTAGGTTGACAAACAGCATGCTTATATGCTATTAAGTCTCACTTTACATTTAATTATTTACGGCTGTGACTTTAATTCTTGTTGCCATTTGGTGATGTGACAAAGCTTTAACAGTGTTTTTTTCTGGAGGTCATTGCAGCAAACTGAGTAAGTTTTGAGTGTTGTAAGGTTGTTGTGAGAAAGGCATAATAGCTGTTTCATCCATCAGCTCCTTTTTCATCACTGAAAAATGAAGAATCATATACTTAGCTGTGGTTGGAACCTTTCTGTTCTTACTTACATCAGCTTTTGAGAGAGCACTGCTTTTGGTGCAGAGAATATATTTGCTTTTGTGAAGAAAGGGCAGCATTCTGTGGCTGATTTTTTTTCTTTTTTTTTTTTTTAATTTGCTTTGTGTTTCTTTGTTTGGGGATTTCTTTTGTGACTTGAAAGCCCAGACTGAAATTTTCTGGGATTCTATAACGATAAGTTTTCCTTTGCTTTCTTTCTCTTACCCATATCTTTGTTAAAAGGTTTTTAACTTAAAAAAAAAAAAAAAAGCCTGGCTAACATTTTTTTCTTTCTGGAATATTGAAATTACCAGTGGTTTTGTTGACATTTACAGACATTTAGCTAGTTACCTAATTACCTGTTTCAACTGAGTAGAAAGACACCATCTGCTGGCAAGTCAATTTAATACACAGCATGCCAGCTTAGAAATGTCTCATATTCTGTTTCCAAGGTCAAGAATTTTAGAGGTAACTCACAGTCCTCTAAGAGGTGGGATTTCTGAAAAATGTGTCAGCTGGAGGTTTGTAGTGTGGTGGCGAGTTAAGCCATATTTGTGTTGTGTTAGGGGAATTAAATTGCCAGGACTAGTTTTTGTTCTTTTTTGCTTTGGGATTTTTGGTAGTGTATTGTTTTTGACCTGTGTGATACAGAGTGTGGTGTGGGAAATAGAAAAAGGACATGGTGCTTGAAAACTAGAAATTTTCCTACTCCTATTAATTATTATTATTATTGGCATATTAATTGCAGTAGTGCTTAATTCTGAGGCAAGAATATCTAGGTGGTCATGCACACCTTCCTCAACCCATCTGCTGATGGGACTGGCACAAATTAATTTTCAGAAGGAATTAGATCAACCATAAAGGAGTGGAAAAATACAGGAAAAAGGAGCACTTTGATAAATGAGGAACAAAGGAATAAAAAGGCAAGCAAAATACCACAAAAAAATGATAACAGTCATAACGGTGAACATACTTCCTGCAACCGCCGCGGTTATATTGAACAAATGCTGAATTATTAAAGGTTTAGTGCTCCGTAGATAGGCTGCTTTCTGCCTGCTCCTTTGTGCAGTTAGATAGATGATGAAGAGTCCAGCAGGGGTACCTGGCTAACAGAAATAAATTAAAGTGGAATTCTTGCTCCAGAGAAGGAGACTGCTGTGTTATGCTCTGTAGAGATGCACCCAGTTACCACTGGGGATAGAATGGCATTAGTGAATATAAAGGTTTCAGCCTTTCTTCTCTGTTAACTTAGTAAGCAACTGCATTCAAATTGTTCCACTGTCATGTACAGCCCAGATGTAGTGATTCCATCTTTTGTATAATTAACCAGAAGAAGGCATCACAGGTCTTGACAGACATGTCCTCCCTGAGTACAAAAAACATAATGCTATATTAAATAAAAGCTTTTTTGTAGTAAGGTGACTTTTTAAGAAGAAAGTCTTTTGTGGAGGGAGTGTATTATTCAGATGATTTTTTTTAATGGAATTATATTATATTTATTGACAGTCATTGAATAAAATTTCCTTTGTTTCTACAGGAGTTACTAAAGTTGATTATGGGGACATATCATCACGACTTGGGCTGAGACGCAAGCTCCAATGCAAGCCTTTCTCCTGGTACCTGGAGAATGTTTATCCTGATTCCCAAATTCCACGCCATTACTTTTCTCTGGGAGAGGTAAGATTTTATTTTTGATCTTTATCTTCCTTATGTAAAGTACAATGTGCAGTAAGTTGTTTGTATTTTGAACTGAGTAGTGCAAGCAAGTTGTCTCTAGCAAACTTCTAGTATCTCACACCTATGTTCCTGTCACCTGTAAAATAACAACTCTGGTTTTTCAGTGGGGCAGACAACTGAACTTTGGTATACAGCAATGTAATTTGAATGTTTTCCTTTTTTCTCCAGAATGTAACATAAATGTATTCCTTCAGAAATGTATAGTTCTGTATAATGTTCTCTCCATGGGGTATGAGTAAAGTTTTGCTTAAAAGCTGTTCTAGGTCAAGCAAGGTCTTTGCCTAAAAGATAGTCTGAACTTTGCCCCCAGAACCCTTGTCAGTGACCAGCAACTTCTAGTGACCCTTAAGCCTTGCTGGCCATTTCTGTTTTTATTTTAACATTTTTAAGTGACTGTAGAAATAGTACAGATGATGCTGTCCTAAATAAGTAGTCACTGTCTCCTCTACAAGTCATGTTGAACTAAAGATCAAGTCTGCTGTAGAGTGATTTTGTGCTGTTTGGTGTTAAAAGAAACACTTTCAGCAAAATGGAGCAGGCACCCATGCAGCTGCATGACTATCAGGAGACTTGATATGCCTGCCTGCTTACTGTATAGTGATACAGGGATTAATACTTTTGAAGGTTTTGGGCTGGAGACTCAGTTGTGTCCATTCTGTTGTAGCTGTCTTTGAGCCAAAAGCATCCCCAGAACGGAAGGATCCCTCAAAGAAACCAACATGGTTCTGTAACCTGGTAGTCTGAACAGTTGCTTGAGAGTCTGAGTCTTGGACAGTGATATCTCATTGTAATATGGGTCATTTATTTCACATAACCTCTGGTGTAAAGCAGAGAGAACTGTGTGGTTGCCAGTGTGGTTTGATATAGGCCTAGTTCTCTTCCAAAAAGACCAACCTTTGGTGATGTTCTCTTTGTTGCTCCTAGATAAGAAATGTGGAGACAAATCAATGTCTGGACAACATGGCAAGAAAAGAAAATGAGAAAGTTGGAATCTTTAACTGCCATGGAATGGGTGGCAATCAGGTGACAATTTTTAAAAAAACATTATCTTAATGTATTGAATTATTTGGAACATAATGCTCATTGGGACAATTCTTCGGTATTTGTAGTTATCTTCAAAATATACTTAAGCTGTAGTTTAGGAAACCTCATTAAAAAGGTGCTTGTAAAAGGAAACACATGAGATTTGGTGGTGATTTGTACTTGTAGGTTTTTGAGGCCTGACTGCAATACTTTTCAAAGCAATTTTAAAGTCAAAAACAAAATGGTGGGAGGAGAATACTGCTATAAGCTAGACTTCACCTCCTGTAGGTTGTCTGGAACTGCATTCAGCTTAGACCTACTGATTGGCACTATTACTTTAGAAAAAAAAAAAAAAGCCTGTGTCTGAAATACTGTTTTTAATATATATTTTGCTGGGGTCTGTTGTGGGATTGATTTTACATCTTTTTTTTTGTTCTACTTTGTTAATTATTCTTGTTGAATTGTTTTCATATATACAGAGGTTACATATGTTTGGGGATTATCCTGTTACCTCACAGGAAGCAGTCTTCAATTAAAAAAAATGTGTTTTGACTGAAGAGCTTGTGACAGTGTTTATATTCGTTCCCTAACAAAAATGAATAAATAAATAAATTTTTTCTACACCTCCCTATTAAGAAGTGAACAGAAAACAAAGGAAAAAATTAGTGGGAATCAATGAAGTAATGCACAAATATCCCCATTTTCCCTCACTCCAGGAATCTCTTGGTTGAAGCAGTTCTTTTTCAGTTCCTCTCATTCTTTTCCTGTCTAGGTGTTCTCATATACTGCCAACAAAGAAATTCGAACAGACGATTTGTGTTTAGATGTATCCAAACTTAATGGCCCAGTAACGATGCTCAAGTGCCACCATCTAAAAGGAAATCAGCTTTGGGAGTATGATCCAGTGGTAAGTCTTCTAATGACTTCTGACAGTAAAATGAGACACCTTGGGCTTTTACGTGAGCCTACAGAGCAACATATTCCAGTGTGGGACCACTCTTTGACAGGCAAAACAAAGGCAGGATTATGTTCCCTCTGTTATTAATTCACCATGCAGTCTCTCAGTGGACATCTGTCTTGATTTAATTACCTGGTGAGTTTTGGAGAAGCTTTTGAAAGAACATTTTGAATGTGCTTTTGGACCCTCTGGAGAAATATAATCTGATAGTGTAGTGTTGTGTTAGAATGAGATAAAAAATGGAGGAGTATTCCAGGTATCTATTGGACCAATAAAAGATAACACTAACGATGTTGTGACAAATTCAGCACTTGGTTTCTTGTCTTGCACAAAGTCAAAAGGAAATACTTGTTTAATTAAAAAATGAGCGTTGCAGACTTATAAAGGTGATTTTATATTTCTAATATAAAACCCTAAAAACCCTAAAAACCATTTTGTGATTGAAAAACAGGAAGTCTGACTTCATGAATAGTCAGAAAAAAGTAGTTCTCAAGCTTGTTAATTTAAAGTCAGTTATTGCAAAAGACAGTTGTGAGACAATTTGTGGATGAAGAATCTTACCAGTATATTTGCAATGACTGCTTTATAAAAAGAAGTTGTAGATACTTAGCTACTCAAAAGTAATTTCACTAATTAAGAAGAAAGGTGGGGGATATTTCTGACTAATATGCTTGCTGTAGACTTCCGTAGCTAAGGTGTTAACAAAGCCTGCAGCCTTTTAGACTAAGAGCAAACACATATGAATGATGATTTTCTGATTAGAATGACAGTTAATGTGGAAGACAATGGATCTCTGCTAGGATTTCTGCATGTTGCTGGCAACTGTTGATAGGAGACTGAAGAAAGCTGAAGGCTTGCAGGATAAATGAGTCTTGGGAATGATTCATTCTTGGGTTTAATGTAGTTAGTTTATCTGACTTAAACAAATATGAGTAATATTACTACCTACAGTAATTTTCCAAAGGGCAAGTGCTTTTCATTATGATTCTACCTTATCAGTGATAGGAAAAATGCATCTTTAGACACCTAATTGCAGTAGTTTGTCTTGCAGTGATTGCCACAAACTTCCTCTATTTTGGTCCTCAGCCATAAATTTGGTTATAGGTGGTTTTTCTCTTTATTCTCTCAGTAGCAAATCTAGATGTAATCTTCAGAACTTTACTGAAAGCTGGCTAATAAAGCACAGAAAAGAAGTTATAGAGGGCTTAAAAAGAACTCCTGTCCACATAGCTGAGTGATTTTTTTTTTTCTGTGTTTTTTTTCTTTCTGCCTCTGTTCAACTCCCTTCTTCATTCTTCAGTGCCTGTGTGAGTGCAGGAGGTTGATGTGCTTAGGTTTTTGATTTATTTTTTTTAATGTCCTTTGCTTCTTGTGCACATAAGACCAGGACACTTTTCAGTGTCCTGGTTGCACTGCTGAATGAGAGAAGAAATACTTATAGTAATGCCTGTGGTACCATAGGCAAGTTGATGCACTGAGGAGCATCCATAGCACAGGTAGGAAATGCAGCTTCTGAAGATCTCTTCTCCATGAGAACAGTGCTGAGGTACATGGAGTGGTATAGTGAAGATAGCATAAGTAAGATTAGTAGGTATTGGAAAAAATACATACTATGTGGAATTGCACCTACTTTTTATTTAAAAAAACGTAGTTTTAAAAAATAGCATAGTGCTAAAAGAACATACTGTAAAGTCAGTGTTGTGTCCCCGACTGAGGAAAAAGAAATACTTTTGAAAATATATTCAACGTGTTTGTTCAGATCTAACAAAAGCCACTATTATAACTAGTAATTGAAGTTGTATATCTTCCCAACCTATAATTTCTAACTTCTGAAAGATCCCTAGCTGTATAGTCCTATTGAGAGAATGGTGGATGTTGCTTGATAAAGAATGCCATTTAAAAGTTCAGACTGTTTTGTTTTTCATGAAGCAATGTTTTTAGTATCTACAATGTCAAATAGCATATCCAAGTGTTCTTTAGGATTGGGAGCTGGAGTCAAGTAACCACGGGATCTCATCTGGTTCCTGCTTACCAATGAAAAAGTTTTCATGCCAAATAGAAATTTTTTTGTTACCTTAGGTCTGGTGATTTTTATAAAGCTAACTTCTTTTTATTTTGTCTTCAAGAAATTAACCCTGTTGCATGTGAACAGTAACCAGTGCCTGGACAAAGCCACTGAAGAGGACAGCCAGGTACCCAGCATCAGAGACTGCACTGGCAGCCGCTCCCAGCAGTGGCTGCTCCGCAATGTCACCCTTCCAGAAATATTCTGAGAGGTCCTGAAGCAAAGCAAAGGTTGACTGGGCTACCTCGGCTGATACTTTGGCTACACTGTTAAGTAGCAACAGAAGAAACTTCTGCTTGGCAGAATCCACAGTTCCTCAGCTGTTAGAACTCCTGCAGCTTCTCAGTATCTGTGAACCAGCCTTCCTGTACAAGGATGTGAAACTACCACACATACCAGTGAAACCTTGCCCACTGATGTTTACAAGATCAAAAGAGTTTCTTCCAGCAAATAATTTAGAGAACGTTTGGACAGTGGAAACACAGTCAATGAAATAGTCTCTCTGAAGAGCTACATATCGTTTTAGTTCGCTTGCACATCAGTAACCTCTGCTGAAAGTGCTGTTGTAATGAAGAAAGTTTCAAGAATTCTTTTTTTTCCTGGTTAGCATTGAAACCAGACTACTAAATCTAGATCCACAAATAAATGAGTGAGCTGGAAACCAGATTCAGTAACGTGAAATAAGAATTCTGTTGTTTAAAAACAAAAAGTAAACAGGGTTTAATGAAACTAAATCAGAACTATGAAAAGTACAATTTGTTATAGTGAAGTATCAAATTTATATGTAGATTTTATACCTCAGTGGGGGAAAATAACCAAGTCAAAAGGAAATTATTTCTCTTTTTCAATTGTGTGATAGTCCATAAAAACTTTTTTTTTCCTGGTGAGTCTAAAAATTATTTTGGGTGCAAACAAAATGAGCATAAGAATAAACTTAGCTCTGAATGTCGGATCAACTTTTTTTTTTCTATTTTAATTTCTTGGCTTTCGGAATTGTATCTTTTTAGTACTGTCTCAAAACTGGAGGTTAACATGTTGTCTAACTTTTTATTTTTCCAGATCTGCCATTTCAGTTAATACTTGGGTCAGTCAGCTTATGGACTTTCATGGCCAAACAAAAGATTTAAGTACACTTTGAAATAAGTTAACTTGAGTATGCTTAGCGCCCAAGACTTGTACTACTGTACTATGGTTTTGTTTTCATAGCAATAAATCTTTCGTTCCTTGTTTGATTTCAGTCATCAGAAAGCCAGAAGAAAAGATAGATGATTTGGGTAGCAGAAGATTGGCAAAACTGAAGGTTTTCTGGAATCCTTTTTCACTTCATATTCAGATGTGCTTCATTGTCAAGTGCATATTTAGATTAGACTCTGAATTGTAATGTTGATCTGCTGCTTTTTTATAATAAAACCTAAAGAAAAATAGTGAAATTGGCATGGTTTTTAAAGTTAACATAGCCAAAAGCAATATGACTATGTCATTACATTGGTCTGCATTTTTTAACTGAATTGCTTTGTTTTGTTAAGAAAAAATCTGTGTGGGCTGATCTTGAAAATGAGCCACTGAACACTCAGAGTATACATTGAATTTTCTTTTGGAAAGAAAAATGAGATTTGCTTAGTGGAGAAGATATTTTTATGATAAATGTCATTGTTTGGCCAACTGTCCTGTAAAGCAAATTAAATCTAGACTCATGCAAAAGTTGTGTGGAATTATATTTGGCTGTTATGGCCATTTTAGATTTGCTATCCCAGCTTGCTGTAGTCACTGTTATATCCATTGTTTCTGCAGCACTACACAGGAGATTTCATACACAAAGCAGGGGAAAGGATAACAAATTGTACTGTTATGTTGCTACTCTAAAAATACACAGGATGAAACGATGTGGGATTAATATCAGACAAAGCGTTCCAATATCTGACTATCTTTTACTGACCCCTTTATTTGGATAGCCCTGCAAATCTTTTGAGATTGGAGTGAATTTATGAAAGTAATCTATCAGAAATACATTGAAGTGTGCCAAGATGACTTTAAAAAAAAAAAGAAAAAGTCCATCTTAATGGTTGTGTGAGAAGACTTATTCCTTCGTCATGGTCAGCGAAGAGGATGGGGTGGGTGGCAGTGTCATCATTTGTAATTGATAGATTTTCTTGCTCCTCAGATACTCTGTGGTCCCTCCTGCTTTTATACTGTTTCTGAAGTACAGTGTCTGTTTGATACTGCATATAGCCACCAAAATACTGTTGTCAATTTTCTGCTGTGTACTAGTGAATGATGATTTGGGTCATGTTTTGGATTTTTAATTTTTTTTTTAGTTTATCTTAGCAAACTAGCAATTTTTAGGGGATATGCGTGTGGTGGTGCCTAAAAATGGGGTATATTTTACTTAAGAAATAATTTCTCAAACACAAAACATCATTTTAAAAACATTTCCAGCAAAGAGACTCTAAATCAGAGTTGGATTAGCTTTCATGGAATGAAAAACAGGAGCATCAGAAGAGCAGTGCAAAAGTACTGTAAGTTTTCAAAATTTCTTATTTTGTTTCAGATTTCAGCAGCACGTGGCACATCACTGAACACACAAAATAACACATTTTCACTTTATGTTTTCAATTTTTGTGATTCCTGCTGTGATATCCTCTTAAGAAAACTAAAGTGCCATGGCTTGCAAAGTGACTAAACTTGTAGGCAGGCCTCAGTGTTGCTGTGATCTTACCCTTCTTAGTTCAACAAGTCATTTTATATGTTGGTCACATAAAACTGCAATACAAATAATTGCACAACTTAAAATGTGTGTATCAGGTTGTCAGCAAGCTGAAGGAGCAATAAGATTTCCAGCCTATACATTACCAATTCCTACCTGCTGAGTATGGGGAGGGGAAGCAGCAGAGCCAAGAGCAGCTGCAGCCCTGGGGTGTTTGGCTCAAAACCCCTCAGCTCAGCCAGTCCCATGGTGGGTAACTGGTGCTGGTTATGGGCACTGGGCTATGCTTAGCCTGTCCTTGTCTCCACAGCATGTGCTCAGCAGCTGGGCTGTGTTGGTGGACAACACAGGTCTTCTGCAGAGATTCCCTGCAGCAATGTGCATTTCAAACACTCTGTCATATTAAGCATTTTTCAAACACGGCCTCAGAACAGCTTCCCACACACAGTTACCTTAGAGCTTCTCTTGCCGCAAATGTGGCTGTCACCAGAGCTGGAAGTGAGCTTCCTTAGGACTGTTCAGCTGTAGGTCCTCCACGTACAGGCACAGTGCTTCTATATACCAGCTTTGAGTAAGAATACTAGTTGGCTCTATCAGTTACAGGAATACTTAATTCCTTTGTATCTAGTCTGTCTTCTTGTACTGAAGTCTTCAGATTTTTTAGAACCTCTGTATGTCTTTTTATTTAACCTGTTCTGGGAAACAAAAAGCATTGCTTTCTCGTTACTGTATAACACACCTGTATCATGAGGCATATGAAGAGTTTCCAGTAGAAATCCCACTCTGTTCTCCAGTGCCTCAGCATTTATTGCTGTTCAGATCAGATGGGGGGGAGAGGGGGTTTGGGGAAGGACCATTGCTGTCTTATTTGACCTTGATAGCAAATATATGCCAGGTAGTGAAAAAAAGGTTTTGAAGAGGATTGGTAATGTCTCTTGTTCTCCTTTGTCTGTCCTGTGCTCAGTATATTAAGCCTAAATTTCCTATGCATGTTCTAAGGACAGTGTTCTGTTCTCCATCTCTTTTCATTTGCCTGTGTGAATATATTTATTGAGAAATACCAGTGCCTTTTAACCGAGTTGAAGTAGATTACGTATTATGGTACAAACTTTAGGTAGCTACACTGTGCCAGATCTGATTAGATCATCTTCAGTCTCTTCAGATACTGAAAGCTGCAAAAGTTATCTGTGTGTATGTATGACTATGACTGTTGTCTCAAACTGTCAGTTTGTTTTATCAGTATTAAATTAAGTTGCATTTTAGTAACTTTATTTTTATGGTAGTTCCATGCAAAGGATCTTAGCAGTCACTTTTCATTTTATCATGGCAATGGTCCTCATCTGAGATATGTACTGTAAGCAAAAGAGAGAATCTGTATTACAAGTTAAAAGCAAAATTAAGATAATCCTTTTTAATTCTTGATTCTACTTGTTCAAGTAATGCAGCACATTCAGAGAGATAAGCAAAACCCTGGCAGATTTATTCTGCTATATTTCCCCTTCAAGGTAAATAAGGAGATGCAAATGTGCTTCAGAAGATTAACTAAGAAATAGTAACTCTAGGCTTTCCTTCACTATGTTAACTGTTCTCTCATGCTTTCAAATGAAGAAATGTGGGAAAACATAAGTGCTACAGAAAAGATTTTAATACCTTTAGGAGCCTTGCATCTGATTTGAACTAATTGTAAATAGTAGAGATTTAGGGTAATACAGGCATGTGCAAAGTTAAAAACTTGCACAGTGTCGGAGTGCTGTTTGCTATCAGGTCTATAAGAACATTTCTTACAGTAATTTTAAAGCAATTAGTTCTCCAGTTTGCATCTTACTCTAACCACTAATAATTCAGAATTGTCGAGCTAATCATAGTTGTGATATGTGAAGGTGGTGAGCATGGTCTACTGTATTTTGAACAACAAAGTAGTACTTTTCAGTAATAAGTTTCTAATGCAGAAAACAAAACTGGCACATAATTAATAGGTTCTCTAAAGACTAGAAATTATGACATTGAGATGAAAACTAATTCACTACATTCATCACTTATTTTCTTTTTGAATCCTGGAGGATGTTTTTGTAGCATTCTACTTGCATTTCATGCAGTGTCGGCTAATCGTTACCTTGCCAGGCCATTCAGCTTGGTGATACTGTTCTGTATGAGACACAAACCCTGAGATGAAAGCAAACTGCTACTTCTGACAACAAACCAAGTAATTGTCACAGCACTGGTTCAGGGCATAGACTGTAATCTGCCTCTGAAACAATGATTACTGGTTTTCTCTCCTGTGGAGCAACTAGTAAGACACACAGAACTTCCTTCAGTTTTAAATGCATCTCTTTCTTTCAGTGGATGGATGTCATTAAGAGTTCTCATAACTTTGATGTTGTTCATCTTTGTATTCTTCAGAAAAGCTTTTTGGCCTCACCTCTTGTAAAGGGCTGTCTCATTTTCATCACCTTTTTCTGGGCCGTCTTATTTTTTTTTAATTTTCAAAGCCTGGATTGTGGTGTTTGGTTTAGTGATGAGGACGTAAGTATCGCCTTAGAGATGTGCATTATTTCTGTGTTACTCATTAGTAATTCTAAGAGTGCATTAAGTAAATGTTTTCAGGAAGTGATCCTCAGTGGCATTTTAGTCCTCTGAACATTGAGCTCATTATACAGGACTATAGAAGTAATTCTTTATTCAATTTTGGTTTGAGTCCCTTTTATAGATTTTTGCTTTCTTTCCATATATGCTGTTTAATCACCTAGTGTTGGTTATTTTGCAGTCTTAAATAACTTGGGACTTCTTTCTCAGTACTTAAAGATACTGGTTCAGTCACACATTTTGGACATTCCCACTTTTGCTTTTCTCTTGGGTTAGAACAGACCACTGTGGGTTATCTGGCCCAAACCTTTGCAAAAACAGGGCTGACTTCAAAGTTAGATCAAGTTGCTTAGGGCCTTGTCCAGTCACCTTCTCAGCATCTTGAAGGATACAACCTTCTGAGCAACTTGTTTGTGTCTGACACCTCCCATAGTGAAGAGTCCTCTACCTCCCCTGCCACTACCTGATCAGAATATCCTTTCCTTCAACTTTTCTGTGCCTTTCACTGTACATATCAAAGTTAACCATAAATATTTACTTTTCAGATGCTGTCTGCTCTGTCATTTTCCTGTTTCTGGGGCTATAACCAGTTGGCCATGAATAGTTCATATACTGAAAGTGAACTTCTAACAGAACCAGGTTAAGCCAGTGGCTTAAGAGACTTCACCACTGTTTCCTCTAAATTTTAGAAATATGCCTTTCCTGCAAACTTAACTTTGGCAAAGAGAGGCACCTATCCTGTGAAGTGGTCCAATAAAAACAGTTGGGTCCATGTCCAGTCCACAGGAAGTGGGAGAGAAGCCCAACCTTTATTGCTGTGGCGACTTCAACATTGGAAATATTCAGACCAAAGAATTTGAGAGTAAGTTTTGTAGTTGTCTTGGCTGCATGATGGAGAGATCTGGATTGTTTCAGAGCAAAAGCCTTGTTTCAAGTTCAGTTTCAAGTTCAAGTGGAAACAGGAGGAATTTTCTAGCTGCTATTTCCTGTCCTGGTTTTGATGTACACAAACTGATTAATCAGGATATCTGAGTGTCTAATGGATCTTTTTGGTCTAAAAGTGTTTTCAGGTAGCTAACCAGACTAGCAAAATGGCATTTTCAGATCTATGCGAGTTAGATAGCCAGAGCTCAAATGACCAATTCCGGCAATAAGTATTCCAGGATCTCGGGATATAACAGCTGTCACTATAGATGATAACTGTAATATGGTAAGTGATGGCTTGTTGAATGCCAATGACCCTGTGCTTGTGCTTTCTCCTGTACTCTTTTGAGTCAGGGAAGTGCTGGGAGTGGAAAATTGTCATTTCCATTACCCAAAGTAAAGAACCTCTCCCTGTGTGAAATGATGAAAGAAATGTATGCTTGAGACAGTGAGATCAAGTTGCACATATAACTCCCTTTAAATGTGGCTGTACTTACATGGTGAATGAACTGGAAACAAATCTCAAACCCCAAAATCCTCTCTCACATTCCCAGATGCTGAAAACCACAGGAACCAACTGTATTACCCATACTTAGGGCTTGCTTGAATGTAGTAGCTCTCAGACTTGTCCTTTGTAGTCAATGCCAATCATTATGCTGACCTGGCCTGGGTTTTTTGTGATCTTTAATGTGAATTAGTGAATGAAAATGCAGAGAATTATTCAATTACACATTGTACATATGTGTGTATTTGTGTGAAGTAGTTCAGACAAAGAACATTAAACTACTTCAATTAGAACTGAAGCTGAACCCAGCAGCAGGGCATGTACACTCAAACTACACTCAAGAGGCTGTTTTACGACTTTGTTAAATATTGTAGGCATGCTTAGCCCTGCCTGTCTTGTTTGGTATATAAGTTGGTCAGTGCCATCTCAACCCTGCTCAGTCAGGTCCCTGGTGTGATGAAACACTTCATTGTTCTCATTCCTTCCCACGGCTCTGGGCTGCCACAAGGCACTATGTGCCATTTCCACTTTTCTACGTTGTACTTTTGCCTTGAAGAATGCATTTTGGCCCTATGCAACAGTGCTGAAATGTGTCTTGGAGGAAATTGTATCATCTTCTGAGTCATGGCTTTTGTAGAAACCAGATCCATAAGGTCTGTTTTTTGTCTGACTACAGACTTGCAGAGGCTGGGTCCCCTGAATATGTCAAGATCAGTCTCCTGAGATATGCTTTGTTCCTCTTACAATTAAGTCCAATGGGATCAATGATCTTCCAGTCTTATGAAAGCTTCAGAAGCCATCCATTAACTCTGTTCCTGCAGTCAGATTTATGACAAATAAATCTGGAGTGATCTTAAATGATCACTGATATTGTTAAAAATAAATGGTTTTCTTCAGATTCCCAAAAATCCCAGCCCCACCCCACAATGTTTGGTCAAAATAGAAGGGATTTTTTGTGTTTGTCAGGGCAGTAACTGGAGCTGACTCTTCCATTATGCTCAGGCATTGGCATTTGAGAACTCCCGGTTCACTGCAGTTCAGCACACTTGGTCTGCTCTGCAGTTGGTGTTGGAAACCAACAGCCTGTGATCACCTCTCTGCTTCTGCCAGCGTGGTGCTACCACTGTGCAACATGGATATTGTGGGCAGGTCAGATTATTCTGAACAGTGAGCAGGCAATGCCTTTTGCATGATGTTTCATTGCTGTCTGCTGTGTTGTTTCGTACAGCTGACAGCACGACATAACTAGTTGGTGTGATATCCACAACACAGCAAGACCTTGTGTTTAGGTATAGAAGCAGTTGACTGGTGCTATCTTGGTGCTCTGAGCCTAAGATTTTCTTCTGATTCATTTACTGCATACCCTGAATATTCTGGTTCAAGTCCCCATATCTTGTGTGAGAAATATCACAGGAATGTGTAATGGACTTCCAGACATGGAGCTATTTGAGTCTTCCTGTTAGTCGTGTGTTTGACTTGGACATCAACAAGACACAGTAATTGTTCTCATCCTGACAGTAATGTGTGGAAAATTAGAAAAGACATCCATTAGATGTGATTCTGGCTGTAGGACTGGAAAGGCTGATGTACAAATTTCCTTCATTTTTTTAAAGAGATGAGAGAACTAGAGTCATAGTAATGACAGCAATGTGGTAATAACATGATTTGATGGGGACTGTGGTGATAGTGGGAAGGCCTTTATCACTTTCTCAAAGCTGTTCAGTAATGCTGTCCCTTCTTCCAGACCTCTTGATGGAGAACCGTGGAGCACTGTACCAAAGAGTTCTCCTTTGCTTTATCTCAGCCGTGGATGTGAGACAGCTCTTGTGAGCAAACATCTCTGCTGCCTTGAAAGGTAGTCTCTCAACAGCAAAAATGATTACACTGCCTATAGCTATGTATGATTTTTAGTGGGTTGCTCTTACAGTCCTTAATATTGCTGGTTAGAGCAGTAGGAACTGGAGGTGACTGTGGTTTCTCCTTCAGATTTGCAGCTATCAATAACATAAGGGGTTTTGGTTTTGTTTTGTGGGGTTTGGGTTTTTTTGTTTATTGTTGCACTTTGCTGTGTTCACATTCCATGACATTACAGCTCCGTAAGGAAGTTACATGAGTCCTATGCATCCCCTGATCGAACTTGTCTGAAAATATCTTTAAGAAGGACAAATTCTGCCAGAAACACAGAAAAGATAATAACATTGTTAGATAACAACTCCCCTGCTCTGCACCAACCTTTACCTGAGCTTTTTTTGAGACATGATAATTCATCATAAATTTCTTCCTGTAGTCATCTGAGGTCCACTCTAATTGTTGCATAAAGGTACCTGTGTTTTTCATTAAACCACTCACCTCAAAAGCCATGCTTCAAAGTATTACCATAGAGAGTTTTGCCTTAGTTAATGGTGTGAGCTGCTTTAGACAAGTCCAGCTAATGTTGTGTGTAGTATTAGTTGACAAAGATCTAGGGGAACAGTCATCTCAGTGTCCTTCTCCTTTGCAGAGTTCTTCACTGCAGTTATGTTATCAGTGGGGTTATACTGTGTTCTTCCTGCCCCTTCTCAAGCAGGTGATGTGAGGACGTAGGGCTGAGGTGTCAGGGAGGGGTTTGTGACAAGCAGTTATCGATGTGTTGGGCGCCTCACCTGAACACTATAGATGACTCCATACACCTTTTTTTTGAAAGCAGAGCAGTTTCAAACCCACAACTGGAGTTAATCCATATGTGTATTCTCATTTTCTACCGTCCTTTCTCATTCCGTGAGAGTCCTTACAAGTTGTGGCTAAGAAGGAACTTAGATGGTGCTAGGCACAACAGTACCCCAAGTATGAGGAGTAGAAGAGTTACTTTTCCCACCATGGATACTAGAAATAGAGAATCATAGTATATGTACAACCAAGATGCAAACATTCAAGCAAGACTGTAGCTTGAGGAAATCCAGTTATAGGTAATCTCACTGTATGCAAACTTCTGTATGATTTTTTTTTTAACTGATGAAGTGAGCTTTGGCTTCTGACTGTCTTGAGTATTCAGAGCATGAAGTTTATTGAAAGCTAAGCTGTTGCAAAAGGCTAATGAAGTGATTGTTCCCGCAACCTCTGGATGTAGCTTGACGACTGTAAAGTTCAGCTCAATATTTTTAGGACATGTGTGGAGTAGGAATGTCAACTAGCTAAAACAATTTGAATACAGCTGTATATAATCAAGGAGAAAATAAGTAGAAGCTCAAATTCTACCTGAGTGTTCAGATTAAAAGGTAACAGGGTAAATGTGACTTGGAACAGATTTGTTCCTTGCTGGCAGATTAAAATTTTAAAAAAATAAAAAAGAAGAAACTCTGCTAGGCACCATGCTATGTTTTAGTTTTTGGCAGTTATGGGGACAGTAAAAAAACCTCAATAAACAATTGCTTCTCTGATTTCCTCAAAGATTAATGTCTACTGCTTCTCTACTTTCTGAAAGCAGGAATTTTCTCTTATAAAGTCCAAGTTGCTGTGTATTCTTAACCAGGTTTTGCTGTCTCTGCAACCACTGCAAATGAGAAATGTTTTGGGTCAACACAGGGGCAAGTTGTGCTTTCCCAGCAGTCATTCTCTTGGTTTAAGCAACTTACAATAGATACATATAGCTGAGTCCTAGGAAAAAAGCAAATTATTTTTCTTAAATTTAGAGGACCCAAAAATTGTATCTGATAACTAGTGGAAAAAAGAGATTTTCTCACAAGTTTGAACTAAACTTAAACCATTATTTTACAATCCTTTCACTGAAACAAGTGACTGAGCTCAAGCTCAGATGCTTCTTATAGTCAGGTTACTAATGCCTGTCACCTCTGTGAGGAAGGACCAGCTCTGCATGTTGAAACAGCAGGTGCACAGGGAACTTTTCCTTTGGTCTGCGAAGCAGAAACCAGAGGCCTGGACTCCCCAGTTTTGTGGTGGGCACAGAGACGGGTTATTAAGAAATGAGATCAGAGGTCTATTAAAACATGATGACAACTGGAAATGAACATGAAACATTGTGAACTGAAGAGGGTCCCTCTGAAGGTTTGCTCATCCTGACTCCTTGTCGCTCGCATGGCATCACTTGTGTCTGCTTCACAGGAGCAATTTCTGGATATCCTGAAAGAGGTGAGCATGCTGAGGCTGGGGCACTGTATTTCTAAGGGTCAAAGTAGCACTAGCCCCAGGACTGGAATTTTTGTGACAGGGACTTTTTCTGAAGCATAACAGTGATGGCTGTCAGAAGGGGCATTGTAGTTGCTCCATGCCCTGTTCAACTTTTGTTCACAAAAGGGGTAGCCCACAAAAGCCATCCTTCTTTTCTCTTTGAAAAGGTTGTGCTCATCTTCCTCTCCCTTTTTCTGTGTATGTGTAGAGTTGGGTTATTTTTAAAGAAAAGGAAGCTTTGCTTAACAGTCAAAGGAAAAACAGTGGTTAGATTCCCTTTTCATGAAAAGGGAGGATGCAGGTATGGACAAGCAGAGAACCTTAAGATAATGTGTTTAGACTGATATGTCTCCAGTGAATTGCATGGAAAACCCTGCTAGTCAGGATTCTGCGGCTGTCAGCATGAGTATTTAGTTCACAGAAAGAAAAAAATAATACATAAAGTAATTTTTTGAAGAAAAGCAAACAAACCAATGCTTCCAAGGCTGACTATTTTGAAATCTTTACCCTTAAGAGAGAAGACACAACACATAACTTTGCAAAACATTGACAAAGTATTTTGATGATGACAGCTATAAAAGAACTTTTTCCTTCTTTGGGGGTCTATTCTCCTTTTCTTGACATTGTAATTTTTCTTTTCACTTTTCACCTTCCCACTTGTCTGGAAGGCCAAAAATGTAACTCTGTGGTTACATCCAGGGTGTAATGCTGGGGCAGAGCAGGAGACAGGCAGGTGTGGTGTCTTGCTGCTCTTGTGTTGCTGTGTGCTTTCCTCAGTCGTAATTATTCTCACAATTCTGCCTCCCACCATTTCTATTTTTACAGTCACTTTGTGTGGCTTTTGCCTCACCAAATCAGAGCAAACACCCACCCTTCTCTTTTTGAACTCAAACCAGGTACAGAAAACACCATCAAACTTCAAAATCTTCCCTACACAGAGTATATCTTACTGACAATATTTCCCCTCTGCTTTCCCTCTCTGTTGCAAAAGTACTGTGTATCAAGAGTCAGAGCCCTGATGAGAGGAGAGATCCATATCTGTGGCCTCATTTGACTGACTTTCAGACTGAATCATTGTGGCAGATACAGCTAAAGCATGGGCTGCTGTGGCTGCCACTGGCCACTCAGCTCTGTTATCCTTGCCACCATCCTCAAGTGACTCGCTTTGCCTTGGATTATTTGGCTGCTCTCAGTGTGAATGGATTTTGTTGCACTTACCTGTAAGGCACAATCGTCTTCAAACGGGCCATGGCAAAGACAAAATTGGTTGGTACCAGGATTGGTTCCACATGGTATAAAGTACCTACAAGCATTTTGGGTTTTGACAACGTTTTAGAGGTGTAAAAATAGCAACAAAAATAAACAGGTGCTTTTTTGGTTTGGTGCTATGAAGGCTACTAGGTATCTGGCCAGAGGCTGTCAACTATCAGCAAGGCTTTTGTAGAGCTAGAAGTACCTATGAAAAGCTAATTTAAAATCAGGGAACACTGACTGGCCAAAACTACATCTCTTTCAATAGCAACCTCCTCGCTTTTCAGCTGAACTTTGAGTTTCTCCCAAGATGTACAGTCTTTTTTTCCTCTGTATAATTTTCCTCTTTCAGAAAACTTCTGGGCACAGCAAGAAAAATCTTTTGTGTAGCAGCAAAGAATTAAGTCTTAGAGAAAACCATTACACAATTGTTTTAAACAGTTCTAAAGTGTTTGTATTGGACCACTTTTTGGCACCCCCTTTATTTCTTCTTAAAACCAGGAGCATCAGTTACTATGAGTACAACAGTACAAGGCCACAGACAGCTGTTAGATCATATGAAAGAAATGAAAACCTCTTCCCTGTGCCTAATAGTGCTGTAAATTCTGTGATCTGAAATTTTAGGAACATGTAGGGTTAGCAGTAATAACCAGCCATCCTATCAAACTTTGTCATAGCTGGCTTAAAATACGGGAGTAAGCATGGAATTACATCTGTCCAAAGTAGTCCTCTTTAGGGCCTTTCAAAAAGCTGAGGAATACAAAGAATGAGAAAGCAAATCTTTCATGCTTATATCAAATATCTTTCTAGCTGTCACAGAACTATTTGCAGCTGCCCTTGTAAACCCAACCTGCTATTGGCACCACATTTTTATTCAGTGCACAGTGGTTAAAATTTTCAAGAGTTATGAGGGATTTTTATTTAGTTTGTAGATTTTGCTTTGATAGACAGCAAGTGCACTAATTTAAAGAGCAGTTATTAATTTGCACTGCTGATAAATGGCCTCTCCTGTGCTTGACTGGTTAAGTAAATTGAAATTATGATATCAGTTTTTTGTTCGTTTGTTTGGTTTTCTTTAGCTGGGGGTTAGGAATGCAAGAATTTCCCTGTTATTTAAAAATCTAATCTGCTTATTTGATTTTTGTATTAACTACATAGGGCTGAACTTCAGTCCTGGTGGTCAGGGTGAGTACAAGTATTGTACTTTAACTCTCAGTCTTATTTGTTTTAAAACCAAATAAGAAATTTGCAGAGTCTTGTTTGGTTTCCATCCTGGGTTCAGGATGAAAATAATGGTGGTTCCTGGGAATTTTCCATTTTGTGCTTGTAGCTTATTGTACTTCAAGAAAGAGCCTAGAATTGTCTTGAATTTTAATATCACTGAGCTGAAGAAGGCACGTAAGATTTCAATTATTTCCAATAAACTGAGAATGCTGAAAAGAGAGAGGAGAGGATGTGAACAAAATTGCATAATCTGCTTTTAACTTAGAAATAACAATGCTGCACTGAACCTGTCAGTGAAGGATAAAGAAAACCCTCAGAAGAGGACATTGGTTTTCTACTATGACTCAACAGGACTCGTTTCCTGATGCACAGCTCTACCAGAAAACCTTCTCTGGGCTATAAGTGTCATCCTCTGGAAACTGCGCCATGTGCCAAAGAGTTCAGGTGGGGAAACTGTTTCAGATCATGAGTTTTACATTTTTTAAACTTAGATTAGGCATTTGCAGGAAGTTCCTGGGCTGAGTTTGGAAGACATCTGAGTTCAAAAGGGAGAAGTGAGGAGGAAGGCACTGAGCATGTGGCCTTGCCATCAGCCTCCAGTGCATTCGGTGCCACGACAAGTAGCACAAGTTTTCTTCTTCGTGCTTCCACTTTCTTAACTGTGGATGTGCAGGTTTAGTGTGTTAGCTATGGTTTAAATAAGTTGCTTAAAATAATTGCATTTCAGAGACCATTACTCAGTACTTTTTACTCTTGTTCCTGTCACAAAATGGTCATCATCTATTTGAAATTAAAGCTTCATACAAAAATAAACCAGAGTGCAATGGCTGTGTTCTTATTTGGGTGTGTTTCTGTTATTTTTTATACATCTAGTTACGTCCAAAAAAAAAAAAAAAGAATGGTATTACAGTAGTATTTGGGCTATTTCATTCTCAGGAGCCACCTGTGGCATAGCTACTTCCCAGTGAAAGCCTGAGCACCAGCTACGAAATAAACTTGACTTATTGTTCCTTTTGTTTAAGCAGCACTCTTCTTTCATTTATCTGCATTGTGCTGATACCAGCAGTTTGCTCCCTATGAGCATCCCAAGCTCTGTCAGGCAATGTTTCCATCAGACTGCAGATGGTTTTGCATGAGGGGTTTGGCAAGGGAATATGTCAGTGTTGTCTCCAAGTAGGCAGGATGTGTTAGCTGGCCCTTTTCTCCCTCCTTGCCCTACCTCTTGTCTTGTCTTAGAAGGAAGAAAACATTTCACAACATTCAGGTAAAGTGTAAACAAAATTGTTGGCCCAGGGCTTTGAAGGACAGGTAGGTAGGTTCCTAGGGTGGTGGTCCCCACAGCACATCCACCTTTCCCAGATAAACTCAACTTTGCAGACTGCTGTGATACAACACGAGCTCCCAAGATGGCACCTGGTTTTACTATTGGTGTTCACATAATTTGCAAGTTGCTTCAGGTGGCTGCCTGGGTTTGCAACAGAAACATCCTGATCTGTTTACTGTAGCACTCTCAAGGCACTTGTTTAATCTGCTTTGGTTGTTGCCTGAGGCTGTTTTGGGGTGCAAGAGTTCTGTCCTCATCCTCTCTTGGTGTCCTTCTGCCCCAAAAATGAGGGTGGCTGTTATCTCCCAATGCACTTTCCTCTGAGTGGCAAGCTGGTGTAGCTCTCTGAAGTCCCTGGTGTTCCCAGCAGAGGTAGGCTTGTGTTGCAGAAAGTGGAGGTGGGACCTAGAACCAAAAATTGTAGAGCTTTCTATGAAGATTTGTCTAACTCTTATATATCCATAAAAAGCCACCCCTCTGATACCAGGTTTCAGCATCACAGCCACTCCCTTCTTGACATTAAACCATGTTCTTTACCAGAAATCTGTGTTATATTGTAGATCTGCTCTAAATTTATATCTGTGCTAAACACATTTTAGCCTAACACCCATAATTAGTTCTGCTTCACTATTTAATACAGCTCCTGTATTATGAAACTTGCCTTGGTTTTTGTTTGCTCTGGGTTTTTCCTGAGGTGCCACTGTTTATGCTTCCAGATATTTTAACCAATTTTGTAGTTGTCATAACTAGGTCTTCAGGGTTTATGTACTTAAACACTTGGAAATTTTCTTCCATGCTACAGCAATGAGCAAGTATTCCCATTCTTTACCTCAGCACTGGTACAAATATTCTCTTCTTCATTAATATTGATGGTGGTTCAATCACCAGCATCAAGTTTCTTTTCTCCTATTGCAGGACAGACTCTTCACAATAAACTCTCTCCCTGACAAAGTTTCAGAACTTGGAACTTCTTTTTCCATTTAATACTATTGTTTCTGTCAACTGACTTGTAACCATGTAATGGTGTCCAGTTGAAAGTTAATAATCTCATTTGCTTTTCAGAGTGCTTTGCAGCAGGCTATGGACAGATTGTCAGTTCCCCTTAGCTAGCAGTGCTTGAGGTGATCATTTCTGTCCACTGTGTGTTTGCCAAAAATGAAGCAATCCATTGCATGCCTTTTTCTTTTTTTCCCCTCAATGTATAATACTGTCTTGACCTGTGGAGCTTAGCACAGCTTGCTTGACTGGTTTTAAGCTCAGCATAGTTTCCTGCTGCAGGATTTTAGAGACACATAGTCCTGACTGCAACATCAGAGACTGAGCTTCAGGTTGTGTGCAATCTTCAGAAACTGAATTGATTTATCCAGGGATAAGTACAGGTCTCCTTGTAGTTTCCCTAGGGCTGCTGTTTGGGGCTCCCACTGCAGTCAGATTTCTTTTCAACCCCGACAGTGTCAAGGGAGGCTGGTCAAGATCATTCCTGGATCAGTCACAAACTGAAAACTGCATTGTACTTCTCATCTCATCCTAGACCCTTCTTATTACCTTTCTCTGCCTTATCTGGCAGTGGTTAAGTGCACCATGTACGTCACTTTACCAGATGACTGAGGTCCTCTTTATTGCTGCTAGCAGCTTTTCACTTCATTTGGGGTGAAATTCTGCTTACATATTACCATTCCAGTGGGTCTCTATGTACTCAATACCATAACATTCAACTCCTTCATTCTTCCAGATGTGTGTAAAACCAAACTATTTCCATCTGTTCTTCTTAGGGTCTTATATTTGAGAACTGCACAGGGCAGAAGGTGCTTGAACACCTGCCTTGGGTGCCCAGCAAGCTGGTCCCAGGGCACACCAGTAGCTGAAAATGCTTTTCTGCCTGATGGACCCCCATACTCAAATTAGGCCTCTAGCAGCCAAACCACCTGCTTGTGGACTCACCCTCCACTTCTGACCACTGCATGTGCATGGGTTCAGCTGCTATTTTTTCAGAAAAATATGGTGGGAACAGTATTTATTTTGCAAGCTCCAAAACCATTTTTGTGTGCAATAAAGTGTAACGAGTAGTTACAGTGGAAAATAGCTGGTGAACTCTTTTTTAGTGTAAGCTCTGTGTGCATATTAAATATGCCTACATGCATGTATAAAAATAGTGAAAAATATATTAATGTGTGTCTATATGGTATTTTTGGTGGGGTATTTTACAGAGGGATTATGGTCATGTGGACCATGTTTTCCAGTTAGAAAAAGACAATTGAGTCACCATCTATATGTATTGATGGGAATTGTATGCTGATAGGTAGAGTTATTTTAAGGGTATTGATAAATGGCCTGCAAAAGGAAGTATATCCAAATAGGCAATACTTTGTATTGATGTGTTTTTAGGTGCAGTCTTTTTTAGTCCACTTGTTGGTGTCATTAACTGGGCACCTTCATATTTAATTGCTGTTCCACACACACGCACACAAGCAGATTGGGCATAATCTCTTTGTTATTTACTTTGCTAATTTGCTGTTAATCAACACTCTGTGTGCATTTGATTCATCTGTAGAGTTTAGCAGTGACATTTTATGTGTTTGGCAGAGCAAGGTGCATTTTTTAGAAGAGCCAGCTGTCCTCTGTGGCTCACTGGCCCAGCTGTGACCCACACTGGGTGCTGCAGGGTCCAGCTGGGCACCAAGACAGCAGCCAGGCCAGGCAGAAGATAGCTCTTTGCTTGGGGACTGGGATGCTCTGCCCATCAATCTCTGTCTTTCATCAGCTGAAACTTGCCCGTCACAGACCTTTCTCTCTAGGAGTGTTTCTATCCACCAAGCTTGATAGGATATTTTTGTCTGTCCAGGCAGATCTAAAGTTTTTCAAGAAGATAGCAGAATAATAATTTTTGGGTTAGGTTATTGTACCTGAGGAATACAAGGCAGAAACTTCATTTCTCAAAATTTGGTTTAGGACAGTGTGATATCAATGGCGAGCTCTGGAAGATCATCACTGTTTGGAGAGGGAAGAGGCTCCTGTATTTTACATAGGGACACTGAGGGGAAAAAAAGGTGAAAGAGTTTTGCAGATTCTTTGGGGTCCAGCAACAGTAAAGGATTCTATAGATGAACAGACTTATTTGCAGCATTGAAGCCCTGTTTGTGTACCCTGAGCTTTGTTTCAGGTTGTATGCAACTTGCAGTAAAGGAATTGCCCTACCAAGGGATAAATATGGTCTCCTGGCAATCTCTCTGGGTAGTCCCTGTTGGTAAAAGGACCAAGGCACCTCCTTGCTCTGATACTCTTCTCCCTGCCTTGCTCTCCTTCTCCATACTCTGGCATTTGCAGCTGCCACCCCAGAACTGATTTGTTAGTGGGATATAAGTGTTGCCTTAGGTTTAACCCTTATATTTTTCAAATCCTGCATTGTCTGGTGTCTATGCTTTATATCTCATTGGTTGCTGTTTTCTATAGACATAATACTACCATTCTGTACTTACTCTCCAAGGACATTCAGACTGCCCAGACCCATGCTTCTAAAGGGGGGGGAGGGAGCAAGCTAGGGGGAAATTGTAAAGTTTTAATTGGTAAATCTATGCTGATATGCGAATGGACCAA
>VZRZ01004630.1:710265-722212 GCA_013398175.1 Climacteris rufus | reverse complement strand
CCCCCCCCCCCACCCAAGTTCACATGAAGTGAAAGAGCCTGTCTTTTTTTGTAAAAGTCTTTTTCTTCTGGAACTAAGTATCTATACAATTTTATGTATGTACGTACCTAGTACCTGAGCTTACTGAGGAGTAACTGTTGCCATGTCTGACTCTCTAAACTGAAGTTAATCTATAGGAATCTAAACAGATCTGATGGTGAAAGGCATTAACTGGGACGCACCAGTCAATTTAGCAGAATCATGGGGACTTCGGGGTGATTACTTGTGTTGCAATGAGTAACAGGCTTTGTGAGTGGATTATATGTGTAATTTTAGCTCTGATTCTTGAGATATAATGCTCGTGTGTTTTCCTACGAGGCTTGTCTCAGATTTCCTTTCTGATATAGGTTGGCAGCAGATTGTAGGTTGGCACACATAAATGAGACCTAGGAAATTTCTGCAAGACTCATAGTCTCTGGGATAGCAAAACCAAAGCCAGTGGTTTCCAATTCACCTGCCTGAATTATAGAACACAGATTTGCCTACCAAGTGTCTGAGACTGAGACACCTCAGTGAGCAGAGCGCAATGTAGCATGGTCCTTAGGTATGGAGTTACCAAGATCTTGAAGGTTTTACTTGCAGTCCTGTCCTTTCACTGCCAGACATCCCTTTGCCCATCAGTAACCTGGGAGTCCTGCATTACCAGTAGTTGCAAGGGTCAAATTTTCCCCTGTGTGTTATCTTTGACATTATATGCTGACATACAGGGCAAGGTTTAGTCTCTTTATCGTGATGAGTATTACCCTTCCAACTGAGAACTGACATAGGAGAGATTTAAGAAACCATTACAAATAGCCCCTTCCTTCAGTTTTTCTCATTCTCTGTTACAGATTCAACTCAAACCAGATGAATAAGTTGCAACATGGTTTAGGCATTTTGCTGGAAGAGCTGATTATGCAGAGGTTTTTATTGTAGTCTGGATTTCCTGCTGTTTTAAAATATGTGATATAGAGGCAGGGAGCTTAGAAGACATTTTGCAGATTGTAAGAGGGAACGTTGCTCTTGAGAGTGTTGCTGTTGTGCTCTCCCAAACAGTTCTGCAAATCAAGAGAACAAAAGGCTCAAATAAACCTTGAAACAGCCCAGGGAGTTGAATCCCAGTTTGTTGATGGCTCTTTCCCAAATTATGTGTTGTTTTGTCTGTCTCTGTCCTAAAATGTGAAGGTGAAGATGTTGTATCTTTAGGGTGTCAACAGAAACAAGTGTGGCTCCACAATGTTCAATTATGATGAAGTGCACTGTGAAGTATTAACAATATATTACTTGTATTTTGGTAAGCAGTATGCAATAATGTTTGCATTCAGATTTTTTTTCAGATCTGATGAGGTCTACTCTGTGCTATGTGAGATAGGAGTGGGTTATCCAGTCAAAACTCTAGAAGTTCTCTGAAGACTTTTAGGCCTGAGAGTGAGCCTCCTTACTAAGCAGATTTTAATCCATCACAGCCTTCAGCTGTTGGGTTACCAACAAGTCCCATTCATGATATCTGGGAGTTTATGGTGGTTCTGTGGCATAGTGGCCTCATTTGATGATGACTGCAAAACTCACATAGATTTTAATGGCAACAGGAGGGGTTGTTTAAGGAGATTATGCAAGCCCTTCCTTTTATGTTGATCCATGCGCTTCGTAGTTCTCCATTATCCACAATCAACATCATAGAAATTATACAGAACACAGCTTTGCCCAGTCCTTTAAGAAATTATTTACATGTTTTCTGTGAATTTGTTTAATTACTTTATTATCTGGTTGATACTACTGACATCCATAATCTTCTGTGACACCAAGTCACAGAAATTCAGCACCTTCTGTGTAAGGAATTATTTTCTTTCAGCTTTTTAAAACTGGTTTCCAGAAAATTTCCTTGAGTGTTGTCTAGCTCCTACAGTATGGGATTTGTTGAACAACAGTTTGACATTCAGCATGGCCACCAGCTTCAAAATTATGTCACGATATTGGTATTGCAGTGTGTGATATCCCCCATCTTTTCCCTTTGCAAGTTGAAGAGTCCCAGTCTCTTACAAGCTCTCCTATTTGGGCAGCTGTATTGCGCCCTTAATCACTTTTGTTACCCTTTTCTGTACTTTCTTTATTTTCACTATGTCCTTCTTCAGATTCAGAGACCCAAGCCCCACACCATTTTTGGGATATAGGCTGAAAACTTCTAATATGGTGATAAAGTGTTCCTTCCTGTCTTGTTCTCATTACCCTTCCTGATGACGCTCAACATGCTGTTTTTCATCTTTCTGATCCTGTACGCTGAGTTGACCTCTGTGAGAGAGAGAGCTGTCAATGATCACTCCAAGATCTTTCTCATCTGTAACTGCCTTTTCCAAGCTTCACATTGTGTAGGCACAGGTAGGCTATTGTTCTTTAGGTGTATTTCCTTGCCTACCTTGACACTAAATCTGATCTGTCATCTTTCTGCCTGCTCAGCTCTCTTGAGCTGATAAAGTTCAGAATGGCAGGTGGACAAGTGTCTGTAAACAGAAGAAACTGCTGATGAAGTGTGTAGATAAAGGAATTGCAAAATGTTAGTACTGAGTGTTGACAAACATGCCAAGTGTTTGTGCATCAGCTGTGCTTGAGAAACAAGTGGCCTGTAAAGGACCCAAGCTATGATGGCTGGGTACCACACCTGGGTTTGTCACAGAGGTCAAGCATAAATGACTCTGGCATGTAGATAGAAGAGCTGGGATCCAGAGCCAAGAGGTACGAGAGGTCTCAAGCCACATCTATCTGCCAGCCATAAAATTAATTGGCTTCATAATGTATCTTCTGGAAACTAAAATTTTTTTTTTAAATAGTTGACCTAAATGCACTTGCAGTACATCTGCAAATCTATCTGCTTCTTGAGACTGGGCTGTTCAGGCTGCACCATTAATTTCAGAGCTAGCAGTAAACTAATGAGGTAAATTATCAGTTGGTCTCATGTGACTGCAGGGACCACACTGACACAGTAGCTAGCTTTCTACTTTTCCTAGTGTCTATACAGTAGCTAAGCTGAAAGTCTGGCTTCAGTATCTCTGCGTTGCATGCAGTCTACAGTGTGATGTTGTGGTATTAATGTGTCCTTGGAAAGCTGGTTGCAATTGTGATAAATCAAACAAAATCTAGCTATTGCAAATGTGTTAGAAAACACTTCCTGTTTAAAATGAAAGGTTTGGCTGATATTGTGGACCAATATTGGGGGATTTGGGAGATGTACGTGCTGTCTCTGTGCTTTTTAATGCCAGGTGCTACAATGTGCTAGTGTATGAAATTGCCTTTAAACTGTTTCTTGCTTAATAAATGGCAGGTGATTAGGCAAGACCTCTGATATGTAACGAAGAATCAAGCTTTTGTTTGCAGTTGCTGTAATGCTGAGAATCACAGGCTTGGTTGTGGCTAGAAGAACATACAGACACCAGACTGAGATTTGCATTGCCAAAACTTAAAACCAGTATCATGGCACATAAAAAGCTCTTTTTTTTTTTTTTTTTTTTGAAGGCATGTTGAAATCCCTAATTGCAAACTCACTTTCTAAATGAAGCTTTAGAGGGTATCCTAGAAACCACAGGGTGGTGAGTCTGATTCCCAGCAGCAAGAAGATGTTAGAGTTGGTAGTAAAGCATAAGAGCACTGAACAGGGAGATATAAGCACAGTATGTGGGAAGCAGCACAGCTATTTCAAAGGACAACCCTACCAGTGTAGCCTCCTGTGTCCTACTGTAACCTCCTAGTGGTGGTGTCACTAAATATGAGGATAAGGAGGGCCCAAGAGGGGGTTGTATGTGGATTTACAAACAGCAAGGATTCACACCAGAGGTTAGTGAAAAATGAAGTTGCTATAGGACTGGTGGAAGGACTTGTTTATTTTTCCTTTTAATAGCTGGAAAGCTGGTTAGAGAATGAGATATCCTCCATTCAAATTTCAGATGCTTTGAAAATGGGTTCTAGTCCAAGTCCACAATGAAAATTCACATTTTAGCTTCCCTGTGAGAGAAAATACTTAATGAACATGGTGTGGAACAGGCTTTTGGGTGAGCAACAACTGTGTTCAACGTCGTCAATGATGAGTCTGTGGCTGGTTTGTTCCAGCACTTTAAGGGCATGTACAGTCAGAAGGAAATTGACGACCCATGGACATGCAGAAGCCAAGTACATTAAATGAATGGGTTTCGTTTGCTGGCCCCTCACAGCTGATGCTGATCATGCCCTCCTAGCCTATCTGTGAAACAGGGATGAGACACTGCAACTGAGCTATCAGTTAAAAAGATGAAAGGAGAACGCAATTTCATTTCTTTCATTTCTCCCTTCACTATATCCTAAAAGAAACCCCTGCCTGGCCATTATTCAGACTCTCATTCCTCCAAATACCATTAATAAAATTATTTCTTAGGTAGAGAAAGGTGTGTGTGAAGCTTCAACCCTGAGGAAAAACATTACATACAAGCGGAAATTACTTTTTGCATTGGAAAAGTTTGTTCAGCCTTAATGGTATTCACCTATCCCACAAAACAAAGCAGGGAAAAAGAGCAAGCTGAAGGAATCCAGTGCAAGGTTTGCCTATAGGTTTTTTTTCCCCTTTTATATTCAGAGCTGAATTTGATCCATTTTCTTTTATTTGCTGTAGAATAACAATGATGCTCTGCTCCCCCAACAGTAAACATTGCAGCCTGTGAACATCAGGGTTCAGCAAGCAAACTTTCAAAAATCCCTTTGCAGGGTAAATGTCAGGCTGTTGTTCAATTAATTTTTTTAAAAAGTGAATTCACATGCAGCAGTGACCTTTAGCTGTGCTCCACACACACCGCTGCTTTTCATGATCTCATTTGGTGTTTCATGTCGTGGCCTAATATGAGGGACTGGTGGTCTGAACAGCAGCAGAAGAGAAGCCTGCAATGCTGGGGTGGGGGGAGAGATACTTCCTTTCCCCTACAGTTTTGGGGGATGGGGAAGGGGATTAGTGAGAGTCACAGACTTCAGAGGGGGGAATCTGCCCTCCCTCACCACCAGAGAGACCCTAGACCTGCCCTGGCCTTGGTCAGAGTCACCTGGGCTTCGGGAGGGGGTTGAAGTGGCTGATCCTACTTGGTATCTTGCCCCCATTCTCACGGGTGGTATCCCCTGCCACCAGCAAATGATTCACAGCTGGAGCTCATACGCTGAAAGAGACAAAAAACTGAAGGGGTTTGGAGTCCTGTAAATGAGACTGGGCTGTCTTGACCTCTCCATCTGGCATGGTTTGTTGTCTCACCTGGTGTCACTTCAAAATTCAAATGAGAAAATAACAATTCCTCTTCACAGGTGGACTGAAAATTGCTTTCTTGACAGGAGGTGTACATGTGCATCCCAAGAGAGCAAGCAACCAGCTGGGAGTGAGTGCTTCAGTTTTGTGAGGTTTCTCATGAAGGTTTGGGTTTGCAGGTCCTGTGAAAATGCACCCAGAAGCAATAAGACATTCACCTGAAAAAAAATCTGCTTGACTGAAATTATTGTAAAACACCAGTGATAGGGTTTAAAGTAATTCCAGAGAAGTTTAAGGCTCTTGCTTGATCTGTAAGAAAATAATCAATCATCCTAACCTTGCACTACATCTGCTCTCCTGAACTCGTAAAATGGTATGAAAAATCATACCTGTTTGCAAGTAGAAAAATAATAATTTTGTTTTTAGCCCAAAACTACTTTAGCAGGTGATAACATTAAAAACATTTTGATATCTTCTCATATATGCATGCAAGATCACCAAGCAGCATGAGAAAAGGAGAGAATGATGGCAGGAACCTGGAGTGCCCTGTTACACAGGTGAGGAAGTGGTGGAACGCCAAGCTGCTGTTGTGCTAGAGACCCAGCAGATTTGTGTTTATTTAAGTCCATTTTAGTTTTGCCCAACTCAGACACTTACCTGGCTGTTTGAATTTCCCAAGTTCTACCAGCTTCATGTTTTGGTTCGGTTTTGCTCCCAGATAGAGATTTTTTTGTCTAGGTACCATATTTCAGCAAATAATACTTAATGTTATGGAAACCCTTGCCTTTTGTTTTCTGGGGCATTATTATGTTTTCTAAGAAAAGCTCAAATATGAGGTTTTATATTAAACAATTTCTGTTTGTCTTCCACACTTTGCTCTCTGTCATTCCCATGCTCTATATTGTTTATATTATGGACACAGATCCTAGTACTTTCTGTGGAAGTAAAAAACAGTTAGAAGAAGCATATCCAGATACGTATAAGCCCTTTGATCATATTTAGCTCTAGTGCTCAGCTGTTCATTTCTTGTGGCATGTATATTCTGATATTCCTTAATCCACTTTAAAACCTCCAATCAAAATAGTGTAAATACTCTAAAATGTACTTACCATGTAGTGGACAAAAAGCAAAACTTACAGAAGGAGAAAAGTTGGAAAAGGTCTTCCCATTGATGATGAGCTAGACATTGTATGCATGTATATGTATAGTCCAGATGCAGTAACTCTATTTGTGATTTTGATGATCCTCAATATAGAATCATCAAATGTTCACTTGTCATTTATTCCCTTTTACGACTGGGGTAATTTGATTCAGATTCAGACTTGTTATTATGTTTAATGACATTCCAAAAAAGCAGTTTTTTTCATTTATATTAGACTTGTGCCTAAATCTGTGTATGATGGTCAGGACTTGAGTTTGCTCACCTGTGAAGAGGAGACCCGTACATATTAGTGGCATGATCATAATTTTGGCTCCCAAGCTGGGTTCTCTTCACTAAAACAACTGCTGGTTTTCTGGCAGATGACTAGCATGGAGGTGAGGAAGGACAGCTGAAGGGTGGATGGGAACTAAGGACCTCAAAGCAAAAGTCTGTGAGAAAACTTCAACCTTGAGTGCGCAGTTATTTCTGATTTACTGAGCCTAATAACAGCATCCACTCTTCCTCTGCTTTTGTGGTCATGCAGCATCATCAAGGGGTCAAAGTAACTATTTTACCAGCTATTAAGGATGATGGTGAAGAAGGTCCATGACCAATACTTCCTTTGAATATTATTTAATTGAAGAGCAGACAAGATCCTTGCAGTAAGAGATACTTAGTATGCAAAGCATCAGTGCTTGGGTCCATTTCCTTTCATTAGCGTTCCTGGAAGCACTTTCTGTGACTAATGTGACCCTTTTATATAGAGTGGGGTCAGGCAATTTGTATGTCCCTGACAGCACCTGGTTTCTGAAGCAGTGCCACAGCAGCTGCCGCCAGCATCACGAAGGGGGGCTGAGGTGTTGAGGCTGAAGGAATGCGGGGCCCATCTCTCCAGGAGTCTGGCAAGAGGGGTAAAAAAAACCCCATCTCCTAAGTAGCAACAACCAGCCAACTAGCTTATGGAAAATGCCTAGTTTATATACATCTTTGGGAGAACAGGGCCCATTTCCTAGAAGGTGGTACCAAGGGGAAGCCAAGACACATCTCAGCTTCAAAGGGAAGATCTTGCTTCCTGCTCTATCCCTGCAGATGTGTTGCTCTGGGTGTCTGGCCGATGAAGTGTGCTAGCAAGAAAAAACAAGCTCCTATTGTCTGCAACAGGTTTAACCTAGAGATCAATATAATATCTTGGTGGTCTCAATATCTTTCTGTCATGTCAATGTGACATTCAGGACCTACATTGCCCCCAGAAGAGCATGCAGACCCTGAACTAGAGCCCCAGTGCATCTTTTCCTGGTATTTAGGTATTGCAGAGCCTCAAATATATAGCACAGTGTATCCTCAGCCTGAGTTTTCTCCTGAATTGGACTGGTCCTTGGTGTCCCTTCAGAAATGTCATTAAGGTAATCCATCCAAATGCAAAGAGGTGATTCTCCCTTTTTTTCCTTACTGAAGCTAACAGAAAAACATGGCTCTACTGTTGATATGTAGGCTTGAAAAGCTAAGGTCTTGTGTCTGGGTTGCTCCTCTTGGGTGCTACAGGTGCAGTGCGGGAGTGCTGCTGCCCTTCACAAAAGTCTTTCAGTCAGTGCCAGTAATAGCACTTTTCTTCAGGTTAGAACATATTTTAAAATTAAAATTCAGCCCCATTAGGTGGTCACTGGGGTTGTGCTTGTGCACAGACTAAATACTGATGTGGATATAGGAAAAAAAACCTCTGGATGGACTAAAACTGGTTATAGAGCAAAGACTGAATGTCTAATAGTAATTTCCTTGTCCTGTGATGCTTTTCTTTAAAGCCATCCTCAACAAAGAGGGTCTGAGAAAACCCACTCAGTCTGGAAGCAGGGAGTGATACAGGTCTAGGTTAACCATGCAGTCTTGGAGAAGACAGACAAGAAGCCAGACATGACATCATGATAAACTGAATATAACAAGGGTTTCCAGTGGTATTAATATTAGATGATAATGTCAGAGCGCAGCTGGTAATTAGACAGGACAGCTGCCAAGGCCAGTCATTAGTAATGTTGATCTACTCACTTGAAAACCAGAAAAAAGGTATTGCAGATGTTTCTCTGTCACTTTTGTTTTGGCTGTAATGGACACAATAGCTCATTGCAGGTAAAAAGTTCACCTTCCTGCATAACAGCCTTGGATTGTTTGAGTTGCCACAGGATGTTCCTATTTCTTACTTGTTGTGTTTGGCCCAGAACTGTAAATCACAAATACCAGGCTGTGTACTTCTGACTTTTATTGCGCTAATGTGCTTTAAAAGCAGGAAATCTATAGACTCTTGGCTCACTGCAGCAGAAGCAGAGCATGGTGGGTACTCTGTGGTCAGGAATGTTCTCAGAAATATGCCTCTTGCTGCAAAGGTGACATCAAGATAATCTTTGCTCACCTTCTGGGCTAGGAAAGAAAGGACACCTCAACCTCAGCACAGGTCTGAGCTGGGCATGGGTTCTGGGTGGAGGAGGAATCTGTTCTGTGAGCATAAGGAGGGAGGAAGGGAAAGGATGGAAAAAAATTTAGAGTTAACCTCAGTGCTGAGAGCAGCTAGTGGATGCAGGATTCTGTTTGCACAGGGTAACTGCAATAGTCATCATCAACACCAAAACAGCGTAGCAGAGACAGCAGTTGACGGTTCCTGACTCCATGGCCTGGTGTCTTTTCTATTGAGCCCTGGTAGCTGCTTAAGCTCTGCCTGCAATCTCTTCAGGAAAAAATAAATACATCTCCAAAGTGTGCATATTGGTAGCCTGCATTGATGTGTTTCCTCAGTCTTTCTCAACACGAAGCCATTTTAAACAAATCTCATGTGTTTTTTGAAGCTCCTCTCCAGCTTCACAGAGTGTCCATGGTGTCACAGCAAACAAAAATGATCTGCATGTGCAGCAGAAAAATCCTTCAGACCTGTGGCTGATTACCACCAGAATCCATGTTCAGTTGTTAACTGTGTTAACTGGGTGAACTCACTAACGATCACAAGGTTCTCTGTGAGTGTGTCATTTTCCGCTCTGCTTTTGCACAGTTCTTTTAATTTGGGAAGAGGGACATGAGTGAAAGCAAATTGCTGAACCCTTGATCTGCACAGCCAGGACTGCACTACCCATTTAGGATGCCTCTGGGCCAGACTTTATACTGCTGTGTCTGGGGAAAAGAGTCTTTCCCTTGTGAATAGTCTAACCTGAGAGAGCCCTGACAGTGGCGTTCAATGGGCTGTGTTATACCTGTGACGTTGCTGGTGAAGACAAATATTTGCAGGAGAGACGTTCAACGAGCATCTCTCTTTTCAAAGGGATAAAAAATGGATGGCTCCTTTTATTTTTATTGCTTCTGAATATCCTGCCCTGAATGTACTGCTCTCCTTCAAGTGCAAAAGTGTGCTGGAGAGTCTTGAACATAACAGTCATGTTACAGCTCTTGATCCTTCTCGTCTGTGAGTTCCCTGCCCGCTCAGGAATGCCTCAGGTAAGTAGTGCTGAGCTGCTGGGGCAATTATATCACTGAGGTACCTTTTAACCTTTCTTTCAGCTATCATACACTGAGAGAATTACACTAAACCAGGTCATAATAGAAATGTTGTGAAATGGAAGTCGAGATAAGAGAGACGTGCTTCAGTAAAAGTGAAAGTGGAGAGGGGAGTGATGCGAGTGGGAGATTTGAACCGTATCTCCAGGTTCAGCCTCTGAAGATGAGAGGTAGTGGAAGCTAATGCAGTGAAATGAGCTGTAACAAAGCCACACCAGGAATTATTCAGCTGTTCACAAGAATTTTAGAAGAACTGTAATTGGGAAATGATGTGAATATCAAACAAAATGTCATTTGACTGAAAGCCTTGAAAAGAGGGGGAAATAAAAGAAAATGAAGAAAAAAAATCTGCATTACATATCACCCTCTTAGACACATTCTAAAAGAGTTCCCTGCTCCCCACTCAGACCTTTTGGTACACTATTGTGTAGCATTGTGTATTTCTGTGTGGGGTGCTTCTCCTTGAAAGAAATTAAAATGATGGGAAAGCTGGCATGTCATGTTAAATAACATGAAATATTTTTCTATTGGGGAGAAAAAAAAGGAAGAAGTACTATGCTGAGTTCCAAGAAAATAACTACTGAGGAAATGAGTGCAACAACTAGCTTGGATCCTGTCCCTGGAAAATAGCAACAATGCCAGCACAGGGAAACATGCTCTGTAGCCTGGCAGGTCTCATAAGTAGGCTTGAATTTCTTTTGCATGCTCTTTGTTGATGACCTGCGGACCAGATTGTCCACATCTCCAATCTCTCCAGCTGTCCATAATGGTTTTCCAGCTCTAATGTTGGAGGGTTTTTTCCTAAAATTTGAGACGTGTGTAAAAAGATCAGGACTGTTGACCACCATTTCTGCTGTTGTTTACTAATGCCCATTTTTTCCTTCTAAATTCACCATCTGCCATTCTCTTCTGGAAATAAGTCATCCCAAAAGCACTTCAGCGCTGTCTTCTTCCTCATCATCACCCTTCACACCCAGAGGGCACCAGCGGATTGAGTCCTCTGGACCCCTTTATGTTCTTCTCAGCACTCATGGAAGTATTGTCCTTCGTAAGACCTGCAGCTTCCTTCTCTCTTCAATTTAGTATAAGCTTTTTTCTGGAAACACCAAGAAACCCCCTGCTGCAGGTAGAAACATAAGGACCTTGCGGGCCATTGAGCTCATTGCATGCCAGGGGAGGGGAGAGGACTGGGACAAGGTTTGCTTTGAGGTTTAACCAAGTGAAAAAATCCTCCTTTTTCATTGAAGGAGATGATGATAGTGCTGTGGAGGAATTACCCATCAAGAAGACAAGAAGAGCGTTCTGATTTCTATTAGACAGAATTCTATTTCTGTCTAATAGATAGATAGAAATAGAATTAGATAGAATTCTATTTCTTATTTCTATATAGACAGAACTTCTCAGTGGCCTTGCTGTGCTCCTCCTTGTCTCAGATCTGTTGCAATCAGAAACTTTAAAAAGAGGTTAATATGGGCTTTTCATGCTTTATTTGTTGGGGTTATATGGAGTAAAAGGGGAGACACAAGACAGTGCAGTGAGACAGCTTTCAGGCACTAGATATAGTATAATATGTACATAATATTATATATATTATATATATTAATAATAGTATATTTTTAGTGACATTGTTATATATCTGTTATGATTTGATAAGAACTCTTCAGGAAAACATTCTTAAAGGCCTGATGAAACAGATATGCTGATTTCTATCTGTAAACTGTAGTGATTTTGATGGAAATTTCCCAACTTGATTTTTAAAATAATGCTTCATGTACAGTAAGCATAAGAAAAATCCTGTTTTGGAGAATCATGGGAATACAACAAAACACTAATCCCTCTTGCATTTTTTCCTCACCTTCATGTCTTCACTATAGAGCTGGCAGACACTTGTCAGCTTTAAAAGGAGAGAAAAAAAATCATTCTTTGGCTGCAAATTTTAAAGAATATCAAGATTTTAAAATTTCTGTGCAATATCTTCTTATTTTGTCCTTGAATGTGTATTTGGGTTT
>VZRZ01004630.1:527003-710235 GCA_013398175.1 Climacteris rufus | reverse complement strand
TTTTTTTTTTTTTTTTTTTTTTGAAGCTTAGTAGGGTTTTTTGTATGCTTTTTTAGTTAGTGCTTTTCTGGTCATGAACCATCATCTCTAAAAAGGCATGACCCCATCAGGCTGTGTTGGGGAAGACTTACCATAAAATACACATGCAAGCACATGTCCACAGGCTAGCAAGGCTCTGCTCTCAGCTGCTGATGTTAGTTTATGTAGCAGGCACTGTATCTGTACAGCCTTGAGGCAAGACTGGTAGAGAGCACATTGCTTGACTGAGCCTGGGGAGCAACTACCAGCTGACATGTCAGAGGGTGACTGGCCAGGGGTCCCTGCATCCCACCATGGGCCCCTCAAGCACAGGGAGAGGGTGGAGAGGTGATCTGGGCTGTCATCACTGTGGGCACTTTATTCCCAAAGAGAGAAGCCCAGTCAAATGGTGCTGAAGAACAAATTCAGGTTTAAAAGACCCAGAGCCATAATTTATTGAGTGAAGCTGGTACTGCAGAAAGAAAGCAATAGGGCAGGTCAGCACTAACAGCCAGCTTCGTGCAACATCTTAGCAGAAGGCTTTGGTATTTTGCATGTTCTCCCCACTCTCTTTCCCATTCAGAAGGATACATGAAGCAATGAAGATGATTTGTGGCCTATTCTTGTTCCTGCTACAGAGAATAAGTGTTGTTTTCAAGTCTGAGCAGGAGCAGGTCTTGTATCTCCTTCAGCTGCACAGCTTCCCATTTTTTTTCACCTCACTTAAGGATCTCACAGAGGGACACCTCAGGTGCATTTGTGCTTTTATCTTTGGTCTCTATTATTAATGGGTCTAGTAGCTAACATTCTTCTGGATGAGACCTTATTAATCAAAGACTGCCTGCTCTAGTAAAGGTGTAATGGTATTTTAAAGCTCTATTTCCGAGGCCAGAACTTTGCCTGTGAATCATTAAGCAAAGTTTTCCCAGGGCTCTCTAGTGTACTACCAAGCACTGTCCCTTTCCCTTGCAGGGATGGCTGCTTTTTGGTGGATCTGAAACACAAAGGGCAAAATAAAACTAAAATATCAGCTCCATGTTTAAGTTAAGTAACAGTGCTGCTGCTATTCTGAATTCTGTAGCATTCCCTGAAATAATTTCCTGGGAAAGGGTTTGGCAGACTTTATTTTCCAACTCATACAAATATGAGCTGTTCTTGCTGCTTTGGAGTGACTGAATGGAAGAGGTTTGCATGCTGTGGTGTGCTTTTGATTTCCTTTTTACTTTATTCCTGTAATTTTTTTCCCATTTAAAAAAAAATTATAAAATACTATGAATTCACTTGGAAAGCACTGTGTTTTGTTTTTTTTTTTTTTTTTATCTGTTATGCTATACAAAGTTATACCATCAAATATTACCCTTCTGTGGGACTTTTTTTAGCTGTCTACATGGCAATGCAATTGAGGGCTTGGCAAATACTAGCAAGTAACTCTTGATGTCACCACAATGTTCTGAAAAGCTTGTATCAGGATCATGTAGTTTTCATCTAGGCTTAGCCGCAATGTAAAGTGAAAAAGAAAAATTGGACTATGACCAAGTAGTTCCTGACGGTTTTGTTCTTGTGCATCATATGTGCTGGGGGCAGAAACTGTTCAGTTTTCAGTGCTATTGTAATGACTCCCTCTAGTAATGCATTGGATGTTATTACAAATTGAAAAGCAGTGTTAGCACTTGTGAGTTGAAGCTTTACACAGCCCTGGTAACAAATCCAGGCACTTCATATTCTTGTTGAAACACCTTATGTGGTGGAGGGGGAGCCCAGGTCAGTAGATCTCACCTGCAGAGGAGGGCAAGAAGCCTGTATTTGGGGGAAGCAGGGAAGGTGGTCTGTGCTCTGGGGGCAATGGGGAGAAGCAAGGGGCTGATGGTGAATGCAGCAGGCTGCCTTTTGGCATCCGCATGGCTTCACTTAGCTGGTGTTGTGGAGAGGGAAACCTGAAAATAGGGAGTGGAGGGTGTATCTTTTAACAGCTTTTTTCCTATTTTCTGCAGTGGGACTCTTGGAAGGAAAGAAATGGGCCTGTAGATGTGTTATGGTGACTCCTCCTACCCCTTGTTCTTTCTGGCAATCTGAAAACCTACCTCTTCCCAGACCAGTGCAGTTGGACACCACTCGGCATTGCACTGAGCATCTTGCTGTAGGAGACAAAGTCCTACCTTTGAATGCCCATAGATAGACACTGAAAATAGCTGGAAGCATCCCAGGACAAACAGATGAAGTGAATGTGCAGGCATGGGGAAAATATTACAAGAGGATTGACTGTATTTATCCAAGGTATGAAAAGAGCTATTATTCCCAAACAAAGAGGTAATCTGAGGAAGCTGCAGCTGAAAAGGAGGAGCAAATCGAATGGCTTCTCTCTTTATTTATGCCACGACAAAATGTGCTGGGGGCTGTGAGAACAAATAGAAGGTAGGCCCCTGAGGCAAATAGCTAACAGTTTAAGACTAGACCAAACAATGTGTGTTTGCAGGTAGCAGTCTGCAGGTTAGGGAAAGGGGAGAGGAGATTAGAGAGAAGATAATCTGCACTCCCCAAGGGATAGCACACAGGCTAGCTAGATCAGATGGTTCAGCTATGACAATAAATCCGTTTGCTGTCTATCTGGATTACTGTGTGCATTTTTTTGGATGGGTACTGCCTTTGCTGCAGGAGCAGTCTGACCCTTGAGCACCTCTGCTACAATGTGCTAGGGAGGTGGGGCAGCTCTGTGTGCTTCTCTCAGCTTCCTGATGAGAAAATACTGTAGACCCTGACCCTCAGGGAGCCTGAAGCAGTGCAAAAATCTTTAAGGTCTCAGCCCTGAGTCTCTGATCTAGAAATGCTTCCTATCACCTTATTTTTGGAATAACATTTACACATTTTTAAAATTATTTTTGACTGCAATATTTGGTTTTGTAACTGAGTCAAATCTGTTCATGGTTTTCACTAGGGTCTCAAGTCACCCTTGAAGTTGGGTCATTCAGGCAGATCACAGGTAGACCAATGTTGTCTGTGTTCAGCTGACCTGATGGAATGATGCAAACACTAACCTGTAATGCACATTCAATATCCTGCAGCCAAGATTTTTATGCTGGTGCAGTTAAATCAATAAACTTGGTAAGTTAGGTTGGTACAGATATTTTTAATTGCAGTCCCTACTGACAGCCTCACAGTTCCAACGTCTAATCAGAACTACAAACTATTCAGAGGAGTTTTCTTTGCAAATAGGGTTATGAGTAATCAATAGCTCAGTGTATGTGTGTGTGCACAAATACTCATTTAGTAATTCTGGCCTGTGAACACATTCATTAACCTGACTGCCTGGTGTTACCCCAGCCTCCCTCCCCTCTTCACAGACAGGAAAAAGGAATGCATTCATTGATTACACTGCTTTAATTTATTTGCCTAGTTCTAATCTCTGCACAAGATAAGACTGCTGAGAATTGTCAAATTACATGCTTTGGAGAATTGAAAAGGCCATTTCCTCTCTATTTCCTACATTTTATGATAATGCAAGATCCATGGTAGCATTCTCCCTCTTCCCGTAGAACATCAGTTAATGGATATGGCTTTTCGTGTCACTATTTTGTGCTAGTATGTCCCATCATTTATGCACAGAGAAATTAAATAAATGCTTAATGCCAGTGGAAGACAACTGAACTCTGAGTAAACAAACAGAATTCACTACCTACCAGCCCTTCTCTTTGGGAAAGGCTGGCTCCAACTTAATAAAAACAGACTGATCCAGTTTGATGCATGTCATTTTGATTATGTCATTTTGATGTTGAAGGTTTATTTAATTACAGTGTTTTTAATTCTGTCTCCTGTGAGTTATTGTTGTATTCCTCCCCACACACCCCTTAGTCCAGTGTTGCCTCTCAATGACATTATTCTCTGCTTGATGTGCCTGTTGCTTACTCATGAGAGTAGTAAAACCTGTAGAGCAAAACTGCTCTTCTGTGGGTGTTGGAGGTGGTCTTTGTTATCAATCCTACAGGAACTGGGGGTTATACAGCTGCTGGTTTTCGTGTGAAGCAGGTTCTGTTTTTACTTCAGCAGTGGGAAAGGGAGGCAACACTGTTGGTGCTGCAGGTGCAGAACTGTAGCTGAGTGTGGATCTAATAACTTGCTGGGCTTCTGTGCTGGAGTGTGGCATGTTGTCCTCTCCAGGAATGATGGCAGTGCCAAGCCAGCCCAAGGTTTATACTGAAGAGGATAAATTACAGGAAAAGAGAGAAGGTGCAAGAGAGAAATGTGAAAATAGGGAAGGAGATGAAGAGATGGGAATGTGCAAGGGGAGAGAGGAAGAAACAACAGCAAAGGCAACAAGTAGGGAAGAAGGAGTAACCTGCCCTGACCTCAATCCTCCCAACAGCATGAAGTATCCTGGAGCCCCAACCTTGGCACCCACATGGCTCCAGGCACTTGGACATGAAGGTGTGGAGGCTGTGTTGTGCTTTCTGGAGGCTGCTGTGTGCTTTCTGGAAGGATGATTTGGCATGCATTTCACCATGGGCAGCATTTTGGAGTGACTGGAGAGCTTCTGCCTTCCACTCTGCCTGCAACAGGTAACAGTTCCAAATCATCTATGAGGGCACTGATGTTATGCCTTGGCTTATTCCTGCTAAAACCTATTCCTGACTTGGCCATGAATAGGCACTGCTCCTCACCTTCCCTGAAGCTGGTGGCTTCCTAAGGCCCAAGGGGTCCTAGTCTGGGTTGGGGGGAAAGGGAGGGGGCTTTGTGCTTGGTGAGGTCATAACAGTGTCCCCCAGTTTGCTTTTCTGTCTGCTTATTGCGGATGTCTCTCACTATTCCCTTTGGTTTTTGCCCAGATGGATCTGAAAAGCAGTTGTGTTTCCTCTCTGGAAATGATGGAGTTGCTGGTTGTTTCCCAAGTGGTGGAACATTGCTGCACATTGTCCTGGTGGGACCTGAGAGCCTTTCATCAGGTTGGGTCCATCTGGAGAGTTGATGGGAGGTCCTGCTTAACCTTGCACCCCAGGGAAGAGACATTCTTCACTGAACTGATGAGGAAAAGGTTGAGGTAGCTGACATACCCACAAGACCTTTTGCCTTATCCCCCAGGTCATGAACTGTAGAGGGCTAAGAAAAAGTTATGGGGTTTCATTCCTGGTTAACTTCAGTGCTCAGATAAGAGTACCTGTATGCAGAGAGGTGCTGCACTACTGTGATTTGGGGGATTTATGTGTCAAAAGGGTCCTGTGTGTCTCTCATCAACTCTAAAGTCACATCAACAGCCCTAAAATTATTGTGGGATTTGTTTCTTTTCCTAATGGGGGTAAAATAACAATCAAAGCAGAAATAATGTCTCCCTGCCAACACTTGCTGTGGTCAGCCCAGGTGCACAACTTTGACTGTACTGATGGATATGGTATGTGACAACCTCTTGTATCCTCAGAACGGCTGCGGCACTGGAGAAACAGAGCTTCCTCCTGTGGGCTGTCAGAAAGGAAGGGGGAAAGAGAGAGGGAGTGTTGCAAACACCATTTACATATCTGTGAGATGAGCTCATCCACTTCTGTGCAAATGGGAATCGAGATGATTCATTCAAAAAAATTCAATTAGTCTTTTCTGAAAGGTAAAGAAAGCACTGCTTTCTCCTGGTAATGGACTTGGAGGAGGAAGCTGCATTGCTAATGTCCTGCAAGTGTGTAAACATCTCTCTGGTTTGTAAAATGCTGTTTCTTCCTTTAAAGCAAAACCTGCAAATTTCCTGTATTTCTGTGTTTCTAGCCCCCTGGCCAAGGTGTGTGACTTCTGTGGTCATCAATTTCCACTGCCAGCTGAATGATAGATATCTCCTACATTTGGGAACGTGTACCACCCACCACCACTGAGACTTATCTAAGAAAGGAAATTGTTTAGTCTATGATGTAGCTCCTCTATTTCCCTTTAATTGCATCAACTCTGTGTTGGACAGATGGCCAGGTCTCTGCATCATGTCAGGGAAGTTCTGCTTATTTGTCTGTGCACCAAACTTTATTACAGCACTTCCAGACACATTTATTTTAAGTTAATTTCAACTACTCTGGTGCTGCATCAGAATAAGACACATCTTCACAGCAGCACCTCCTGCTTACTTGCCCTGTCTTTAAAAACCTTCCTGCTGCTCCTCGAGCAGACTTTGCTTGATGTTTTACTCCCATCTAGTGCTTTTTATTAAAACTGCCGGTACCGTGCTTCTGACATTGGACTAGTTTGAGCTGATCAAACATCACCTTATTTCTAATCCAGGTATTCACCAGATTTTTTTCCATCTTGCTTTGAAAACCCAAAGCTCTTTGATCCTCCCTGGTGTAGTGCAGGTGCAGGAAGGAGGGAGATCCCTGCCGACTTTTGCTTCTGTAGAAGTCTTTTGTGTCTTTCATGGACAAGACACTTCTTTCATGATTGTTTTCTTTTCAGAGGAATCTTGACACTTATGTTTCTTTGAAGCAAGCTTCTTAAATACATTCTTCTTGCTATTGACGGGAATGGGAAGGCTGTTATATGAAATATAACTCAGTGGTTCGTACTGGGACCAGTGTTATTTAATATCTTCATTAATGACACAGATAAAGAGGTTGCGTGCATCACCAGCAAATTTGCAGACAACACCAAACTGTGTGGTGTGTTTGACACACCTGTAGGATGGGATGCCATCCAGAGGGACCTGGACAAGTGTGAGAAGTGGGTCCATGGGAATCTCATGCGGTTTAACAAGACTAAGTGCAAGGTGCTGCACTTGGGTCAGGGTAACCCCTGCTATGAGTACAGGCTGGGGGATGAGCAGATCAAGAGCAGATATGCCGAGAAGGACTTGGGCCTGGTGGAGGAGAGCCTGGACATGACCCAACAATGTGCACTTGGATCCCAGGGAAACAGTTGTATCCTGAACTGCATTAAAAGCAGTGTAGCCAGCAGGGCGAGGGAGGGGATTCTGCACCTCTGCTCTGCTCTGCTCTGGTGAGACCCCACCTGGAGTGCTGCATTCAGCTCTGGGCCCCCCAGCACAGGAAAGACATGGACCTGTGGGAGCGAGTACAGAGGAGGCCACCAAAATTATTAGAGGGATGGAGCACTTCTATGAGGAAAGATTGAGAGAATTGGGATTGTTCAGCCCGGAGTAGAGAAGGCTTCACAGTGACACAATTGTGGCCTTCCAGTCCCTGAAAGAAACTTACAGAAAAGATGGGGCAAGACTATTTATAAGAGCATAGAGTGACAGAAGAAGGGAGAAAAGGTTAAAATTGAAAGAGAGTAGGTTTAGATTAGTTATCATGAAAAAATTCTTTACCCTGAAGTTGGTGAGGCACTGGAACAGGTTGCCCAGGGAAGTTGTTTATGCCCCATCCCTGGAAGCGTTCAAGGCCAGGTTGGGTGGGGCTCTGAGCAACACAGTCTAGTTGAAGGTGCCCCTGCCAATGTCATGATGGTTGGAACTAGATGATCTTTAAGGTCCCTTTCAACCCAAACCATTCTAGAATTCTATGATACAGCTTTTTTTGCCCTGATGTTCAGCGGTTCTTGCTAAGTGTATGTAAATCCTTAAAAGCTAATGACAAAAAGCAATTTGTGAGGTAATCAGGTGAAATTCACCCTATTCCTGGATCCATATGACTTGCAAAGTCCCAGCCAAGTTCTTCTAAGTGTTATTAAAACTGGTGAGCCTTCAGGGGTAGCCCAAAGTGGGGGTCAAGGTTCTCAGTGTTTTGAGAGCACTACATCAATGTTATCGGCATTTGAAAGTACAAATGGAAATACAGTGAATTTTCCCTCACTATCTTGGGTAAGCTCTGAGGTGACTCAAACTTGGGAGATGGTGGGATACTCCTGGGACGCTGGTGTATAACGAGGAAGTGTTCAGAGGCTGAGGTGGACCTACAGTTCCTCTCAACCAAGACACATCAACTCCTCCAGGGAGTAGCTGATGTTCAAAGATGTGTTGTCCTCTTCAGGTCGGTGTGCTGGGCTCAGGGTTTGCTGTGTGGTAGCATGATACCAGCAATGGCTGCAGCCTGAGGCGGGAGGGAGGTGAACCCACAGCATGTGCCCATGTGGATGGTCCCTCATCCTCATCAGCTGGTACCCAGTTGCTGTGGATTTCAAATCATTGCTCAGGGCAGAGTAAATGGTGTCACTGAGAAAGACAGACCTAGCAGGACCAACTCTTCTGGATTTAGAATCATAGAGTCATTAATGTTGGAAAAGACCTCTAAGATCATTGAGTCCAGCTGTTAACCCAGCACAACCACATTCACCACTAAATCATATTCCCACGTGCTACATCCACGTGCCTTTTGAGTACTTCCAGGGACGGTGATTCCAACACTTCCCTGGGCAGCCAATTCCAATTTACAATGAAACTTGACCTCTTGAGTTTGTCAATGACTGAGGAACCATAAATGTTTCCAAAAATTTAATCCCATGACTTTCTTTCTCCTATCCTGTTGCACTACTGTCAGGTTGTGGTGATTTTGTTGTTGTTGGATTTTTTGTCTTTTTTTTTCTATTGACTTTATTCCTCTTTTTTCCTTCCTTTGAATTGAAATTTTGGCCCCAACCATCACTTTAACTAATTTATATGATGAATATTTAAGGAACACAGTGAGGACGTGTGTGGAATCATGCTCGTGATTGAATGTTTGCGGGTGCAATACAGACTTCAAGGCAGCTTTGAGTGTTTGACAACCCATGCCTGACTGAGGAAATCAGAGCTCGGGTAAGATGACTGGCTCTCCTTAGCATTCAATGAATGTTGTTAGTTTGCTTTTAACTTAGGAATTTTCTATGGGTGGCATATGACCCTGAATGGTGTGGTAGTGTAAATATGAAATTCTAGTACAAGGGCTTTGGGGATGTGCAAAGCAGACAAATAGGCTATTTGGTCTTTACTGTCATTTGTTCTTGATACAGTGGTTAGCATATTAATTAAAAGAATATTAGAGGAGGTGATCATGTGGTGGGAAAACTGGCAATAAAGCCATATTCCTCAGGTAGAGGGTGCTGTGTTCTGAAGCAAAGCATCTTCCTGTGGGTTAGTGCTGAGCTGGCAGGGATCCTGCACAAATCCCATCTTGGCTGTGCTGCTCAAATATCAACACCTTTCCAGCCTGGATTCCTCTCTATTCTGTTTTCTCCGACCGTTTGTTTTCTTCCCCATCAGGGCTTCATGGAGCAGGCTGAACATTGAATAACCTTGTGTCTCCAGATTTATCTGACTTGCACTCACTGATAAATCTACTGGTCTCCTTGTTGTTGAGCTTTCAGTCATGCTAAAAATAAGTGGCTCCTCATTTTACATCCACTGCTGAACTGCACTGAGATGTTTTGCTTTTCTACTGAGTTTCTGCAGTCTGTCCCTCACTCTCTGTCCCCCGTGCTGCTTACACCACCAATTGTTCCAGCTTGGATTGATCCAACCTCTGTGTTTTTGACTTAGCTGGCAGCTGGTCTTTGCTCAGTGCTTTGTTCTTCTCTGGTACCATCAAAGACACCTTCTGCTACCAAAAACTCGAGTTCACTTTCACCTCTGAGTGCTACCACTCCACTGTCACTAAATTTTCTCCTCATCTTTCTTTTCTGCTGCTTCATGAGTAAAATCTGTTTTTCTAAATGCTCCATATTTTTCTCCTTCACAATCCCATTTCATTTGTCTTCCAGCAGGATGCACCCTGCTCTGTTTTTATTCCCCTTTTCTCCCAGTGAATATCTAGACAAAGATGTTTTGCTCTCTACATAGTATGATGTGTTCTGCTCTCTTTTTCTTTTACCCTTCTTTCCCTCACTTCATGGTCAGTTAAACCACATCAATGAAACTTCAACTGTATTCCATCTAGGAGCAGAGACCATATTGCTTAAAGCTATAAAGCTCTGTGTTTACTTAGCATAGCAAAGATAATCTTTTTCAACTAGATGATGAGACTGCAGAATAAAAGTTCTTCCAACAGCAGAAAATGTACAAATAAAGGAAAAATATTTAGCAATGTTTATAGGCAGGTAAATATCAAATACAATGCACTGATTAATATTCCAGTGGGATGGACTTTGATAAACTGGCATGCCATTCTGCAGGTTTTATTTTTAACAGATGGGAAAGAAAAACAACATTTGGTCTAGAGCCTCTGTATGTCTGAGTGAGGTTTTGCTCATTTTGGGGGCTGCAGCTATTCTAAACACGGCAACTTGATTTAATTAGCTGAGTAGGATCTGGCTTTGTCAGTGGTTGTTTGGTTTTTTTGGTGGGGTTTTTTTTGTTTGTTTTTTTTTTTTTGTTTGTTTGGTTTGTTTTGTTATTGTTGCTTTGTTGATTTTTTTCTTGTTGATTTTTTTTTTGTGCCTAAATGTACTCTCACAAAACTGACAGTACCCAGAGCTCCCAGACTTCTCTGGCCAAGTTTCTGTCTGAAATTTGCAAACCAAGTAGGTGATGAAATAATAGACATGTCCACTATGGAAACCTTTCTCTTCCCTTTTTTAGGGAAAACGGAATATTGATTCATTGTTTCTACCAGATGGGGAGCACAGCAGTAATTCCTTTGTGCTTTTGAAAGCAGTACCTTTCACAGATTTTGCTTCTGTTGACAAGTTATTTTCCCTCTAGTTTGAATCTATCTTTAATGTGTTCTGTTGGGGTATTGACTACACGAACAGATGAGCTCTGATTATGGCTCTTGCATGGCTGCCAAGGTCCTGCAATGTGCAGGGAGACTGATTTAGTCTGTTCCCCTTGAAAGCTCAAGACTTCCTAAGGATGGAATAAAAAGCAGGAGGTCCATTAAGCAGAGAAGCAGATCGTGATGCCTAGGAGAAATGCAAAGGCAGTCAGGCTAGACAACAATGCTATGTCCCTTGTACATATTTAAGTGGGGCACCATAATAGCGCTTGTGCCAAGTCCATCTTGAGGATGAGTCCATGTTTGAGGTTGTCCTTACTGAAAAAGTCTGTTGTCTTAAATATGAGTTCCAATTACAGCACATATTCAGCATTATGGGTCTTCTTTTTCAAACATGTTGTTCTGAGTTAAGCTTGTAGGAGAGGAGACAGGGGAAATAACCTGGGCTTACTAATTTTATACTACACTAATAGGTGCAATATCAGCATCTCTCCAGCTAAGCCATATAGATGCCCACATGGAGTATTGAACCAAAGGAATGGTTCTGGGAACCCAGCTGGCATGTTCTCTCATGGCTTGTGTGACACTTGCCCCTGACTGACTGTCCTTTCTGTTGGCTGGTTTCAATCTCATTTGAAAGGGACATCAAAGCCCTCAAATAGCAAAGTCCCTGTTGATGGTCTAGGATCAGTCAATGAAAATAAATCAAGAAGGTTTCAGCAGTGCCTCAGTGTGTGTGTGTTTGCTGGCTGACAGATGTTTTCAGATTTGCTGCCACAGATGTTTCTCTTTCTTCGTGCTATCAAAGGCAAATGAGAGTAGACAGGAGTTACTGCTTCTAGGAGAAGACACTTTATGAGATATGTCATAAATCCATGGGAAAGAAAGTCTCAAGGTTTCTGTTGTTCACAGAGTAGTTAAGGTATTTAGGTGTTCTTTTGGTTTACAAAAATTCTGAATTGTTCTGTTTGTTTGTTTTTTAATATTCTGGTTAATTTATTTAAGGTTACAAAAGTCAAGTAAAGCAGAAATTTTTTTCACCAGTTTTCCCTTCTGCATATCCCAGATAGGAACCCTCTCCTCTGAAGTGTTGCCAGTGTAGAAACCAAGCCAACAGGTTGGTGGCTGAAGAGCAGGTTTTCTGCAGGGACTGGAGCCATGTATGTGAACAGTGAGAGCTGCAACAGTGCTGAACCTGGGGAGAAGGTCACAGCAGGCCCACTACCATATATTGCTCATTTAGTAACTTCAGACACAGCCGTGCTGCCCACACCGCAGTTTTTTAATGCACTTGAAAATTTTCCTTGCATACATTTACATATATTTACACGTTTGCGAGCTTATGCCTTGTTTTCTGAATATGGGAGCATTTGTTGCCTGGGCTCACGTACTGGACAGCAATCGCATCCAAAATCCACTGCCAATATCAGGCTGGTACCAGGAACAACAGGTACTCACTGTCCAGTGTGGGAAGTGGTCCCTTAGCTCCGGCACAAATCCCTTTCTGTTCAGAGCAGCTTCATGCAGGTAAAGGAGTCATGAACGTGCCAGTATGTTCCTGCACATCCAGACTCCTGGTGACTCTTTTTTCAAAACCTGAGGATCTCCTCCTACCTGTGCACAAATGAGGATGGGAATAATGTGTTGGGCACAAATGCTGCCTCCTGGGAGTTAGGTCGGAGCAATATAATATAACTGTAACTTGGCCCTTTGTATGCACAGTAATTAGACTTTAATTAAAATATCATGTTCTGTTATTTTTTCTGCAGACGACTGCCTCAGTAGGTGCCCAAGAGAAGAGCAGGAGAAGCTAATGAAACAGAGCAGGACTGTGTAAGTGAAAGCACTTTCTGTCTGGAGGACTCTGGCTTTGCTTGCTGGAGAAGGCTGGAAATGTATAATGAATGAGGTAAGATGTTGCAGAAAGACATAAAATGGTCTCAGAGGGGATGCTCGATGCCTTTGTGGAGAACTAGGTTCTACAGCTTGCTCAGCCACAAACTTTGTCTCTCTCCCTTAAACAGAAAAATTGACCACAAATTGCATGATTCTCATTTTCTCTGTGTCCAAGGTAAGGCATAAAAGACTTTTTTTTTTTTTTAAGAGGTAACTGCAGAGGCACTTGGTGGAAGTTTTGTCTGAATGCTGATCTATGAGAAAGCTCAGTACTCTGGAAAATGGAGGTCTCAGCCTCATTATTCGAAATTTGCAGATGCATTTGTCAGGCTTATACTTAAGTTTTCCCATCTCTTAGTCCTCTGTTGGCATAATGAGGAAAGCAATTCTTAGGTATCCTAAACAAACTATAAGGAATTCTTAGTCTTTGTGGAGTATAAAATGCTGTAGCAGGAATAATTGGAAGGAAAGCACAAATTTTTTCTGAGACAGGATTTGGATGATGCAAAGTAAATAGAGATAAGGGCTGCACATTATAGTAGCAGAGTAGAAATAAATAGAAATATTTAGGCATTCACTGTGGAAGACAGGGGCTCTGTATAAAAATATAGTCTACAGTCACATAATTAAAGGCTGTATTTTAACTCAAAGCTGAGTAAAGAAACTGTGTGGGTGGTTTTAGCTCTGATATTTCTTAGTCACTGAGTTTCTGCTTTAATAGGTAGCTTTTCAGATGTATTTGTGTTTGTTATGGCATGGTAATAACTTCCATAACATAAGCTTTACATTGCATTAAAAGCACGCATCTTGCTTTATGCAGCTCAGTAAACAAAATAATCCATTTCTCTTACTGATACTCTGTGGCAGAGTATGTGGCAAAAGCCACAGCCCCACAGGCTGGTGGATTCAGCCTGAGGTTGCCACCGTCTGAGTCACACTCCGTGGTCAGGGTGAGCTTTCTGGCTCACCCCCAGCATCCCTCTCAACTTCGTTACCATGTTTCAGTTTATTGGTTAATTATGGTATTACTTAATGTTCTCTGTGAGGTTAAGTTCTAGAAACTTCATTGCTGTTCAGTTCTCAATTAGTTCCATGTAAATCCTTGTACCCCAATTGCTGCTGTGACCCAGCCCACCTTGGGGCTGAGTGACATCCATTGGGTGGATTTCCCCGCCCAGGACTCTGACCCTGAGGGTGGATCCAAGGGCGAGACCAAGGTTTAAGGCTACTCCCCACTGGGTGTCCATCTAGCAGCATCTCCTCCTCTCCTTCTAGAAACCTCTCTGTTCCTGTAATGCTATTGGTTTAGACTCCTGTGTTTATTCATGTGTTTCATTGCTTATGTATTGAGCTCTGGAAAGTTCTGTTCAGTTCAGTTCCCCATTGGTTGATTCAAATATGTTCCTCCCCTAACCCTTTGTGATTTGCTCCCTGTCACCCCTCGTCATTCCCTTACTGGTTTATCCCTTTGTTCCTCCCCTTCTCCTCCCCCATTTCAAAAGGGGGTTGTAACTGCTCCCCAGTGCTCTTCTCCTTTGTCCCCCCCTTTTGACTGGAACTCTTCTCCTCGGGGCTGGAATAATATCGGGATTACAGACAAGGAAAGAGTCCCTTTTTCTTCCTTCACTCTCGCCTGTTGCCTAGCAACACCTTGCGGTAGCCAGCCTTCGAACTGAGCNGCATCAGAACTGGTTGCCTGCCGGGCCACTGGGTGGCTTGCGGTCAGTGCAACACCCAATTGGTTACTCTCCCCTGCTTGTATCCCAATAAATCCCCCGCTGTCCCCCTGCCTATCGCCTCTGGTCCCTGAAGCCTTCAGCTCTTCCCGATCCTCGCGCCGCCTCTCCCAGACCCCGGACCCTCTCCTGCCTTCCCTGCTGCCTCTCCCTGGGAAATAAAAGAACTCGAAATCACACCAGGGCCCTTCTCTCTGGCCTTTATTCTTGCCTGCACCCGGAACATCGGCCCAGGGCTCTCTCTCACCAGAGGAGCCAGCACTAAACGGAGCTGCCAGAGGACGCCCTATGTTTGGGGAAGCTGCGAGCGGCAACCCCCAGGAAACCAGGGTCACTCCCAGACTAACGCTGAGTGGCCTTGAGCAGGCCCCCAGACTCAGCGTTAAGACTCATCTCCTTTCTGTGCCATTTCTCTGGTTGTCACCTCTGTGCTCTCTGGGACAGGGCACGTGGACCAGTATCATGGGTTTGGTGCAGGCTTATCCAGCTCCAGTGACCTGGCACTTGAAGCTCCCACACTCCTTTGGACCTGCACAGCCCTTCACAACAAATGCCAGCTGGCAGTTTCCGAACTGATGCTTCTGTTGCCAGCCCTACTCTCTTCTCAGGTTATGAAGCCTCCATGATAGCCAAGGGTTTCACTGACATGTCTTTCCTGAACTTGAAATCTAGCAAGTCGGTGCTGAGTGATGGCATTGATTGCATTATTACAATATTTTTTCTTTTGCTGTGCATCAAATGCTCCTGAATTCTCCCATTTAATTCCACTTGATTTTTTTTGTTTGTTTTCATTTTGTGTGGTTTTCTTGGCATGCATTGCCTTTGTTCAGCTGTGATTTGTTACAATGATATGTGATTTCTCTTTATTTCTCTTGCAGGGAATCAAGGGTGATGAAAAAACAATGCTGGACATTCACCACCACCCCGCTACTATACTTTTCAAGGCCATGGAATTGTGTGCATCTGCAGAAGGGAGAGATGCTGAATGCAGGAAACCTAAAGCTGGAGTATGTTTTACAGCATGGCACTAACAATGTGTGATTGTAAGAAATGTTTGCATTTTAAAATGGTTTATCTTATGTTTAAAGGACAGTGTTTCTGGCAGAGGAAAAAATATATAAGGGTATTATATTGTTTATTTGCAGGCAATTAAACAATGAAGGCAGTCTGAAGCATTTAAATAATTGTAACAGATGTTTATTGCCTAGTGCAGTTTATTGCATCCTATTATTCCCTTTACATACAGGGGAGAAGAACACATGACAAACTATACCGTAAAAGAAATACTTTACTGCTTTGTGAGCAATGTGCCTGTTTCTCTGACTTCTTAATTGAATCACCTTGGGAACAAATTGCTAATAAATAGTATTCGGAGAGCAGGCAAGTGACTAACTGCCTGAAGGAGCTGCAGCAACTGGTGTGCAAAGACTTGGTGCTGGCGGTAAATACCTCTGAGTAAACAAACTGCAGTGGGATTGCTCCAAGAGTGATGCTTGGCTCACTCTCATTATGGATTTCAGTGCCTCATGAGTTTGTGTGTTTCTGGAGACTCTCCTTGCCTGAAATCCATTTTGTGTGCTCCATTGAGAAAGGAAATGTAAGAGTCTAGGTCCTTGGATGGACTTTTCACAGGACATTTGTAATCCCAGGTTACCACAGACCTCTTGCATGGCCTTATTTCTCACACCCCATCTCAGCGAGGCAGGGAAACAATTCTTTTCAGTCTGCCCAAAATGTCACCTACAATGCAGGGGTGGATGTCCTTGGCCAGGCCAAAGGTGCAGAGCCCCACTGCTTGTGATGACTTCTGGCAATGGCCTCAGGTGGATGACTAGGAAATGGGGAAGGATAAGCTTGTGTGTTATTTCCCCCAAATATTTATTTTTTAGTGTCAGATATGTTTTTTGTGTGTTCAATAATGTATTTATTAGACCATGTAATTAATCTCTGTATTTATCAGTGGGTTTTTTTCACCCATTCTTGCCTTGAATTCCTGCAGACATTTCATGTTGAAAGAAGTCTGTTTGAGGCTCTAGGATAGTAAATTTTCTAGGTGACCTCATAAGCTTCATCATCCGGTTAAGAAAACAAGGCTCTACTTTCTCTAAACAATGGAAAAACCTTCATCCACTCCCCTCCCAAACCCAAAATTCCAGACAAAATCCTGTAGACTTTTAAATTCCTGCCTAATATCCCTCCTGTTGCCTTATCCTTGGCTTTGTCTAAAATTTGAGGGGTTTTCTGCTAAGCATTTCTTTTCAACTTTGTCGTTCAATTCAGCCAAAGCTGCTTTGTGATTCCAGGTCAGGTTTGGCAAAATCTGAGAATTTTTTAAGAGTTTAAAGATGTTTATGTTTTGGATTTTTTTTTAATCAGAAAAGTTTTAATGTTTTTAGCATACATAATATTTGGACACCAAGTTTTGATGATGTAAATAATGAAACAAAGAAAATATTTGTTTGCCCAGTGCCTTTCACTGGGAGGAAAGTGCTGCCAATGGTTTTTCCTCACTTCCCTTTCCTTCCTTTTTTTCTCTCCTGCCATGTTTGATAAGTCATTTTGACTCTAATACCCTTTTAGACCCTTCTCTTTTCTCATTGTCTGCAGCTCTATGTTACATTCAGGTTACCATATGTGTTGCCTTTTATGTATGTTAGATACTGTGTTTTTGTTCTCTTCTTTACCCATACAATGAGTTTTCTCCACCTTCAGGCCTTCACTTCTTTAACTGACCATTGGTAAGTTGTTCACAGCTATCTCCAGGCCCAGACTGTGTCCCTTGTGTCATCACTTCAGTCCAGCACTCCTCTATACCACATCCAGCGTCTCCCCCTCTCAAAGGCCTCTGCCCTCTCTAGTGCATCTTTACCTTAGAGTGGTCCATATCTTGTTCTTTATAGAAAGAGATCCAGCTTATTACTGAGATCTCCCTAAAATTAGTCTTGTATCATGCAAAGGTAAACACAAGTAAAACAAATTAGCATCAGAGAAGTTGCTGTTACAATTGCCAAACTGAGCTTTGATGATGTTTCTGAATTGCTCTGGTCTGTTGGTACCTGTCCTTTCCTTGGTACAGTGTTTCATCTTCAGGCAAATTGCTGCTACTTGGGTGACCTTCACAGGGGTCTGTGGCGGAAATATGGCTGGATGGAATGTGGGTAGGGCAAGCAGAAGGGGGAGCAGAAGAGAATCGGTCAGACCCAGCTGCAGGTTGTGGATCAGTGCCTCTGCTCCTCAAGGTAATTAGGAGCTTTTATGAAAAGTCCTGTCAGTTTGTCAGAAACCCTTCAAGAGCTTTTGATCTACAGCTTGTCCTGGCAACGTAAGAGGGTAGCAGATGATAACTGAACTGGGAGTGCTTAAAATTTCTTTCCTCTCTCTTCTGGTTATTCAAAGAAGCTTTCACTGGAAAGTTGAATCACTTCCCAGAGGTTTTTACAAACACCATATATTTTTCTTAAAGAAATCCCAGTGTAATTTCTCAGCTCCAATTTGGAGTCACTCCTGGGTGAGCCACTGGGCTTTCTTCAGAAACAGAAACCCCCTCACATGAATTGGGATGACAGAATAAGGACCAACGGGGACTGACAGAATAATTTAGAGAGGAGTCTTTTACTTAAGGATGAGGACAAGCTGAAAGGCCTCCATTTGAAGCTTGCCTACACCTGCCTGTGCCAGCTCTGAAGGGGATTCTCTTCACTGGAAAGTCTTGCTCACAGCTTCTTTAGATACACCAAGCAAGAGCCTTAACTGCCTCCATACCTCTGGAGCATCCCTACAAGCAGCATGACACCTCAGGGAGAGGTGAGTGGTGTGTGCAGGTCTCAGCGCTGCTGAAATCAGAGCAAACCTTTCTGCAGTGGTGGAATCTGGAGTTTTTTCAGAGCCAGTTAGGTCAGCCCTGGGCTCACCTTGCCTGAGCAAGCTCGGGGGTGGCACCTGAAGACCAGAGGGTTAAAGAGCCATATTAACCTTTAGCTTTCTCATCTCCACCTTGCCCATAACTTGCTAAAGCCAGCTTTCTGTCATTTTTTTCGTAAGTGAGACTCTTAACAACAACCTTTCGGTCTGTTAGAAAGCAATAATCAAATCAGTCTGCCTTCTTGTTGAAGCAGAACAAATCCATGGCTGTGTTCCCAGCTGTAAACAAAGGTAAACAGATGTGGGACTGTGGTCATCTCCTTCCCAGCAGGAGGGATTTTCAAAAAAGCTCCATAAATAATGAAAATGTAAATGGGGCATAAAATTCATTTTTAGATGAAACTGGAAGCCCTTTGTACCCCCCCTATCCAGTTTAGGTACAGAACAATTCCAGTTTCATCTTATAAAATTAATTTTCTTCTTGGTGAATATTTTAAAAGTTTGAACCCTTAAGAATTCCCCTATCATATTTGATTGTTTGTTTTCCCCTTGCTTTGTTTGCTGGCTACTTACAATGGAAAGATTTTCTTCCTATCAATTACCTTTCCCCCCTTCCTTTTTATTTATTTTAATTTTATTTTTTTCCTATTTAGAATGCTTCTTACTCTGCCAGGTCTCTCAGCTGCACACTATCACCTTTCCCAGATTGTATTCCAACCTTTTGGGCAACAACTCATGCTTGGATTAGTGTTTTCACAAGCAGTATAAGAGTGGCAGCCAAGAGGGAAATAGAATATAATGTAAATTTGAGGCCAGTACAGCTGCATTCTCATTTCATGTCTCATAACTGGACATAGAAAATGGTATGTGTTATTATTTCCTATGTACATTGTAATTATCATTGCCATTTGCAGATTATTTTAGAGACTGTATCTGTTCTCAGGGAAAAAAGAACCAACAAAGTAGAACAACCCACTCTCCTGCTATATATCCAAACCTGACACAAAATCAGTTGTTGTGGATTTTATATTAAAATAATGTCTGCCTTGAAATCAAAGAGTGGCTGTGCTGTGGCTGAAGTGGTGCTGGGTGCTGAAAGCCTCCTTGCAGAGTCTCTCCAGAGCCTCTCTGTGGGTCCCCTCTGGAGAGGAGGTGATCTGGGAGCTAACTGGGTGTCCCTCATCTGCACAACTACACTGCTTTCTTTTTGTGGGGAATGAGGCTGCCTGAGCACCTATTCCTGTGCCTTAGTTAAAAATCATGTCAAATTCAGGATGCTTCTGCCACACATCAACATATTAGTGAATTAATTTTTTTTTTTTTTTTTTTTACTGAACAAGGGATCAGGGAACTCCTGGTGACTGAAGGCAGATCCCAGAAGATCCCAGGCTGACCTTCAGGGGTAACCTCTGCTGGAATCCAAGGACTGGGCAAGCAGCTAATGGGCTTTAAAAAGCAAGCCCGAGGAAAGCATTTAGGCTGCATTCAATGTTGCCATAGCTTGAGGTGCTAGCTTTTTGTGAAAGGAGAAGGTATAATTACACAGAAAAACTTGGTAAAAGGGTCTAGGGCCGAGGCTGCTGTTGTGAATTTATTGAAATTTGTTGGGGGATGATGGAATAGCAGCCAAAAGATCTTTCCATCCTATGGCTTATTTTCAGAATAAGCCTTAGAGTGAGGCTTCCTCTTTCCCACAAGCAATGTGGGTTTCCCCTTGCTTGGGAGTGTCAGCAGTGGAGATTGCTGCTTGCAGGTGTTGCTGCTGTGGGCACAGCAAGCTGCCTGAGCCACCAGGACAGCAGCCAGCATGGGAATCCACAGACATGGTTTCTGTCTGCCCAGAGGTGTATTCTTCTTGTCATGGGCACAGATCTGCGCTTGCACAGCACTCTGCCATGGCCACAAGCATGGTTCCTGGCCATCAGTCTGCCCCAGGAGCATTCCCCACAGCGCCAGCAGTCACAATATATCATAATCCTCAAGATGAGAGGCATTACTGCCACATTTCTACTGGAGCATTATGGATTATAACAATCATATCCCTTAGGAAATAGTTCAAAATTTATTTTCTTTCAAACCAGGGGGAAAAGTAGAAAATTATGACTGTTTCTGTGGAATGAAAATTAAAGAAAAAGCAGTTTGGAAGTATCCATGAGTTTTTATAATATTTATTTACTTAATTTTTTTTTCCTTTTTTGGAAAATAGTCCTTTCCTTTCTTTTCCGTATTTTTCCAAATACTGAATGACATAATGTTTTATAAAATGGGTATGTACAATTTAAAAATACTACAGCGGGCAGATTGTAGTCCAATAATCTGATTAACCTGAAATGATATATTTAAATACTACCTGAACAAACTGGGGTACTTGAAATCGCACCCCACCCCATCTCCCATCCAAGTTTTGTCTGGTTTGCTTAAATATCCATAGTATTTATAGTAAATATAGTAGATATTCACTGTATTTTATGCTGCATCTTTACAAAAACTGGTGAAGATGCTAAATCTGTAGGAGAAATTCCCTCTCCTGAGTAGTATAACTTTTTCTTTGGAATGTGGAGAAAATGAAAACTGGTTTGATCCAGTCCAGAATGACAATGTTTTATTTTACTCCTAATGGACTGAAAATCATTGATTGTAGCTTGGAACAGGAGACTCACTCTCTCAAATAATTTAATTTTATTTCTATTCTGAGCATTCCTTGGCAAAAACAAGACAAATGCAGAAAATGCTAGGTTTAGACACATCTTGCAGGTTGTTGTGGATTATGGTTGCTTATTCACCCACATAACTGAGTGTAAAATCACCTCTTCCACAGCTTGGAGCACTTGGAGAACCCAGTTTAACCTCATCTTTCATGGGAGATCATTTGCACACTCATATCCCTGGAGACTCCCTTAGCAAACATCATGAATCATACAGTATCCTGGGATGGAGAAATGCCATCTCTCCAGCTAATGGTTTTCAGTATCTATAAAGCAGTTTAATGTTTGTTGGAACAAAGTCTGGAACATAAGGGTTTCTCCTCTGAGATGAGTGCCCTCACCAGATGACAACTGATCTGGCTCATTGAATGTTTTAGTCTTTGTGGAAATTATATCAATTCCAGCAGGAGGAGAAAACGAGAAAAATTTACCCCTTAGTGCCCAGAGCTCTGCTGGTAATGTTGCTCTCCTGAAAAGCTCTGAATACTGGTCCAGATCCCCTCCTCTAGTCTGGCAGACCTGAAACCAGATTTGGGGTTATCCAGGCATCTTCAATTTCACCTTTTAGGGTTCTTAGGGGCCAGTATGGAGGGAGGAAAAGGACTCACTGGTATTTTTGAGGGAGAAGCAGGAGTTTTAAAATATTTTTAAGCTAGCAAGTATTTGGTCTACATCCAGTCCATGGTGATTTCTCCTGCCCCTGGAGGCAGAGACACAGGGTAACTCTCACTATGGTGCACCAGTCCTAGACTCTTTCCTTCTATATTTTTGCATTGGCTGATGCCTGGATAAGCCAATCTCTGCAGCTGCTGTAAGTGACATGATGAAGAGGATGATAGAATGAGGTTTGGTGCCAGAGAGAAAACAAGGTAGGTGCTGATTTAAGGTCCCAGCTCCTCTTATTTTGAGTCACAGGAAGAGAAAGTGGAGAGGAGAATGGCAGGCTGGGGATGAAGAGTCGTGGTGCTGGTGCCGGAGGAGAATTGCTCACTGGAACAAGACTGATGGCTAATCACTGCCAGAAGGGGCTGAACTGATCAGGCAGTGGTTCTCGGTACACACTGATAAAATTCCAGAGAGCTGACCTGCATTGTCCTGTGCCATTTCTTTAGTCTGGGTCTTGGGAGATCTGGGGGAAGAGGGACAAATTATTTGTTTGTATTTATAAAAGCTTATTACAATACTGTGGATTTACACACTGTTTTGCAAACTTAGCTGTGTTCCTTACCTTCTAAGTCTTTCATAGAAAATCCATTGAATAAACTCAATTAACTATTTGGAGTGGAACAGTGGTGAGATGGGAATCATCTAACCCTGTCCTTAGAAGTGATTTTACAGCTACATGAGGTGAATTTGAAGCGATATGCTTATTTGCTTGCATGCCTGACTAAAAAGCTGACTTTTTTCTTTGTTTTCTTATTTTTGTCATGATTTTCTTTGTGCCAGAAACCATGCTGTTTTCTGGAACTGACCCCTGCTGTGTCTGACCAGTAGGTCAAGTAATTAATTTCTTTGCAGCACACAGAAATGCCTTTTGTTGTGTGCATGCTTCTTGTTAGTACCTCATCTGAGAGAAGTATTTGCTGCTTGCTCAGTTTTCTTCTTGGGCTCACACATCCTTCTTGTTCTGATCCAGATTAAGAGGAACATCTCCAACACTTCTGTGTTCCCAACCCCTGGATATTGCCTGCCTGTGGCTTCTGGTGATGGAGGGAAGATCAGGCATGTGAGGTGGGCCTCAGCTTTTCCCTATGACAGTCCTAGACATCATCCCCTGGGATGCAAAGGCTGCTGGATGGGAAATTTGGCATGTAGGAGCTTATCCAGTCTCCAGCCCTCATTCCCTGCCCTCCCACCTGCTGTTCTGCTGTGTGTCCTCTTCTTCCGACTACAAGTAGGGGTGATCATCCTCTCTTCTCCCTGCTAGCCAGCGGAGCTGGAGAAAAGCAAGTTTTGGCTAAGCACCATGACAAACCACTGCTGGGGTCAAGCATGGAGAAAAGGATCAAGCAGATGTACTCTTGCAGGATTCAATTTTGCCGTCCTCAAGAACAGGGAAAAACAAAGAACTGGCACTGACTGAACTTTAAGCAGTGATTTTTTTAGCCTTTGTCAGGCTGCTGCCCTAGGCTACCTCCTGCTTGGATGATGCCAAGGAAGGGTCTCCATGTACTTTCCAGAGACCACGGTTGAATACTAAGGTTGTCAGCAGCATCGGACCAGCGAGACTCCTCAGTCTGACTGGAGACCAGTCATGTTGTAATGAAGCCGAACTTGGCTTCCCTGATTACGAAGGCCTTTCCTCCCCCTCAAATAGAGAGGAAGGGATTTGCATCTAGTTAGGTAGAAGGCCTATTACATTGAGCCCACCTCTGTAACAAGCTGCTCTCAAATTTGAGTCATGTTCTGATTCAGCAGCTAACTTTGTGTTTGGAGTCCACCTGTAGCATTAATGGAAGTGTTTCATTTAAAACAGCATGAAACTGGCTAGCAATGCTTGTGAGAAACATCTCATGCTGTTAACAGGTATTGGTCCTGCTGGGAAGGATTAATTCTGCTGGCTCCGGGAGACAGGGAGCTCATTGCCTTCCTGGACTGGGGAAGTAATAGGAGAAGTGAACTGTCAACCAGACAGAGACAAAAGTCTTGTATGTGGACTTCTAGTCACTCTTGGGTTAGTGGTGGGGATGTGGGGATAGGAACATTGGGGTAGATGTTGGATGGGGCTGGGCACACACAGGAATATAGAGCCACCACCACCCACAGTCAGCATTTAGGCTACAGGTCCAGAGCTGATGTTTGAAAGCCGGCTCCAGTCCAGTGTGTGCTCAGTTAGCACAAAAAGTAGTCCAGGTGTGGGTGAGCTCTGTGGGACCCTGGACTGGACCGATGCCTGCTCACCTGATGCACTGCATGACCAGGCTTGCTGGTCCTGATGCTGGTGTGAGCTGACATGATGCTATGAGCAGTGACAGTAAAAGTTCCATTCTTGTCTTCTTCTCCTGGTGTGGCCCTTGACTTGAAATCAAAACCAAAGTGCTGTAAAGTTGTTGATTTTTTTTTTTTAATTCTGTCACTCTGAGAGATTTTGTATCACTGTGATTTATATAAATTGGGAGGTACATCTTCCTGGTGTTCTTTCTTTTCTGTATTTAGGGCTTTTAGAGCTGCATTACAGCCAAAAAGAAAGAAAAGGAGAGACAGGCATTAATTTAGAGGAAGAGGAGGTCACTAGAAACCTGACTGTACATCTACCTGGTGCTTTTTCTATGTCCAGGGATTTTCTGCAACAAATAGAATGGCTAAAGCAAGTTTGCCTCTAACTGCTGCTTCTTTGCTTATAAAAACCAGGGGCCACCTCCAGAGCTGTACAGCAGGAATTCCAAAATGCATTTTCCTGGAGTGGGCTCTCTCTCCAGGTATGTGCTATTCAGTGAGTTTTCTATTCTGATCTCAGCATGTATCAGTTCCAAACCCTGCAGAGGCCAGTCCAAATGCTGCCCCATGTGTAAGGGGGACTGATGGATCAAACAGTGCCGGAGTGTTGGTGGTGAAATTTGCTGGGACAGTTGGGTCTGTCACACACCTTGTTCACAACCTCTTTGAGTTCAAATCCTTGAGTGTGTGAGAGCAAAGAGAGACTGTACTTCCAGTATGGACTGAAGAGGCTCCCCATAGTCTAATGCTGGACTTCTGTCTTTCTCGTTGGCAAAGAGGTTACCTTTGCTATGCAGTCAAAAATTGGTCTGGAGGGAAGCATTTAACCCCCCTTTGACTGTTCAGCATTTGGTCCCTACATGATCTGATTGATATACAGCATGCTGTATATTTTATTAGGTGAAAAAGTACCCACTGAGGCATAGTATAATTTCCAAGGGTGACCTTGTGACAGCGGGTGGCAGCAGTGCACATCAAAATGATAAAAGCCTGGCTAAAATCCTCGGCTGCATAGGTTGAATAGGTGGCTCAGAAACTGTTGATAAATGGGTTAGATTAACCGATACGCCTCGGCTCAGAGGTTCACTTTGTTAAAAAAAAAGGCAAATCAGGGAGAGAAATGAATGCAGATGAGCACACAGAAAATCAAGTGAAAGGCAAATGCAGTGGGAGAGAGAAGGAAGAGAGGAGAAAGGTCTGGGTTTTTTAAAATAAACAATTCTTCATGAGGAAATATGGCCAGACTGAGGTGTTGGCTAGTTGCTGTGTGCTGCAGAGGGAAACAGGAATGTAGACCGTACTAAATTGCACAAGTTTCTTTGTCACTATTAAATTCTCTCTGTTTCACTTGGTTATTTGTAGTGAGTTTTCAGGCAGTGTAGATAAATGATCACATTGATTTTTCTTTCTCACTCTTTTTTTTTTTTTTTTTTTTTTGGTGGGGGTGTGGCAGGAGGTGACAATGGGAAAGGTTTCTGTGTATTATATAGAAAGCAGAGTGGCTGTTAACAACCTGCTGGGCTTAGTATCCCACTGTACAAGGGAGGCACCTGAACCAGAACCTGGAAATCAAATACCTTAAAGTGCAGGGCAGCTGAGGGTCTGAATCTGAATTTGCCATTCAGGACCATTTCTAGTACCCAACACAGGAATAAAAAATTGAATACTAGCTTCCCAGGACTGTATATATCACAGCTCAAGACAAGGAATATCATAACTTGATATATGCAGTGACTGATGTGATCATGGTCAATGTAACAGAACTGATTGTTTTTGCAGCTATCATTGCAGTGGGAGTGTAGAAGTAACATTTTCTGTTCAGCACCGCTTCAGTTTTCATGCCCTACTCTGCCAAGACAGAGATATTAAAGGTGAAGAGTGGAGAAAAGGGCTTTAAGCAGTCTAGGGAAGAGAGAAAAGATTAATATTTCTGCCCAGAAGCTGGAGATGAAAAGGAAGAGTTGTGACAAACATTACCTTGAGTCATGGCTGACAAATGGGTTTGTGGACCAGAAAGTGTCTTTTCTCTCTGGGGAAGTGTGGCTTAGATGGGAGACTGGCGGCAAGGATGGTGGCAACTGGATTTCCCTTAGTTAACTTTCAAGACAATGGGATCTGCTAGAAAGCTGAGAAATACAGGAACTTAGCCTTCAGTTCTGCAGACAGTAAGATGTCCTTAGAGGGTGCAGAAAGTAGTGGAAGAGAATGGGGTCCTCACTGGAAGTGGTTGTTTGTTGTCAGCATTTGACAAACTTCTGTATCTAATAATGCTCTCTGAGTTTGTTACTGCCAATGATGTGACTCCTACACAATCTTTGTTGCCTTTACATTCCCTAGCACATCCTGAGGAGCAAAAGTTCTGTATAAAGCCAAAGTGTTCATCCAAAAAATAGTATCAGGTATCAGTGCCTTGTCAGTTATGTTGGAGCTGTGCCATATTGGTTCATTGCAATTTTAGTGGCTTCAGCTTGCATTGCACTCCTGCATCTTCTTATGTATTCACCTCTCTGTTCTGGGGTGTAATATGGATAAATATAAATAAATAATATCCATGAATATGGATATTTATCATCTTTATATCTTGGGGTTATGTGTGCCAGTGTTTAGGGTCGGCCTTAATAGTGTCCTCTGCCACTGTGAAGCATGTGAGCTGAGACATCTCTGGGATTAGCCATCCTTGCCTGCTTTTGTGGGCAGTAAAATGCAAAGATGCAAAGATGCAAAGGGGTAGAAGTGTGGAAGGTGGAAGGACAGCAGTAGCCAGCAGAGGGTTTGCTGCTAGGGAAGTTCATGTCTCCAGTCCTGTTGGCCGGGAGGTTGTGCCAGCACCCTGAGCAAAGTGGCAGATGTGGGACTTAGAGCTACTTGAGAGCCTTGATGGCTCCAAGGCAGGTGTGCTGGAGAATGAAGTTGGGATTTCAAGGAGCTGGGAAGAGAAAGGTCTGGGGATGGCATGATAGCAAGCATGGCTGTCCAGTTAGCTAGAGTAATGACATGATCTTATGAATATTTACTCTCAACTATTTATAGAGCCATGTGTTATATGTTCTTTATGGTTACTTTAGTAGAATTAATGCTTAGGGGATATTCTCAATGAAAAATGTTTCCCTTGAGTGAGTCAAATCAAATAAATAAATTTGCTGCTCACCATAAAATAGCAAAGGTATACTTAATTTTCCTGCTAGGATGCCATTATTTCTGTGGAGATGTTAGCAAAATATTTCTAGTGCATACAGTAGTTTGAAATGAAAATAACTAGAATATAAGGTATTTTGAGTGCAATGAAAAAATTGCTGTGAAGGCTGAAAAGGTACATGTACCTTTTGACTTAAAATTTTACTTTAGTTTTGGAATTTTCTGATTATATACAGATACCCCAATCAAAATTGGTGTAATTAACATTTCTGTGTACACATTCCAAGGAGGTGGAGGTCAATAAGAATTCAAATACTGAAATGAACGTCATCCCTTAAGAAAACATAGGTTCATTACTTCAAATAACTGGTACTACTGCAGAAAAAAAAATGAACTGTTGAATGAATATTTATCATGGATGAGGAAAGGTGCTTTGTCATACATTTGGAAGTCAAAGTGAGAATAAAATTCTGTTTTGAGAGTAGCTAATGAAAATACTAGAGAGCCATTTCTAACACTGAGGATCTTAAAATTTACATGACAAAATAAGTTTCACCCAGGAGTTCAGAAAATATTTAGCCAAGAAGATCACACATTGTTTGTGAGCAAACCATGAAGAGCACATCAGAGAAGGGTGTGCACGTACACGAATTTGATTGCATAAGATTGTACCAATTTTTTAAAAAGATACCTTGAAACCACAGGTGAATAAAAGTTGATTTGCCTAGCAATACATATGTTTTTAAAAGAAAAAGATATAATTAGAGGAGAAGAGAAACAGGAAGACAACAGATGCGTTTCAGTATTGTTTTTGTGGAAAACATGTCTTGTGGAACTTAGCTTTTTGAAGTGATTATAACTTCATTGGTGATACCCATGCGATATGCTCTTCATGTGTCAGGTGTCAGACTCAGTGTCACAGAAGATTCTGATTAAAGGTTAGCAGTGTGTAAACTAAAAGCACATTTTAAATGGTTTGAAGCCATCTCACCAATAAATGTCTAGTAGTAATTGCAAACAAGTAATCGTCTTGAAAAAGAAGTGTGTGCCACAAGGGTTCCCCAGCATCACTTCTTGGCTCGGTTCCTTTTGTATTCTCCCAGTCTTCCACAAGAATGTATAAAATCATTGTAAATGAAGTTTTTGGATGACATAAAGGTGAAAAATAAGGACAGTCTAGTTTTACACTCTGAACCGAATTAATTGATAAGGCTGGACTTTGCTGAACTAAATCCTATTCGATGCATCCAGATTCAAAGTCATGCATCCAGAACAGGAGAATTTAGATCATACTTACAGGATTAGAGGCTGCCTCCTGATAGATAGCAAGTGTGAAGAAGACACATGGTAGATAACCCACCCTATTGGGATCTTCTTGCTGAAAGCTGTCTTTGACTTTTTATTGAGAAAATTAAGAGACCTACTCCCTATTTCTAGTGTCACATGCAGGACGAGCAAGACAGTTTGTGGAAACCTGTGAGCAACAATTCCTGGAAAATTCTGGTGAAGCAGGAGTGATTTATATATAAAAGGACAAGGACTGCCTCAAAACTTGAGTTATACCCAGTTATTGTTTTTCTTTTGATGGTTCATATTTTTAGTCTGCTTATTTAATGTAGCTCTTGGGCAGAGGAAAGGAGGAAATTAATCTCAGGTTTAACATTCCTGGTTTCTTTCTTGTTCAGCAGTGGATAAATACAAATTCTATCTCTAATTCTAAGTAAGCCTGCATGACTGTACACACAATTATTCTTTTTATTTCCAGCCTCTCTCTGTGATATCTACTTTCCCCTTCTTTTCTAAGACTGGGCCCAGACCTTGCTATCTGCTATAGACTAACTGAAAGTCCAGACCCTCCCAACTAACCAGCAGGGCTTTCGATGCCTGTCACAATCTGCTGAGTAGGTGTGCTTTGCAAAGTCTCTACTGGATCATAAGAACTAGAGACAGGACAGAAAGAGAAAGGATCCAACATGCAGTTGAGCAGCAGAGACCTCCATGGGTGTAGCTGCCTTCTGAACATTGTGGCTATGCAGTAGAAAATGCACAATTATTGTCACTCTGGTGCTTTTGTTATATGTGGCCTGAACTCAGAGCAGTCTAGGAACAAACAAGAAAAATTAGAGCTGTAGCTAGACCTGAGCCCTTATAACCCACAGGTGACTTGTGATGCTGTCTGGCTGAGGAGAGATCTGTTACAGGAGCAATGCACCCAGGATAGCACCATTATAACCCATGATGTTAAGCCCAGGAGAGGTTTGCTCTGTGTGCTATGCTCAAGCACAAAGCAAGAGAAAGAACGCCTGTTGTGGTCATTTAAGGGCATGGGGGAAGTGGTGCAAATGGACAGGGTCTGTATGTCCCTAAGAAAGAAGACGAATAAAAGGGATTTTTATTAAGAGTAATGAAGAATAGAAGTAGTATAGTGAAGAATAAAAATAATATAATGAAAAATAGCCTAGATATAAGAAAGGGTAGCACTTCTGTTTTCCCTGTTTTGTGAAGTAAGAATGATAAGGGTAAAGAGGGGGAATTCAGTACTAAAAAAATAAAATTCTATTTCTGACTGCTTATGACTGAACTACAGAGCAGATTGCTATAGTATGAATATTGAAATACTTTATTAAGCCTGTAGGTTAAATTATTATGCTAATTACTGTAATTCATGCCACATTCTCTTGATATCCTTATGTCTGCCTATCAAGAATATCCACAGCAATCATAATGACCATTGTTAAAAATACTGAGGGGTGGACAGATCTCTTAACCCTCCTGCTTCAGAGCTTAAACCAGTCTTCAGCTACCAGAAATTGTGTGGGACACAGCATGGAAAAGGGAAAGGAAAACTGTGGTGGGATAAGATGCAGGCCATGGCTGGAGCCACGTTATGGGACCATTTTATCTTTGTTCTGGTTTAGTTAATTCAGTTCTTAGTTTTGGACTTGCCTTGCTGATTTTTGATTCCTCATGTGGTGTAAAGTGGCACAGGGCTTTTGGTTTCAGCAGCATGTTGCTGATTGACACTATGCTTTGCCTAGACATAAAGGCATCAATATGGTAATTATCCCTGCTGCATAAGTCAAACATACAATCCTTTTTCCTGATACCCTGGGAGAGTTTGCACTTGGGGAAATCTCTCATTTTTTTCCATCTGAAAAGAAAATAAAATCTTACTCCTGAGATTTTTCTTTCTGAGGTGTTTCTTTCTAGTTGAATTTATCTTTTTCAGCTGAAATTGTATAGGCATTCTGTGAGCAACCGCGTAGAGAATTCTGGTCCTGCTGCACAAGTCTCACTCTTCAGGTGCTCACTTACAATTTGCAAGCACTTCTGAATATCTTCTGGCATATGAGCTCTCTCTTCTCTGGATGATGTTTTTTTCATTCCTTGTATTGTGCAAATTCTCTCACAGGTGGCAGGCATGCTGCAGATAAAACTTTTGATCCTTTGGAGTCACCAACCTCTTGTAATCGTGTTTTCCAGCTTTGTAAGTGTTATCCCCACAAATACAGCATCTTGTTACTCTCAGATCTTTGCAGTTACTTCTTCATTTCAAACAGCATTGTTGTCCCTGTCTCTCAGTGTGCTGCATCACATTTCCCCAAGAAAAAGTGAGTCTTCTTGAAATGATCACTAGATGGCTACACTACCGCACAGGATTTCACAACTCTGCTTTTCCAGACCTTCAAACCATTTCACTCAGCCCCCTAGTTTGCAATATCTTTGGTCTGAATTGCATTTCGGCCACAAAATGCAATTTCCATAGCTTCAATTTTCTTCTCAGCAGGTTGCAATATAACTCCACACCGTTCAAATTTATTGTACAAAGAAGTCACCAGGGCTTAAATGGCATCTAACCTCTGAAGCATCTGGTATTGTCCAGCATTGGAAACAGGATCCTGGACTGCTTGTCCCTTTAGTTTGATCCAATAGAGCAACTCCTGTCTTTCTGGAGTCTGTGCAGAAAACCTTTGGAGTCAATTGTGCACGACCTAGTGTGTCTATTGACCTGGCTACGGCTGAGCAGCTCCAAAAGCCCTGAGATTTGGCACAAGCATCAGTCCGTGACTCAAACCTTCGCCAGTCACCATTACTATTTCACAGGGATTGAAGTGAATATCAGAAGGAAGGAAGAAATGGTGCTTATTTTCCTGTTGTAAGCAAGAGCAGAATTTAGTAACAATGGCAAACACTAGACAAATGTTCACCTTCCTCACTGCCTTTTTTCTGCCTCTCATTCAAATCAAAGACTAATGCAAACGTTAAACTTTCCAGCAGAAATAATTTCTTACAATAGTTGCCAGAAGGGGCCTAAAAAAGACACAGTAGCATTAATTTTTGTCATGTATATTTGTTTTCAGATTCATTTTTCAGAATAAAAAAGCGTTCCTTCTCTGCTCAAAGTCCCTGTTTGTGCTTTTACACAAATCCTCCCACGTTCTTGTGAGTGGTTACACTAATGACATTTATGTAATATCACTGGGTGTTTACAGCTGCATAGTCTGAATGTGAGTCTGGATATAAATAATATGATCATCATCTCCTGCGAGCTAGAGAAATGTTATCTGTGTTTTACAGATGGGAGAATTGAGGTAAATTTTGGTAAGTGAAGTGAAGTGAAGTGAATAACTGCTCTTGCCTGCAAGCTGTGGCACCCTGGTACATTCATGAGTGATGCAGGATGCAGACAGACAGCCAGCCCTGAGATGCAAGCAGGCACTGTGATGGTGGCAGCAGCCATGCTGTCACGGGGGAAGGAAAACAGGGCAGGGGAGTATTTTGCAGATGGGGCATCTGCTGAAAAGACCTGTTTTGAGAGAATGAAAACACCTGGCCAAGGAATAAGGTGTGTGGTGTGCAGTGGTACCAATCCAAGGAGAAGGCACTAGAAGTTTTCAAGCTGGTTTTGCACTGGCTGTTCTGGAAACATGATGTGGAAGCAGGGCTACAGATGCATCAGTGGGAATCCATGGAGGAGGAAAAGCATCAGAAGAGAACATGCAGAGCACAGACTGGGTCTCCCTAGCCACATGGCCATTTGGAACCTGGGGAAGGGTGACGTGTCCTTTCAGTCAGGTTACCCTGGCTGGCTACTGTGGAGGTGGTTGCTTCACACTGGTAGCCCTGGGGTCACCCACGAGCTTAAAAGGAACAAAGCAAACCTGGATGGTTTGCCTGTGAATTCTCCATGGGAAATAAACTTCCCCATTTGGCAAACATTCAGCCTGTTGCAAAAGGTAAATTGAAAATGCAAAATCCTTTCTTAAGTGCAGATGAGTTCTAAACTGTTGTAGTGGTTTAGCCCCGGCCAACGGCTAAGGCCCACCTAGAACTGCTTTTTTCTCCCTTTCCAAATTGAACTGTGTTACTAAACCCATGATAAATGCTGGTAGAGGAGCAAAATCAGGCTGAGACAAGGTCAGAGCTTCTAAGTGATAAAGTGAATTTATTACAGAGTAAAAGGAGCAAGCAAAAACAAAGGAACATCTCCCAAACATTCTTTTCTCTGCCGTCCTCCCATTACCCCCCCTTCACCAAAAGCTTCACAGCCCTCTCTCTCCTCCCAGATCATAAGGGGAACCCGGGGAGGGGGTTTTATCTCTAATGAGTTTAGTCCTCAGATGCTCAGTTGTTTCTTCTTCTTAGCAATTATACCTGGAGGTCTCTCTCTCTCTCCTCCTCTGGCACCATAGCACGGTTTGCAGAAGTTGGCACGCAGCCCGCCCGAAACTGCTGCCGCTGTTTCCTCCCAAATTAGGCTGGTCCATACTTAGGGTGGGGGTGACTCAAAGCTTCTTTACCTCTCCGACTCCTGCAGTTCAACTCTTTTAGGAGTAGAAGCCGTTACTGACTGTGTCCATTCCTCACCAGACCAAAGCCCCTTCTGTAGGAGATCACTCCTTTTTACATTGTCTCTGCTTCATCTTTTGCCATCGGGCTGGTCTTTCTCTTAGGATAGGAATAAAACCAGGCTTCTTTTAACATAATTGACTCCCTTATTGACTCAGGAGCAAAGTCCTTGGTCCCCACCAGACACAGCTACTCTTGTGGGAGTTCACTCCCTCCTGCACCGTCTCCGCTCCAAGTTTGATTAAAGTCTCTCACCACAGGCTTTGAAGATGTATCAGTTCCGATGCTGCGGGAACCTCCTCCTCCATTGCTTCTCTTCTTTGGCAGACTGGCATCATTTGCTGGCTTTCATATCTGATGTTTCACTTGTTTTTCCTAGTTATTTGCTATACTCCTTCTTCCCTGCCTAATCTACTAACTACATGACTACAGGGTTACATGGCACGCACGTGCGTACTACAGAGATTGCTTCTTAAATATACTGTCGCAGAGGCGTTTCTGTCCTTCCTAATTGGCCCAACTGTGGAAAACAGCACATCAATCTCCCAGGAGCCATCAGAGATAGGCCCTGACTGGACAGCTGTGGGAGCTTCTGGAAGCTCCTTACAGGAGCCATCTTTTGGCCCCTACCACACCCAAAAAGCTAGACCCCCCAAACTTCTCAAACCACGACAACTGTGTATTCAAAAAACAGCATCTCAGCTGTTTGTTCTGAACAGGCTGGGGCCAGGGATGCCCTTCTTTTGGCTCTAGAAGGTATCTCAACCGTTTCAGGGGTGAGACAATTTGGAAGAAGAACTTCAAATTGGCATGGGTTGATTTGCTCCCAAATTTTCGCAAAAATATTAGAACCTACTATGGCTAGTGTGTTTGTCAGATATATGAATGTGCACATGAGAGTTCCTAGGAAACATTGTGAGTTTGTAGGCAAAAGTCAGTATTAATTTCAGATAATAATCTATGGTATAATCTATTATAATCTATAGCGACAGTCTGTGCTTTGCAGCACATGCTATTGCAATTTAGAGGCAAAGGAAGGTATTGATGGGAACCAATATCTCCAATGTGTCCATCTCAGCAAAATTTCGAATGTGGTGATCAACAGTGCAGCAATCATTTTATTTTGTCAGCACAAAGCTATGAATCAACAGAGATTTGAGACACCAGTTAATAATGGGACTGTGGCAGAACTGTATGGACTGCTTCAGAGAGCGGCATGTAATTATGGAAATGGAGCTGGCACTTGTTTAAAGGGAAAGGGTTTAAAGGCAAAGTGGTTCCTTCTGAATCCTCCACGTAGCTGTGGTAGAAATCCTGATGTGTTTGCAGCAAGGATGGCTGCTTAACTTTCACTTTTTCTCTGAGTTTCTGCTCCAACCCCATATCACCTGTCAGGATGCTCAGTGAATAGGTTACATTAAAACCCTACACACTATTATGCAAATAACAAGAATCCCTAGTGACTTGATGGGCACTGTGTGACTCTTCTTAGTAGGTGATGGCTACAGAGGTTCCCATATCTTGCACCAAGGAGATGGCAATCACAAGCAAAGTCCTGGGATTGCTAAAATAGCTTAACAGCACTGTTTTCTGCTCCACAGGTTTTCTTAGGGGCTTCTTTTCCACAAAACAATGAATAGTTTTGGCTTTCCTTTATGCAAGAGCAGAGGAGAAAATAATCTGGGCTAGAAGCATGGCCCAAGGCTCTAATAACCCCTTGCTGCCTCTGGGGCTGCTCTACTGAGTTTTTCCCAGCAACTCTGCCCTTTCACAATTCACAAGATACACCCCAGCTCACAAACCATTTTGCAGAGAGGTTAAAGCCAGCTGTGGACCACAAAAGTTGTGGGCAATCATCCGTGCAGGAACACGTTTATCCCTATGGTCCTAAAATTTACTTTCCCTCCTGGAGCAAACAGCTCCAAGGAGGAGGATGGGCACCAGGCCCCTGCAATATGACAAACCCTATCCCAGCACAGGGACTGGGCAATACTCCAAAAATCTCAGGGAACAAAAAATAAGTTTATAGTCTCTCTTCCACCCCAGAGCCGCCTGTGGATTTCTTGCAGCAGCAACTTGGCCTCAAAAACTGCCAATGCGTAACACAGTGTTTCAAGTACTGCACACTAGACAATTATTGCGGGAAGGCTGCTTTGTGTAAGCAGAGTTGCAGAAATGTTACCTCAGCGGTCAGCTTTCTAGCCAGAAACAGCTCTTTCCTTCTCCTGTGCTCAACTTTTCCATCTGAATCTCAGGGACTTGTTTCACTGGGGTTTGACTTTATTCAGTCTCCATTTTGAGACTAACAAGAAAGTTAATGACAAGATTAAATAATTTTGCTTCTTTTTTGTTTTACTCCCCAAACTCAGAGATAAAAGAGGCACTGAATGAATTTGGTGGTCACAAACATATGATCAGCCTTTCCCATGATTGTGCTTGAACCTCACTTGAAAGAGAGATTTTGGAACCATAAAATACTTTTATCTGTAGGATTGAAATTGGGTTAGCAATTTCCTCGAAGAACAGAAGAAAACTGACTGCTCTGGGTCATGCAGTGTGCTTGCATGCCTTTGAAGTAGTCTTTTTTTAAATTAATGTCCCAATGCACAGTTAAACTTGCTGCTATTTTTTTTTTCCTTTTCTGACACTAAAAGGTCATGGGAGTCAATAAGGTTATTTTTCATCTTTTTGGATAACCAGAGGATGGCGATGGGAGCTGGGAAGTGCACAGACCCCCATCAGCTCCAGACAGTGAATTTCAAAGGAACAGTCCCAAGTGCTCATTCAGGCTTTGGTTGTGTGTGAGCTGTTCCTGATGCTGGCCACAGTCACTGTCACTGCTGCAGATTTATGTTGTTGTTCTTTCTCTGCTCATTACAATTTTCCAAGAGGAAAAGGCATTCATCGGCACTGACATCAGACCAAATCTTATGAGGGTTGTTACCCAAGTCTGTTTGGCAATGAGACCCCCAAGAAAAGTGTTGCAACTCGCTCTGCCCACATGGACCATGATAATGTCTAAAGAAGCACTAGGCTTGAAGTAATTACAAGCAGGAAATAATTAGCTAGCTCCAGCTTCCAAGAGGCAATGTGGTCAAATGATTATAACTCTGAACTGGTGGGCAGGACTCAGAGATTGGTGCTTGGTCCTGCTAATAGCTTTGGGCAATTAATTTAAATCTGTGTTTTTATCTCTCTGAGAAGGGCATGTAGCAGTTGTGGTTTCTGGAGTGAATGGGTACTGTATAAACGGGCTCTGATCTCCCCCTCTTATTGGAGATGCACTCTAGTGAAAAACATCAGAAGATGAGCCTTTGAGTATTGCAAACATTTCTGAAGGGAACCTAGAAGTGAAAAATACTAAATATCAAATGCATTCAGCAATAGTTGGAGATAATGATTTTTAGCAGAGATACATCTTCTCGATCAGAGTAACTTTTTTCATGTTCACTTGTTGTTTGTCCTCTAATCTTTGTATTTCAAACCCTCTGTGTCAAAGTCAGCTTGTGTTACGCCCATGTGCAGTACCTGCTACTGTGAATTGAGGTTGTACTGTACTGTCATGTAGCTAGTAATTGGTTTTCTGGTCTGTGCTCTGGCAGATGACACTGGACTGCCTGATCTTATTTGGGCTGCCACTACTCTGATATGGTGTTCCTCTGCTTTTCTCATTTTCACCTGCACCACAGTGCAAGTAAGCTGTTACGTATAACCGAGATAGGGCAGGGGTTATCATTGTCTTCCTCTGAATACACAGATGCATCCTGGCATGTCCTAATTCTCAAGGCCAGAATGTCGATAAAAATTGGAAACACTGTGGCATCATCATATCTCACCTTCAATATAATCCTAATGCGGAGTCTGTGGCCTTGGGTACATGGTAGATGAGTTTTTATGACTATGTTCAGTTGCTTTATAATGGTATATGATGATTGTGCTGTCAATACCTAGCTATAACCTCTGCCTGCTGTACAGATTTTTCTGCTCCCTTAACTGCTGCTCTATGGTCCTAAGCCCTAAATTTTAAATCTGTGTGAGAAATAATGTGTGTCTGCGAAATTAAGTCTTATATTCCTCTCATTATTAATCATCCCTTCCCTGGCAGCTTCTGATTGTGGCTCCATGTTGTATTTGCATAAATGCAATGCTTGAGAGCCACCCCCACGTTGTCCTTTTCTTTCTCTGATTCCTTTTCTAACTTTTAGGCTAAGATGGGCCATTCAGACAGAGGGTGTCAGGTGTGAAGTGGTGGAGTTCAACAGGAAAAAAAATGACAGAAAGGAATTCATGAATAATGTGTTTATTAGATTGTTTCATGTTAAGAGGGAAGGAAGGGGTTTTCAGAGAATGGGGAAGGAAAATTACAGAGCTGTGTGACTAGATCTGAATTCAGATGGAGGTTAGGTAACTTCACAGGGCTTCTTGGGTATTTTCTTTCTTTTTTCTTCCCTGACTCAGGACAGCAGTTGAAGAAAAGTCAACAGATTAAAGAGAAATAGGCTTAAACCTAAATTCTGGTCTTAATGTACTGAAACCCTGGGGAGTCCCAATTCTGCTGTGCCCAAGGTCTGCATTCTGTGGTCGGAGCAGAGCTAGTTTAGATTTTTTCCCCCTAGTTTTTCCAGCAAAAACAGTAAAAGGAAACACTATGAGTCACGGTAATGAGTTGGATCATAACATCGTTTGGCCATCTGAGGTTGTATGTCAGGCACCCTGGGGACGCGAATTAGTTCATGGTGGCCACAGGCAGGCTTGCAGGAGACACTTCCAGCACCACCCCTGGTCCTGGGGTATCCAGCTCAGGTCAGGGCATCCCATCCTAAACTGCCCTGCATCAGTCTCTCTCTGTGGGCACCTTGTCTTCAGACTGGTCTTGGACCTTTTTTTCTGGGTGGACCTTGGACACACAGTGCTGGAGGGTCCAACTCCAGTCCTGCCTCCAAACCTGTCTGCAGCTGCTGCTACCTGGACCTGGACTAGATCTTGTATCACTGTTTCACAAGTATGTTTATCACAAATTTTCAAGGGACACCTTCAACAACTTTTTCTGGATTTCCTTATTCATTCTGGTTTCATTTTCTTTGGTAAAAAAAAGAACATGGCTCCCCCTCCAAAGAACTCAAAAAAAAAAAAAAAAAAGAAAAGAAACAGCCTCCCCCCCCAAAAAAACCACCACTAATTAAAAAAAAAAAATAACCTAAGGAAAGGGGGAAACATGATGAAAAGGAAACTGGTTTGGGTTAGGAAGAGAAAGGGAGAGCATAACTACTGCTATTGTTTTGCTGTGTCTTTTTTAAAGGGGAAAAAAGTCAGTAAACCAGCCAAACTTTACACCTGCCCAGAAAAGAATCTCTTTTACCTTGAAATGTGTATTTGGCAAAATTTTCTTCAGCTCCTTTACTGGAAGAAGAAGACTCCTAGTATAAGCCTATTTTATGGTATGATAGGCTTGAAATAGGGATGAAAAATAATATTACCATTTGATAAATTAAAATCTTAGAGATGGAATAATGATCTATCTGTAGAAGTCATGAGGGTTGTAGAAAACACTAAGAGTAGCTCTTCTAGACTGCAGCTTGAAACAGTTTTTGTTAGTCCAAAGCTGGGAATAAAATGCTTTTTTCAAAGGTGGCTTTTTTGCCGCATGCATGATGGCTAGTTCTGTCTTTTTGGTTTATTAGACTTTGTGGAGGCTATAGGAATTTTTTTAGACTTTCATTCCTTAGAATCTCTCTTATTTTTATTTCTGTTAGTAGTTGGCGTATTATTTTCAGTGTGATGTAGTGTTTGTTATTAGATAGTCATATTAGCCTTTGTAATGCAATATTATTTGTACGGCATTAGCTGCTGTAAAACTTAGGTCTGAGGTCTCCTTGCTCAAGCTCCTGCAGGTGTGAACATGTAGAGGATGGGGTGGTTATACAAGGAGTCCATGGTCCAGACAGGCAGGAGAGAGGAAGGGGCAGCCCAGAGAGGTGAAGCCCTTGGTCAGAGCCAGCACCGTGGGTCAGTGTCACCAGCTGAACTCATCTTGAGCTGTGCCATTTGGGCACAGCATCTATCAACACATGGGACTTGCTCCACAGTCAGGAACAGCCCAGTGATTAGATGAACCCTGATGTGACTGAAATGAAGGAAAAACACTGTTCCTTATGGAGTTAAAGATAAATTTCAGTATAAAATTTATGTTATATCTCATGCATGTGATAACATTCATCTTGATGAATACGGATCATAAATATATTGTATGTTGGTGGATAATGGTATGAATTGGCCTGAAATGAGCTTTCTCCAAGTGTGGGTGTAACTAGTCGTGTAGCACAAAACTCTGGGGACAGCCATTTCAGGTCTCTGTGCTGAGACAGGAACATTTTACTGAAGTATGGGCATGCTCCATGTGTCTTCAAGGGCTTGTGGAGGGTTTAACTGAACTATCCAAGCCCTGAGCAGGTAAAAATGACATTCTAGCAAGGATTATCTGTTAAACTCTCAGTGGTGTCTTGCTCATCGCTTTGTTATTTTCAGAGATGAGGTCAAGAGGAACGATGAAGTGTGATGAAAGAATAATCCATTTGCTTCTGCTAAAATATGCCTAACAGAGCAAAAGGGAAATGGGCTATTCTAAAGATAGGGAAATAACCTAGCAAAAGAAAGATGGTTTCATAAATACTATTGCTGAGGAAGCAGAAACTGTATTATTAAAAGAATTATTCTTTTGACCTCTAAATAATTCCAAGTCTATAAAAGGCAGAATTTTGTCAATAAATGAGTGTCATTAAGATAGATCCATACAGAAAAAAAGATCATAAATCAAAAGGAGGAGGACTGCTGTATTACAGCACAGCTACAAATTGCTCTTCTGTTCATTTCTGCATTGTTAGCAACATGCTGATAAATATGAAATGGGCAAAAAAATGTCTGTAGCTATTTCATCAGCAAAATGGTCCAGCTTTTGAAAATAGCTGGAGCAGGTGGTGTTAGCTGAACACAGGCCTGGAAGAAAAGGCAGTTCAGGTCCCATCTTCACTGGGGGTCCCCATAGAACACTGGATTATTTCCATTGAATTTTCATTGCACATTGCTTCTAGGAGCACTCCAGTGAAGGCTCATTAGGGTGAAGTGGCAAAGCATGGTGATGGCGATATGCTTTAAATGTTGCATCTGACTAACTCCAGGATTTCCAAAGACAACCTGGGTGCTCAGGGGCAGAATTAGAATGTTTGGGGCTGATAAGCCACTAAGTGGAAAAAAAGGAGAGAGATTAAACCTCTTAGTACCCACACTGCTTTAAGCCTCTCTTGAGTATTTTCCAGAGTTTAAAAAATAAGGCAGGAGGTGGGAAGCTCCAGTGGTTAGCACTCTCAGACAGTTACTCCTATCTTATCTAAGGTCTATTGAACAATATATCATAACAAGCATAGTATGCCACCTCAGCAGGCAAAACAAAATAATTTTGCCATGGGAAAGTGGGAGGGGAGGCAGGGCAATGGTATGCAAGGCTCATGGAAGATGAAGGGAAGAGGGAGAATAGAAAAGCTCTGATATGTGATTGAATTCCAGTGTTCAGCCTGGGCTTCGGAGCATGCTGAGGGCAGATGTTCTTACAGCAGGCATTTTTCCACAGTTGACAGAGACAGAGGGAGAGAAGTCTTGCAGTGTGTCTCGTTCTCTCTGGAACTCAAAGTCAAGTAACACAGCAGTTAATTCACTGAGGCAGTGGGGGACCTCCTGGCCTGAACATCTTGACCTTACTCTGTCCCAGTTCTCCTGCTGGCCTCCTGGGGAAGGGGTGGCCCAAGTACCCTTGCATGGGGCAGAGGGAAAGAGAACCCAGACGGTGGCAGGGTGGTGGGGGAAGAGGTAATGCCATGTTCATGGGTGGATAGTAAGAGAAGAGGTGAGGACCAGGGCACAAAGGGACGTGGTGCAAGGCCTAGGGGTCACAGTGGAGAGTGGCTGAGAGGCACTGAAATGGCAGGGAATGGGGACAGGCAAAATATTGCCCTAAGGAGAACTAATGTACTCTGTCTTGCAAAGAGCTTGGCCTAGAGAAAAGTACAGCTTTGCCCCATCCTGCCAGCCTGCCAGATAACATTTGTCCAATGATTTGGGACCGGAGCACAGCAGCAGCAAGATAAAGATGATATCATCTTCCATTATTAAATCCTGATGGAGGATTTCTTAAATGCGGTCGTTTCAGATGGATGTGTTCTTTTTTCCCTTGACATGTGAGATAGTGAAAAAGTAGGACTTTCTTCTCTGAGTTTAGATTGTGGTTTGTCACTGATTAGAGGAAACAGAACTTCTCTGCACTCAGTGGCTCTGAGCCATCTTCGTGAAGCTGGTGCAGTAAACACACTCTGACAGTAGGAATTAATGTTATAATCATATCAGGACTGTGAACCATAACTTGTTGATGAAGTTGTGAGAAGTGCACTTACCAGATATAGAATGTATGCAGAGCATTTGATGCATTAAATGTCAGATCCCCACAGCCTACATTCCAGAAATAAAAAAGGATAATTAATTTCCATACATCTTGGCACACTCCATTAGAACAGTGACAGCAGAAGCAAATGCTTTTACAAGTAGTTGCTGAAAAACTCTATTGAATTTTGGGAATAAGAACAGCAATTCAGGGCCAGTCTAAAAGTTCATCTCACTCGGTATTTTGTCTCTATAATGGCTAATGGCAGAGGTTTAAGGAAAACATAAGAAGTGATGGAGCACAGGGTGATTTTTCCTTGATCTTGTCCTACCTTCTAGCAGTCTGTGGTTCACGGACTTCATGTATTTTCATCAGATATTTAAGAGTCCGTGTTGAACCTATTTTTTAATTTGTCTAACCATTTTATTTTTAACCTAGTTTTATTTTTGGCATCAGCAATGTCTCAGATCAGTGAGTTTCACACTTATGTATACATGTGTGAAAAAGCAATTCCTTGTGTCTCTTTTTAAACCTGCCACCTGATAATTTCCCCAGTTCCCTCCTACTCCTTCCACGGTGATATATTATGAAATTGAATAACAGTCCCTTGTTCACCTTCTCCAGACTGCTTGTTAAGACCCTGAGCTAGTTTATTTCGAAGTTGAAAAGTTGTACTTCATGTACCATGTCCTTTTCTCTGCCTTATCATGACATGGCCTTTCAGTATGTCCTGTAGTAAGGAAGGAACAGCTGATTTTCAAACCCATATCTTCCCAGAACTGCTTCCATCTGATGACTAGCAACCATTCCCACTTGCTCCAGCGGTTCCCTTCCTACAACTGCCATCCCAAGATGGTTGGTTGTCTTGATTTTACCTGGCAGCACATCTATCTTTCAGGACAAACCTAAAGGCACTTAGCCCGGATGCTCTCAGGGTAGTGACAGTGCCTTTATGTGAGGGGAATCCCTGCTGGGAGGAGTTGCAATGGTTTTACAACTCTCCCAAAGGACAGAGTTCTAGCTACCGCAGATAACCTGTTTCTGCTGGCTCCTCTAGGACGAGAGTTTCCCCAGGCGTGGTGTACTAGCACTGATGAGAATAAAAGGCTACACAGAGGGCTCTTCTCTGAGATAACAGCTGATTTATTGTGAGTCCAGTGTTGCGTTATGAGGGTCCAGGAAGGGAGTCCGGAGACATCCAAGTGGCTAGAATAACCCAGAAGAAAGAGGCCAAGGAAGCCCTGCAGGGCTCTTTTAAAGAGAGGTGGGACCAGGAAACACCTAATGGGAAACCGCGTAGTTCAAAGTGACCAGTGGAGGGGAGAGCCCTCCAGGGCATAGCCATATATGGGACTTAAGGTATGAATACAGGTAACACAAGAGAAATACAGGATTTTACCACAGCTCGGGAAGAGGGTTCAGATATTGGAGGAAGAAGGCTGAGGGCATTACCTTGGCTTTCTTCCCACCAAAACCTGAAGCTCAAAAGCAGCAGCTTCTGTGAAGTGCGCTGCTACACAAACCATTTCCCTTAGGAACTCCTTATCCTTCACTTGAGTCCTTTTGAAGCAGAGGAGGTTTCCCCTTGTTTTAGAGACTCCTGGAAACACTTGAACATGAGCAAATCCAGAACAGTATTTGGTAAGCAAGGCACTTATTGTACTTTCTCACAGCCTCTGAGAAGTGAAGAGAATGAGGGAAGTTGTCAGCACAGCTGTGCTAACCTGTTTCAGGAAAGACCTTCTCTTTTACAGAGAAGAGGGAGGAATGCCAAAAAGACACACAGATATTGGTAAGATGCAATGAAGACCTAAAAACCTAGAAACATGCCTGGCTCAGGAAATTCCTGAACTGTGTGTAGGGCATGGGAGACTGCTCAAGAAAAGTCTTGGGGCCAGTTCCTAAACTCTTTTCTGGATGACGACTTTCGGCCAGAGTGGGAGATAAAGTAGTAGGCTAAGTGGAGTTTTGATCCCATCTACTGCAGCTGCTTTTACTCTTAAGACATAGATAGATCAGCTGAATCTGTTGAGCAGAGGGGCCATTGCACTGGGATGGATGCAGCCCTGCATACAGATGGGGAGTACAGATGGGGAGTAGGGCTAGGGAGGGAGGGAGAATGCTGACACCTTTCCCTCCTCTAGCAAAGCTGTGTTAGCAAGGTAAAACACCCATCTGGTATGAGATATTCCCTGCTGAGATGTTCGTTGAGATGTTATTTGGTCTCAGTTGTTCCCAGCACCAATTGAATTACTCCCTTTGAGGCTTGAGCAGTTTCTTCTGTTGCATTTGTGGACCACATAAGGGAGAGGGAGACTGGCTGAACCTCAGGGTGGTGCTGCAGGACTCACTGCTGATCTGCTCCTGAAGAGTCTCTCTCCACTTTCCTTCTCTTCTTGCCTGTAAATGTGGATAAGCCTGTTTGAGCTGGAAAACCTGAGGAACTCATACTAAACTGCATGAAACCTGTTTTCTCTGATGTAATCAGTTTCAAAAACTTTTCTTAGAAAAAATGGCAATGCCCAAAATATGGTTAACAATTCTTCTGTAATTTAGTTGAAAACAGGTTTTCAGGAACATAGAAACACTCCTTGGGCTCTTATAACAAATATCTCTGACACCTTTCTAAATGTTTCTCTCTCTGTAGCCTTTGTGATTTCAAGAAGTTTGACAAATAGCCTCTGTGTCTCAGGCCCATTCAAGTGGTGTTAGATCATGGCATTCATACACCTTTCACAGGCAGAATTAAAATATAAAGCCATAGTCTACTATTACTATTTCAGGTTTTGTGTTGTGGTGCTGAATGGATTGTGGCAGGAACCATTTCACTGCATGGGGGTAGTTATCTCATTTAAATTGAATGATAGCAAAAAGTTCTGTGATGAAGACTGCTCACATACATCAGCATCATATAGTGTTACAAAGGTACAGCACTAAAGAAATAAACAGGGGAAATCATCTGTGCTCACACACTGAATATAGGACGTATGGGCAAAAAAGCTAGAAAGGGTGATTATTATTTCAGGGTCGGCCTTTTCTGTTTGTTCTGCAAGTGTTAATTACTAGTTGCAAAATTAATTTCTGTTATCAGAATTTTTATAAACTGTGAAATGGTGGTGGAAGTGAGGGGCAGAGAAGCAGGAGGGAAAGAGAGCATAGTTACATTGGAGTTAAAACTCTCTTTGCAAGTATTAGCATTTCAGTGAGTAATCAAACCTCCAAACTGGGTCCTTAACTTTGAAGTCTTTTGAACCTGTGTAGGTTTCTGTGAGTGAGCAAATCTACCTGAAGTTGTGTTGTACACATAAGTTACCTCTACAAATAGTGTTCTTCACTGTGCACATTATCGCTTGAGCAGATGTAACCTTTCAGGTATATTCACAGCATAAAACATGCCAAAGCCTGCATCATGCACCTTGTCAGGGGGTTCCTTGATGACTGGTGATGGAGGGCTTTGTCCTGGTGTCAAAAACCATTGTCTATCTTCTTATCACACCTCTGTGGTATGGATTTGAAAGCCATCAATGGGACAAACTGGGAACTTTGCTAGATTCTACCTGATAAGACATTTTGGTTAGAAATGTTAAATTAATCTGCTTAAATGTTCCCATTTAAGTTGTATGTTATGTAGGAACCTAATTGAATTGCAGAAGTTGAAGCAGCATATTGCTTTTCTTGACCTTCAGACTCTATTTTGGAAAGCTACCCTTTCTGTGAATTTACCCTTCTAGTCTTCTGTGTTTAGCGATGGGATTTTTTTAAGCTTACAGGTATCTTATTTCTAAACTACAGACATTTCTGGGGCACTAGAGAAAATGTCAAACTGTTTGAGATACAGTATATATCATTATGAACTCCTCTTTAGAGTGGTTGTTAAAGCTGTTTCTTACCTTCTCAGAGAGTAGGCACAACTATGCCAAGATTCAGCTTCAAGACAAATTAACTGGCATTGGAAACGACATTTCCTTTGTGTTCCATTACATCCCTTTATGTTTATGTACGTGGTACCATGGAAGTTGCTAAGGTATCTTTTGTGCCAAAAATGAATACTCAGAGTAGCTTATTCTGGCGTAACTTGACTCGTGACAGGACAGTTGAACTGGAAATTACTATGATGCATTATGTTCCTTTCTACAAGTGACGGAGCAAGAATTTATTCCAGACATGCTCAAGTGATGGAGCAAATATATCATTTGTGCTCCCCTGTTGCTGCATGTTGCTCTTGCTGAGGTAGGAAGGGATGGTGCCCTCACCCAGGGCCCGGGGCTCTGCGCTGTGCAGAACTTGTCACACAGTGCTCACTGTGTGGGTCTCCAGGGTATTTGCCTGAAGCCAGGATTATTTGCCTTTTGTATCTTTCTAGCTCATGGATGGTGCCTTCCTGTGCAGGGGGCTGGTGCCAGAAGAAAGCCATTCATGTTGATTTCTTCTTAAATGAACTATTGTGCACACTTACCTTGGTAGCAGCTCATGTCAATAGTGGATTTGAGTAGTGGATTAGAGGGCACAGGGCACATAAAGACTGTCTCTCTCAAATGCCTTCTCAGCAGATGATTGATGAAGTATGAGAGACTGATTGGAAAGCCTGTAAACTGGCTTTTTCTTTTAGTCCTTGCCTACCTCCCTCTGCTGCCAGCAGCTTTTTCATGCCTTTCTTACTGAAAGGTTAGTTATTCATGACTTGCAGTCTCTAGGTTTTACAGAAACATTTGGTAGAAAGATGAACACCCATAAGGAGCAGCTGTGGGACAAACTTAACTGTCAGAAAGGAAGCACTGAATGGACTACCCCAGGTTTTTTGTTTTTTTTTTTTTTTTTTCTTAAATTAGTTCCTCCTCCCAGCATGCTTGTACAATGGCTTTCTACTTCTAAGGCATCACAAGTTAAATTTTGGCTGATGTTTTTCTAACACCCATATGGGACACCAGTACAAGGCCATTAATTGCTCCAGGGTGCTGAATAATTCAGAGCCTCATTTCTATTCTCTGGCCACTGAGGGAAACTGCCCTTCATCCAGGTTCTCAGCTGTGAGTTTATGGGTGGATGGCCTCATACTACTCCATGTTTACATGTGGATAAGAATTTCTGAACACTTCAGTTTTTGGTCTGAAAGAGTCAATACATACAGCCTGGTATTAAAACATGTCTAATGATTTTTCACACAGGTACTTGCAGAAAAATATTGAACATCTATACTTCAAAAAGTTATTTTTTAGATTTTAAGGCAGAGCTGAACTACAAATTAGGAGACTTAGTGAAAAAAGGGTGTCTCAGTTGGACTCTGTACAGGTCCTCCACCCAGGTCAGGGCAATCACGAGTAAAATACAGGCTGGGCAGAGAATGGATTGAGTGCAAACCTGAGAAGACAGACTTGGGTGAGTTGGTAAATGAGAAGGTCTGTAGAGCACCTGGCAATGTGCACTTGCAGCCCAGAAGGCCAACAGTATCCTGGGCTTCACCTAAAGCAGTATGAGCAGCAGGACGAGGGAGGGGATTCTGCCCCTCTACTCTGCTTGTGTGAGACTTCATCTGGAGTTCTGTGTCCAGCTTTAGGGCCACCAGAATAAGAAGGACATTAACCTGTTGGAGCAAGTCCAGATGAGGCCACAAAGATGATCAAAGGGATGAAGCACCTCTCCTATGAAGCCAGACTGAAAGAGTTGGACTTGTTCAGCCTGGGGAGTGTTGCCCTGACTTTTGCAGTTCTGGATGTTATCATTCTTCTGTAGCTAGTTTCTCACATTCATCTATGTAAACATAGCCATGTTATTGTAACGGTATCTTATTGTTTACATTCCTTTCTCCTGGGCACAGAAGTTTGATGGACATTTCCTTTGACCACTGTGATTGAGGGACGACAAGCTCATTCCTCCAATGGCCAATGATTTCTAAAATGCATATATAATAAACAGGGTGGGTCTCGCCCGGGGCTTTTGCTCCCTACTCTGGAGGTGTTTCACCTACAGGTGTTTCTTGTCTCCTTCCTTCGTGTCGTTACTGAGACAGGGGAGCAGCAGACTGTCTCTGGGCAGACATTACAGCAGCCTCCAAGTACATAATGGAGCTCTGCAAAAAAGCTGGAGAAGGACTTTTCACAGGGGCGTGTAGTGATAGGATGGGAGAGGGAATGGCTTTAAACTGAAAGAGGGTAGTTTTGGACTTGATATTAGGAATAAATTTTATACTGTGAAGATGGCAAAACACTGGAACAGGTTTCCAGAGAAACTGTGTGTTGTAGTGCCTCTGTGCATGGCTTGCGGCCGGGACCGTGGGGTCCTTCCCCCATCCCCACCCCCTCTGCGCGGTGCTGGAGTGGTGCAGCCCCGCCCGGCTCGGTGGGGGCCGTCCCGGCCCAGGGCGGCAGGGGCTGTCCCCGCCCGGGGGAACAGCTCATTGGTTCCCATGCCGGGTCCAGACAGCCGACGGATTGGCCGATGCTCCTGTCAATCATTGTGGTCCTCAGCAGTGATTGACTCTCCCGGCTGCCCTCCCCTTGCCCCCCATTTTATAACATGCCCCGATCGTCATTTTGGCTGTCTTCTCCGCAGCACATTCCAGGAATAAAACCTACTGGCGATAAGCGGAAAGAACCCTTTCTCGTTCTCTTTATTTCCCTGCATAAATTAAACCGCTGTGCGTGAGCTAAGCCAAGATTCTGCGGGAGTTCTGATGCTCGGCTCGCCTCTGATCGGAGACTAGATAAGGCCTGAGTCGCGTTATTTAGGCAAACAGGACTGATGCAAAAGACTTCGAGTTACTTGCACTTTCTACCCGTGTCTGTTGTGGATGTCCCATCTCTGGGAGTGTTCAAGGCCAAGTTGAAAGGGGCTTTGAGCAACATGGTCTAGTGGAAGGTGTCTCTGCCCATAGTAGGGGGGTTGGAACCAGATGATCTTTAAGGTCCCTTCCAACTCAAACCATTTTATGGTTCTATGAAAATTGACATACTTTTGGAAAGTCTGAGAAGTGACAGCAAATGCTGTCTCTCCCTCCAGTGCAAGCCCCTCTCACAGATCATGACCACAATTCCTGTAGCCAAAAGATGAGGCCTGTATCAGAAATGCTCCAGAACTCCTTTCTGTGGGAGCTGTGTTACAAATTGTACAACACCCAGCTGTTGCTTCACACTACTTACTACAAGCAGAGATGGTGACTGATTGGCAGAAGACTTTAGCTCTTTCACCCCATACTGTATACAACATATGTTTGCATTTACATTTGCTTTGGACACAGTTTGTTTATCCATTCAGCAAAAGCAAATCATTCCTCTGTTGTAAATACCCCTTCACCAGGCTATTTTCCCTGTTTTCTGTAAAAGTGGAGGGCTGGCTGAGCTCATGGGAATCCAGGTATCCCACCAGGGCTGGCTTCTACCTTGGAGTACTCAACCTGTCAGTGTGGACGCTCTTCATGTTTTGATCCACATGTAAGATCTACGTGATCAACTGCACAGCTTTAGTCTCTGTTGCAAGGATTTTTTTTACTAATTAACTCATTTATAGTCTAAGTAGTCCCAAGCTTACAGTGAAGACATTTTGCCATTAGAATATTTCTAAAACACTTTTTCAATTATTAGGGATATTTAACTTTATTTGAACAGCTGTAGTACTGACATGACTGGGGTTCAAAAGTGTATATTTGGCATAAAATCATCCTTCCTTTAATTGCAAATTAGTGTAAATCTAGCCTTCATAAAGCCACAGAAGCAAGAAGATGTCAAAGACTGTTACATTGTGGTGTGTTAAATTGTTGCATGAAACATTCCGTAAAGTCTCATCTCAATTATAGCAGGGCAATGGACAGCTTGTGTTTTTTAAATGGCTGAAAGGGGAGCTGGGGATGGCAATTAATAGCCTATTCCCTATCTTTCTATAGCGTGGTCCAAATATCTTGTCTCACTGACGGAAAATGTATGTGCTTGTTTGCTCTGATTCAAACAACTTAAAAAACAAAGCCATTGAGTGGCTTTAAAGGTAAATGAAACTTAGAGCAGGGGATAAATACAGAGAAACAAGTGAACTTGTGTCTGTATTTATATGTGTCCCATGTCCACTTTGTGTTACTATTGCTCTAAAAGAAATATCAAAGTGCTTTATGAACATGAACAGAGCTACCTAGCTGTGTCATTATTTGTATCTGGATATACTTTCCCGTAATACTGATCTTAAATCAGACCAACTAGATGTTTACCACCATTAAAAACCTGGTGAAGGTGAGATGGATAAAAAAGTGTAAGGGCCGGAGGCCATGTAGTGTTAAAAATTTAATTAACTTAAAGATGTGGCAGACATTTCAGATAATATTTTTCCTCTGATTTGACAAAGCTGTGTATTTTGTCTTTCAGAACATGCATATTTTTCTCAACAAAGCTTGGAATGTTTGGAGTTACAAAAGAGTGTATCCCTTTTCCTCATTAAATGTGATATTTTGTATAATATTTTTATAAAAGCTTGAGAATTTTTCAGCCTCTTCCACAGCTGGTTGAAGGTGATGTGTTTATTTAAAGAATTAACGTCCTATTTTCATCCCTGTGATATGAAAATTTAATTGAAATTTATAAGTCTGAATACTTCTAATTCTTACCTTCATCATTAATCTGCAGGCCTCCATGTTAAGTTGCCTGACTAAAATTATTTTCCAAGTGGTTAAATGTAGGCCTGCTTAAATTGTTTTATAAACTTTTCCCAGGTATGTTTTTATTTTAAAACAAGATGGAAATTTCTCAAGACTGATACTTTCCCTAGATTTTATTAATCTCCACTCAAAGATTGCAAATTTTAACAAAAACATTATTTCTGCACCCCATTTCAGACCTTCCTTTACAATTTTTCTGTGCAAAAGCATGTTTTTTATTTGCAAGTCAGCTTTACTTCAAAGGTTTTAGGAAAACACCTCAGAAGCCACGGTTCTGTGTGTTGATCAGCAGATTTGCAGAACAGGGACTTTCCCAACCTGAGGGGAAGATTTTTCTTCTTTAGACCTATGAAGCACTTTAGATACTCATGTTTTTTTTCCTAAAAAGTGTGCATGTGTAAGTGTGAAAGAGAAAGACCAATTGAATGTCAGAGACCAGGTAAGGCTATGTTCTGGTCTTGCAATGTGAAGTCAGAAAATTGCATCCCTAAGTAGCAGAAGGATGTGAAGGATGGAAGGCAGCAGCTGTGCCAAAGGGAAGTGTGCAGCTGTGTCCCACCTGCACTTGCCCCTTGGTGGCTCCACGAGGGAAGAGATCTTTTATCCCTTCCTTCAGCTCGTTACCTTAGCTCCTATTTCCGGTCACACTCTCCCCAGAGTGCCATGAAACCAGAGAGGAAAATGGTAAATGAAGAATACTTAATGCTTTTAAATTACCTTTGCTACTGTATTGTTAACTTGGCAACAAAATGAGTTTGGAATAGATCCTGGAGTTTTTAATTGCTTGAGGCAACCACCTTGGTTATTAAGTCACTGGGGAGGATTCAGCTGAAGGAATCATAATGCAAATCCATCACGGGTAGGTGTGAAATAATTTTTGTGTATAAAACATTGATTACTTTCCTTTGGGTGCTACTACCAAAGTTGTCACCATAAACACTGTGGACACAGGCTAATCTTTCTGATGCGTTGTTGCTTGTTATAAAGAGGTGTAGGAGGGCCAACAAACTCATAACACGATAGATCACATGCCCTTAAGGATTGGCACTATATATAGGAGGAAGGAAAATTAGCAACTGATTAATGAACTGGCAGGGTACTTGTCAATAAGGGAAACAAGACACGGGTGTCTACATTTACTATGTGATCCCATTTATGAAAGTATGAACAATTTTATTAATACCTGTGTATCAGGTAAGATAGGGTCTGATCTCTTGTGTTATGGAGATTGTAGAGCTGTAGAACACTTTCAGAGCAAAGTCTCTCTGGGACACTTGACAAGAGGGAGAAGACATTTCAAGGGCTGCCTTAGACAGAGGACAATGCTAGATACATAATCTGAGAGGTATTACATAAACTGTAAAAACAGATTAATAAATATGTTTACAGGGAGACATCCTAAGCTTTACAATTTTTAAGTGTCTGCCACTTGGCAAGTTATTGATCTCTATTTTCTTTTTGTTTTGTGAAAAGTGTGGAAAGTTGTCTCAGTTTTCACTTGTTATAAACTGGAGTTGTTCTGTGAAAGCCAGAGGGTCTCCAGCAATTTGCAATAGCTGAGAAACTGTGTTTTAAAAAAGAAGACAACCTCAAAGTACCTTGCAGGGCAAGAATAAAAACGGTCAGCAATCTCCACCTCTTCCTGCAAAGACTGTGAGTTTGTGGAATACACCAGAATATTGTTGACCTTGACCCACATCTCCTTAGGCTAGTCTGAACGTAAGGCAGATGATGTATTCCAGCTTTTCGACTTTTCCAAAGCCCCAGGTATTTTGCAAGAGACATCTCAGTAATTGAGATTATCCCAAGACAATAGCACAACCAGTTGAGCCCTGCCCTGTGCAGTCTGTCTGAACCAGTGTACCTGGTACACCTCACATGAAAGTCAGTTGTGAAGTAGTTGTAGTTGAGAATTAGAGGGGCACTGCCAAGGCATGCAGAGATGCAGTCAGAAAAGCAAAAGCCCATCTTGACTTCAAACTAGCCAGAGATTTCAAAAACTACAAGAATGAGTTCTTAGGGTATGTAAACAAGTAGAAGAAGAAGGAAAATATTAACCTGCTGTTAAACAGCAGAGATGAATTAGTTTCCAACAATGTCTAAAAGGTTGAGCTTCTCAACACGTTCTCCACCTCTGGCTTTTCCAGCACTGTTGGTCCTCAGGTCTTGATAACACAAATCCAGGTTGATGTGAACACAGACATACCATCAGTGAAAGAAGAGTTGGTGTGATCCCCACGAATTGGTGGGCCATGACATTATCCATCCAAGGGTGTTATCCAACCAGAGAGCTGATTGACATCATTGTGAGGCCACTCTCCATAACCGTTGAGAAATGTGGAGACTGCGGAATGTCCCAGAAGACTGGAATAAGGCTCATGTCACCCCCATCTACAAGATGGCCTTAAATGGGAATCCAGGCATTTATAGGTCCATTGGTCTTACTGTGGGAAAGTTATGGAATGAATCACAGATGTACAGAATCATTGGGGTTGGAAGGGACCTCTGGAGATCATTCAGTGCAACACCTCTGCCAAGTCAGAGTTATCTAGAACAGGTTACACAGGAAAATGTGCAGGTGGGTTTTAAATTTCTGCAGAGAGGGAGATACCACAACCTCCCGGGGTCATCCTGTTCCAGTGCTCTGCCACCATCAGTGTAAAGAATTTTTAGTTTATGGCTGATGCTCTTCATTCTGCCACTGTGCACCACTTAAAAGAGTCTGGCACCATCCTTTTGACACCCACCTTTAAGATATTTTATAGGCTTTAGTGAGATCCCCTTTCAGTCTTCACTTCAGACTAAACAGGCTCAGTTCACACAGTCTCTCCTCATAAGAGATTTGTTCCAGACCCCAAATCATCTTTGTGGCCTCCACTGAATACACTCCGTTAGCTCCTTGTCTTTCTTGTACTGAGGAGCCCAGATCCGGATGTAGCACTCCAGATATGGCCTCACTAGGGCCAAGTAGAGGGGCAGGATCACCTCCCTTGACCTGCTGGCCACACTCTTCCAAATGTACCCCAGGATACCCTTGGCCCTCCTGGTCACAAGGGCACTGCTGGCTCATGGTTAACTTGTCATCCATCAGTACTCCCAAGACCACCTCCACAGAGCTGCTCTCCAGTAGGTCAGCCCCAGCCTGTGCTGGTACTTGGAGTTATTCCTCCCCATGTGTAAGATCCTGCACTTGCCCTTGTTCAACCTCATTAGGTTTCTCTCTGCCCAACTCTCCAAAGTATGAAGGTCCTGCTGAATGGCAGCTCAGCCTTCAGATGTATCAGCTGCTCCCCTCAGTTTTATGACATCAACAAACTTGCTCAGGGTGCATTCTGTCCCTTTGTCTAGGTCATTGATAAAAAAGATGAATAAGATTGGACTCAGTATTGACTCCTGCAGTACACCACTGACTACAGGTCTCCAACTGGATTCAGTTTTGCTGATCACAACCCTCTGAGCTCTGCCATTCAGCCAGTTCTTGATCCACCTCACTGTCCATTCATTTAACCCATATCACTTGAGTTTACCTACAAGGATGTTATAGGTAACAGTGTTAAAAGCCTCACTGAAGTCGAGGTAGATAATATCCACTGCTCTGCCCTTGTCAACCCTTCCTGCCATGCCATCATAGAAGGCTATCAGACTGGTCAAGCATGATTTTCCCTTGGTGGATGCCTGCTGACTACTCCGGATGACTTTCTTTTACATACTTGGTGATGACCTGCAGAATGATCTATTCCATCACATTCCAGGGATGGAGGTGAGGCTGATTGGCTGGTAGTTTGCCAGGTGGTCCTTCTTGCCCTTTTTGAAGATGTGAGTAACACTGGCTTTCCTCCATTCATCAGGTACCTCTGTTGTTCTCCATGATCTTTCAAACATGATGGAGAGTCTCTTAGCAACAATATCTGCCAGGTCCTGCAGTACTCTTGGGTGTATCCGATCAGGGCTCATGGAGTTGTGGATGTTAAATCTGCCTAGCCAATCTCTAAGCCAACTCTCTACAACCAAGAGGAAGTCTTCCTTTCTCTGGTCATCTCTTCCTCCAGAGGTCTATGATTCTTGAGGGCTGACATCAGCAGTGAAGACTGATGAAAAGAAGGCATTCAGTATTTCTACTTTTTCTGTGTCTCTTGTCACCAGACACCCATCTTATTCAGCAGCGGCCTCATATTCTCCCAATCTTCCTTTTGCTGCTCATGCACTTGTAGAAGCCCTTTTTGTTGTCCTTGGTATCCCTTGCCAGGCTGAGTTCCAAGTGGGCTTTGGCTTTCCTCATCCTTGCATACTCTGATGATGTCCTTGTAGTCCTCCTGTGTGGCTTGTCCCTTTTTCCACAATCCATAAATTTCTTTCTTCCATTTGAGTTTTACTAGAAGCTCCCTGCTCATCCATGCAGTTCTCTTGCCTTCTTTGCTTGATTTCTTGATCATGGGGGTGCGCTGGTCTTGATCTTGGAGCAAGTGGTGCTCAAATAATGACCATCTCTCTTGGACCCCCTTCTCTTCAAGAGCTCTAACCCATGGGATTCCTATAAGTAGGTCTTTGATGAGCCTGAGGTTGGCTTTCTGGAAGTTCTTGGTTTTAATCCTGATTTCTGCTTTGCTTCCTCCATGCAGGATCCTGATTACCACCATCTCATGGTCGCTACAGCCAGGGCTGCCCCCAACCTTCAAATCTTCAACTACTCCCTTCTGGTTTGCTAGTACAAGGTCCAGAAACACACCTTTCTTTCTTGACTCCACCACTTACATCACAAAGTTGTCATCAATGACCTGCAGGAACTTCCTGGACTGTCTGTGCTAGGCCATTTTTACTCTCCAACAAATATCAGCGTGGTTGAAGTCTGCCAGAAGAACCAGGGCCTGTGACCCCAAGGCTACTTCCAGCTGTGCATAGAAAGCCTTATCGACTTCTTTCTCTTGATCAGGTAACCTACAATAAACACCCACAGCAGCATCACCCATATTAACCTGTCCCTTGATTCTTATCTGTAAACTTTCCACTCATTGTTCTGGCTCTGCATACAGCTTGATACATTCCAGTTTCTCTCTCACATAAAGGGCAACTCCACCACCTCACCTAGATGACCTATCCTTTCCAAAAAGTACGTAGTCATCTATGACAGCTTTCCATTCATGTGAGCTGTCCTACCATGTCTCTGTAATTACAATGAGATAATGGCCCTAGTTCTGCTTATTATTCATGCTGTATGTGTTTGTGTACAGGCACTTCAGAGTGGTGATCAAGCAACTGGGTTCCCTAGAAGGATTGTAAGAGGAAAAATCACAAACATGATCCAAGTAGTGGAGAGCCTGACATATAAGGAAAGGATGAGAGAACAGGGTTTGTTCAACCTTGAGAATAGAAGGTTCAATGAGACCTTGTCACCACGTTTCAATACATAAAGGCTACAAAGAAGATGGAGAATCCCTTTTCAAAAGGAGTAACATGGCAAAGTTGGGGGGTAATGTGTATAAGTTACTTCTGGGGAGATTCTGGTTAGATACAACAGGAATATTTTTCACAATGAAAACAATCAACCATTGGAATAACCTCCCCAGGGAAGTGGTGGATTCCCCAGCACTGGACACTTTCAAGATTTGTCTGGAGAGGATGCTGAGCTATCTTATCTAGATCATGCTGCTACTATCCTTTCGCTAAGAAAAGTTGGACCAGATAATCTTTTAGGTCCCCTTTCAACCTGGTATTCTATGAATAACAGCAATTTATTTTTAGAAAATGAAGTGCGTGTTCCAGGCAGCAGACCTGGTATCCTCAGGAGTTAGCTTCCAATTTAACATGAATAGTCCCAGCTAGAGAACCCTTGTTTAAAAAAGTCCCTTCTCTGTAGGCAAATTGAATTAGAGAGCCAACTTTTTGTTACTTTTTTAGGGCAAGTGACTTATAAAATGCAATATGCATGAGAAAGGAAGAGAGATGAAAGCTGAATTGTAAGGAAGGAGGAGGTCCTCAAGGCCCCTATGGTGACGTACGGGGGAATTTACAAGGTCATACTGAAGCTACTTTAAAATGTGCTGATGTAGAGAGGATGATGGGAACTCTTGGAGCCGACAGGGAATTGACTCACTTGTCCCTGCCTGCTGCTGCCTCCGCCTGTGAATAATATTTGCAGCTCACCTTTTTCTTCTTTAACCAGCTGGTTCGCCTGATGCTGACTCAACTCCAGGGGATGGAAATGTAAGCCAGATTGAAGCCAGAGGTGATCTTGTTTCCATGCACAGGGTTTTATTTTTCATTGTTTGATTAAGATCACAGCCACATCAAAAGAATTGGAGAAAAAAGAAGGCATAGTTTTTGCCCTTCATGAAAACCTTTGGGAAGTTTAACTCTACCTGTGGCAAGGGAGAGGTGGTAAAGTTTACAACTAAATGAGCCAATTCATTTCTTTCTCCCTCAGCTCCCCCCTTTGCCATTCCCACACTTGTCTGAGCTCTTTTTGTAGGGAAAAGATAGCAGAAGGTGACTGTGACACATTAATGTCATGTACTGCTGTTGGAAATGGAGCCGAGGAATCCACCTACTAAGAAATGCAGCCAGAAAATAATCTGTCCCAAAGAGTTACTGCAGTCTCTGCACAGGGCACCTGAAGAAGCTTTTGAAGGACATCTTTTTTCTTATTACAGTAATATTTTTCAGGTTCACAAGGTGAGCACTGTATATGGGATGCAGCTGGCTACAGTGATTAACGGCTCTTTCTGCTAAGAGTTCCTCTGCAGATTCTTTGGCATTTCATGTATTCAGCAAAGCTTATTTCCACTTAACTGCAGTCTCTCTTCGTGGCTCAACATCCATTTAGACACTTATAAAGTATATCTGCATCCTAGTTAATCTCTGCTGTTGGCAAAAGGTCTGCCTATGCAGGATGCTGCTGCTTGCTCTTCCCTTGCCCCAGGCTGAAGATGGTATCTTCTTACTAACACAGCCTAGCTACATCAGCCTATAAAATCTACTTTTGAAAATTGTATGTTGAAAGCCATTTCCTCTGAAGCACTTGTTTGTTTTCATCTTGAAAAGGAAGTGACATTTGATACCATGGTCTTTATGTTTCTTATATTTTTCTCCTACAGATAGCTAACATGCTTTGCACAAGGCAGCGAAGTCGCACAGTTTAATATAATAGCATCCTAAATATGATCCATTGCGCAGCAACATCAGTTTGTAAAGAGAAGACAGACAAGCAAGTGCAAGAATCTGCTTTAGAGGCAAAGGCTTCTGCTGACCAAGAGACGGGGACAATTTCTTTGCCATGTGAGTTTTTCTGTCAGTGACTCTTAGAAACGTGCAGAACTTGATGGGAGTGGTCTTAAAAGCACAAAGGATGTCCTTTATCTGTTTTGTTTCTCTCAAATGCTCCTCTTGCAGTGCTTTTTATCCCTGCTGCTCTGACTGCAGTTCAAAGTGTGAGACCTGTGGAAGAGGGGCTGTTCAGGCTGTGAGCGTCAAGGTGCCTTTTAAAGAAGAAACAGTTACTGAAACTGTGGAGACAGGAAAATATCTTGTGGTTGATAAATAGGATGATCCTCTCTGGTGGTAGGTAGGTGATGGAGATGGCAGCTTGGGCATCAGTAGTGGCACCTCCTGGTTGGTAAAAAGAGGCTCTGTAGCACCACAGTTGTCAAGAGGTAACTGGAACAGTCACCCTGACATTTACACACCACTGTTATGCCCATCCTGACGTGGGTTTTTGCTTGCTTAGTGGCACAGGCAGGGTCACAGAAAATCAGAGCTACAGATTTCCTTTCCTTCCTGGGTGAAACTCTGCCCCTCCAAAACATAGGAATGATTTCCAATAGTCATTCCTTTCTGACAGTCCCTGCCGCCTGCTCTGCAGCCACTGGAATATGTGCCAAATACTACTGTTTGCCATGTTTTTGCAATTTTTGCCAGTATTATTTCAGGGCATGGTCACACTTTTTCATGCTGAGTTCTCTGCTAATTTGGGATTGACCAGCACTACCCACTCACGCTGTGTTTTACTTATAAGTTCCTCTCCTTTTCAAAACTCTCTGTGGATTGCTTCAGGCTAACTTCTCTGTCTTGTTCTGCTTCTAACCATCTCTCTGACCTGCCATACAGCTGAATTTGTCCAGTGAGAGATCTGTCGTATCTCAAACCTATGACAACCCGTGTCCTCTGCATTCAAACCTCAGTTGAAATATTTCCTCAGTTTTGCTTCCTAGTCCACCACTTCCTCCTTTGCTCGTTATTATTAGGGTGACTATTATATTGCATCTCTTTCTTCCATCTCTGCTGTCTTCCCAGCCTCACTCTGTAGGTAATTTAAGTGAAGGTGAGTAATGCAGAGACAGTGAGCATGATGGCTATTTGCAGACGGAAAATGGTGTATTCCAGGAGCATTAGTACTTGCTAAACACATGCTTGAGGTGCTAAAGTACAGCTCTGAACACTTGCAGGCACTAAGGATGGTTAAGACTTGAGTTTGGTGTCAGATAACTAGGAGGAAGAAGTCACTTAAGGCTCAGAAGGAGATACAAATTCACCCCAGATGCAGACTCTCTTGATCTAGGACTTAATTCATAGTATTTGTTGGTGCTTCAGTGATATTTTGGGGATCTTTCTTGGAAATTACCTTTGCCAGTTTTTACACTAACATGTGTCTTTTGCACAAACAAACAGAAGTGCTCCAGTGCTGGATAGCTGTGTGACAGGGAGCCAGAAGAAGGTAACAGAGCTGTCAGCTCTGACAAAACTTGTGGCAGAATAGGCAAGTCCAGTACATTCTTCAAATCACACCTTACAGACTTTAGTGCCTTTGTGTATGTTGCTGCTGAGAGTGCCATAGCTAGACAGATGAAGTTGGGGGGAAGGTTTCCTCCCACTACTTTCACTCCTGTACAGAGAAGGCTGAGAGTGAACCAGACAAAAATGAGATGTGTTTGCAAACACTTGGCAGACTTTGAAACTGGAGAGTGACTTTTTTTATGTGCATGTACCTTTTCAGAGGTGGCTGTTGTGTGAAAGGAAGGCATTGCTCATTCGAACCAGGAAGGAAATTTCAGTCCAATGGCTGGAATTCACATAACTGTCAAACTAAATGAGGCTGAAGCACAAGTAAAGGGGGCTTCAGAAGGTTAAATCTGGAAGCAAACACCACTACGTGCTTCAGGCTTTAAATTGTGAGTCATGAATGTTAAACACTTGAAGGTATCAGCATAGCATGCTATTTATCACAAAACAAACAACTTAACTCACTGAGCACATTTATAGAGGTCTTGTTCTCCCACGCTTGGCTTCCAGGCAGATGCAGAACTACTTGTGTGAGGAAGAACTCCTTTCCTATATGTTAGCCACGAAATGGCTAACACTGAATGCAGATATTATTCCAGAGGTGCTCTATATGAATCCACAATTATTCTCCACAGTCATCTCTTGAGACTGCATTTACTCCCACAGTGTCTCTGAGAGCCAAGTAAAGAAAGGTGTATTAAGGTGAAAAGGAGCCCCATTGTACATAGATCAGGGCAGCTTCATCCATGTTGTCTTCTGCAGCACGTAACAAGTATGAGAGGAGCAGAGACAGGTCCCAGCACACCTGTGCCTGCACAAACTCCCCAAAATCTCATACCATAAGGCCCTCAGGTCTTCCAAGCATGACATGTGGCTTGCTTGCAGAGTCAGCTACGTGTATGTATTCTGGTATAGCTATTCTGTAATACGGTTAAGCATTTTGCAGCTGACCCCTTCTAGCTTACCATGAAGCAAGGCTTTATCACATTCAGAATCTTGGTGAATAATGTTAAAAATAACAGGAGTGGCAAGCATTGGGCTGGGTTAGCTTCTAAGTGGCAAAGATTGCCCTTTCGGATCGTGCTGGAGTCTCCCCAGAGTTTCTGCTTATAGGATGGGGGAAACTGTGTCATTGTTGGTGTGTGGTAGAAGCTAGGAGGAGCTGTGGGAAATCTGGGGTCGCTGTGTCTCAGCAAGGAACACTTGTCCATTCTCCCGGTGCAGTGGTTATGCTGATTGTCAGTCCTGCAGAAGACACCTGGATCCCCCATTGCCCCACTGCTGCTGGAGGTTGACATTAGACACCTTTTCAGGTCCTTGTCTTCTCCACAGCATCCCTTTTTGTGCTTTGAAAGTCAGCTCCAAAGATAAGGCTGTGTGATTAGTGTGCCTTTTAAACCAAAATGTATCTTAATCAGTCTGATTTACTGTCTGATTCAGCACATTAGCTGCAGCTTCCTAAACTCCGTGGTGTAATGAATATGCATACATTCAACAGTTGCAATTAGCAGGCAGTCATTGCTGGAGAAAGCAAACTACCCAGGGTTTAATTCCACCCTTCCCGTAGTGACTTCAGTGGGACATCAGCTTAAACACAAGCCCTCAAATCTACTCTACAATACAGTGGTTAATAGGCCCTCAAGTTTCAAAACCCTATTTAAATAGCAAGGTTTGGGTCAATTCTAATTTAACCTGAATGAACTTGCCTGTTCCTCAGTGGCCCAGCCAGGGAAATTGAAAGTACAGAACACGTACAGTACAGTACAGTACCTACGTCAGTGTTTGTTTTGGGACTGGTCATTTGGGTAAGCTGTCTCCTCTCGTTGAAAGAAATAGAATTAATTAGCAAACTTCAAGAAAGTAAAAGGGTTAAGCCTTTCCTTTGGGATTCCCAGCAGACAGGTTCAGCATTATGCAATTGTCATGAGAATTTATGAGGCAGAAGTTACTGGAGTAACTAGGAAAAATAAGCACAATTAAAATTATATTTCTGTTCTTGTCCTTCAGCTTAACCCCTTGGTGGACCACAAGCTGAAATTTTGTGAGTTTGTTTTTTATTTCCCAGGGGCTTTTCAGATAGCCTAACACAAAATTGAAGCTATGATTGGTATATTTAAGCCCTAGGTTTAAGTTCTGCTCACAGCAGATACAGTGATTTGCAAAGAAATACGTTCACACAGTTATTTCATAAAAACCATTTGTATTTAATATAAATCTGTCAAACATTCAAAACCATATGTGAAGTAATTTAAAATGCTTACAGAGTCATAGAACATTGTGCTTTATTGCATTCAGAAGCAGAAAGCAAGGGCAAGACTTGCAGCAATAGAAATCTGAGCTCAAGCTTATCCAAACCTGAAAGAGATAAAGGGATCCTGTACACACAGGAAAGGGAACTTGCACCCTTCCATGGGTCTGCTTCCTCTCTGCTTGTAGCTTTCCCTCCCCTGTTCTGCCCACATCAGTCTCATCCTCTGAAACTGTGCATGGATTGAGGTTGTTGAGATTTGCAGAGGCTGCTGACCTCTTGACTAATGAATGCCTGTCCCTGTATCAAAATAGTGTTTCTGTTTCATGTGGTGCTGATCGTGGACAGAGGCTGCTAATAATGGGCCAAGTAATAAGCTATTTTGCAGAGCATGGGACCAGTTTCATTTCCTTCTCTCTAGAGAGGTACTACGTGTTCCAGGAGAAAGGGAAAATGGTGGTTCTTCACAGCATGCCAATGTATCTAAAGATGGCAAAGGAAAAGAGAGAAAGTAGCACAAGTGCTGCCTTACCTAGATGTCTGATCCCATTTACCTCCAAATGTTCCTGCAATATTACAGATTGTCATCAAATCTGGCCTGTGAAAATTCAAGGAGACTGATTTAGTTTTGCAAAACTAAATAGTGATAGGGGGACAAGATCTGGCTTATAATGACAGGATGTTTTCTACTTAACTACGGTGACACTACGTTCCTTCTATATATGCTGAGTCTGCAGAGGCTTCTAATTCACATTGCTTGCATCAATTTATTTTAATAAAAGGCAATAGCTACATCTGTTTAAAAATAAATTCAGAATTGTTGTATTCATAGAATTGTTTAGGTTGAAAGGGACCTTTAAAGGTCATCTAGTACAACCTCTCTGCAAAGAGCAAGGAAATCTTGAACTAGAAGGGACCGCTCAGAGCTCCATCCAATCTGACCTTAAATGATTCCAAGGATGGGGCACCTTCCATCTCTCTGAGACACTTGTGCTAGTGTCCCACAACCCCCATTGTCTTAATTTAAATCCACCCTCTTTTAGTCTAAAACCATTATCCCTTGTCCTATCACAAGCTTGGTCCCTCCTTTCTTGCATGCCCCCTTTAGGTGCTGAGAGGCTGCTCTAAGGTCTCTCCAAAGCCTTCTCTTCCCCAGACTGGATAACCCCAAATCTCTCAGAGGTATTCCTCTGAGAATAGGTATTCTCAGAGGTATATTCTCATAGGTATATTCTCCTCAGAGAAGAGGTATTCCATTCCTCTGATTTTTGTGTCATATTTCTGATGCACAGATAGTATTTGTAGGAATGTGCCTACGTATTGTTTGGAAGTAAGAATAGGACAGGAAATTTAGGGTCAATCCTGATGTCCACTGTTTTCAATCATTGCTCTTTCTGTGGGGATACACAAGGGCTAGGGAGCAACCAGCTCACTGTTGGGTTACCCCTTTAGTGATGTGTGGACCTTGCTGTATCACAGGTAAGTTCACCTTGTCATGAGTTGCGGTCGTATCCAACACCTCAAGAGAGAAGATGGAAAACTGGCCAGTGGAAAAACCCAGGGTCGAAATGGACTGAGAAGTTGGAAGCAGAAGGAATAGAACATTGAAATGGGTGTGCACATGAAGATTGCACTCTAAAATTCTGACCTGGCACTCTATTAATTACATTACTTATGTCTCTATTCACACACAACATTGTGTATTCAGTCTACTTGTGCACGGATGTTGGTAGGACAGAAGAAGGAGGAATTTCTTTTCCCTGATTCAAGACACTGGCTTACTTTAAGATTAAAGAAATGCGATTTGTGGAAAGGAATATATCGTAGGGAATACACTGAATTAATTCCTGAAGGGCAGAAGGAGAGAGGGAAAAGAGATGGCTAATGAATACAGCTTAAGAAGGAGAGTTATTTGGCAGATGCAGACTCCTGGTCAATTTGTGCTCTCAAGTAGCTGCTGAGATGTCAACTAGAGGGGAGAGAAAGAAAGGAAGGGAACTTAGCTTCATGATTGTGCATAAAAATAACATTAAAGCTGTCTTATAACCTTCTCCTATCCATCTCCTCCAAAATGTAAGTCTGAGTGGTTTGCAAAATCCTTTCAAATGAGCCTACCCTGGCTCAAACCCTGGGAAGTGCAGTGTGGCAGGCTCTTAACAGCAGTAGGCACCATATGTAACTGTTGCTGCTCTTTGTGTATGTGCCGTGCATACATATGCTCAGCAATGAAACACGTGGATGGTGAGTGAATGAAAAGCAGTCCATGAACTCGCTCCCTTTTTGTTTTCTCTGTGTGAGGCAAGTGGATTTATGCCTATCATGTGCACATACATCATGAGTGTGAGAAACAATCAACTGGAGCATTTGAAGGCTGTTTTGTGGATTGCCTGCCTGATTCCCTGAGGTGTGCCTTGCTAATTTTGTTCTCCTTTTAGAAATAATTATTTTTTGTTTTTATTTCTTTTGTTGCTTAAAAAAAGAAAACCCAGAACATATGAAATGCATTTTTTTCTAAAAAAGCACAGCTACAAATGAAATGTGGGAAGAGGGGGGAGCAAACCTTGAAATCAACTGGTTTTTACTTCTGGTACTATTTTTTAACGTGGAGAGGGCTGTCTGTGTCTAAAAGGTCTTCCTTACAGTAGCGGGGTAGTTCACCACTGGGTGCCATGTGGTTGTGGATTCAGCCTCTGTGGATGACCAGGAGACTCATGGACAACTACAGGAGAGGTCAGGCCCAGTAGGAGTCTTGAGTAGATATTGATGGCTTGGTCTCTCTCTTGATCTTTGCAATCACCCTTCTAGGCATTAACACCACTCTTGCTGAATCAAGGGGCTTGTTCCCCCTTCCTACCAGCCCTGCACAGTGAGTGACTCACTTGTGCTAACAATGAGTTTCCCTACCATCCTCTGTGGGGACACATTATCCTCATTTTATGGTGAGCAGCAGCAGTAGTACTTCTGCTCTTCCCTGGTACAGAACAAGCGACTCCCCGGGGAAAGTCTGTCAGTTTAATCCATTTCATCCTTAAGGAAAATGGGACCCCAGAGGCAGCGTGTGACTTGCCCAGGTTGGTGTGGCAAATCCTTAGTGGCACTAGGTGTCTGTGAGAGCTAAGCTCGTGGATGTTTCTTCTCGGCGTTGGTTTGTGTGATCGATCAGCAGGGCCCAGCTCACCTCACCAGAGTAATTGTTACCTTAGCCTGCATGGCTGGCTGCTCTCCCTGATCCTGCATGCTTCCTGTGCATACATATTGCCTGATGAAGGCACACCCTGTTGAGCATTATTGCTTTCTTAATGTGCTGCAATTTTCCCCCCAATATTCTAACCGAGAGTGATTGTTGTGTTAGAACATCCTCCCTCCATTTGCCGCAACCCGTGTTTATTTACAAGAGCACGTTTTACATCAGATGTCGCTCCAGCTCACTGAAATAGAAGTTTCAAGTACACAGAACAATAAAAGATATAAATTAACTATTATAATTAACTGAACGGCATGAGGGAGCTTTCAAACACCAGACTTTGTTATGCCCTAATTATGCATTGTGCACACACAAGAGCTCAAGAACCTCTGCCCATCTGTCTGTGCCAGGGAGTGGGCACTGCCTCCACCCTGATCTCAGCCCAGCAAGCAGCACTTCATGCCACAGTCCCAGCTGGTGCCAGGTGAGGGCTTGCCCACACTATCCCTCTCTAATTGCCATCCTGTGCCATCCTTGTTGGACCCCATGAGCAGGCCCAGAAGGGGAGGAGAAGGAGAGAGAAATGCCATTTTCTTTGAAAAGCAGTGTTGTTCCCTAGCCTGTGCAGCTTTGTAGGGAAATCCTGGCTTCCCTGAGGTTTGTCACTAGCCCTCTCTAAAGGGTTCAAGTAGCTGGGAGACCTTGTTCTTCTGGAGTGAATGGGGCAATTTTTTTCAATTTTGGAGTCCCCTGCAACCTCCCACCTGGAGCAGTGTCACACATCGGCTTCAGGTGTTCGCCCACACTACGTTCACCATCCAGAGTCTGGTTGTGGACACCACCCAGTACTACCCTTTAGGGACTCCTGCAAACCTCATTTCTCCATGTCTATTTGACGTGCTGGTTTGAGTGAGCTGAGTTGGGCCCTAACAGGTCGGTGGCAGTGTTTAAACTCCTGGCAAGCCACTGGTGTGTCTGCGGTTAGTTCAGTCGTTCGTCATTTTGACAGGAGGTGATTTCATATGGACAGATCCCAGATGCAAGAACATTGCTCATTTTTAGGTGAGGGAAGTCAATAAGCCTCTGGAAGGAGAGTTTAAACTTATGTCTTGCTCAAGTTATAGGCTGGAGAAAGGCAGGAGGTTTGACTGACTGCAGCTGAGGAAATGTTTATGTGCACAGTCACCATGTACTTCCACATCAGGAGCATCCTCAGGAGAGGTAACTGTGCTTAGGAGCTGAATCCTTGCAGTGAGGCTTTACAGGTGTTCAGACAGATTGTTAACAGCAGGAAACACAGAGAGTGTGAGCCCTTTTGTGGGTCATTAAAAGCCCAGGTGGATGTGTAAGCTTTGGTTTGTGCTCTTTCTGACACCTGGTTTTGGCCTTTAAAATGTGTGATCTGTATTTAAATCTGTGCAATGTGAATCTTTCTTTATTTCTACTTGAACAATTGATTTTTTGCTAGAAGTTGGTGTCACGGCCAGGGACCCACAGCTAAGAGCTCCATGCCTAGATGTGAGGCAGCCCTTGCAGAAACAAGACGTTTGGCTGTTCCTATGCCTATCCAGCAAAGACAACCCCATGTTCTGGGGTGTTGAACACTGTGCTTGTGAAACCATTTCTTGACAAAGTTTCATAGTTAAGTTTAGAAATTATAATTAATGCATTATGATTAGTGTTGAATAGGGGTTTCTTGCCATACAATTTGGACATGGAAAGAGAGCATGAACTTTTGACACGGTCTAGAAAGGTCAGGAGAGAGTTCAGTCCAAATCTTTCACAGAATAACTATCACTTTTGATAAAAATTTTTATTGGAGAAAATCTGGCACATTTTTTGTACTTCTCGGGTTTATGATACTGCATTATATTATTGTTTTATATTAGTACTTTATGCTGTAATGTTTTGACATTATTGAAACAAATTATTATTTTCTTACTGGAGAAAACAACTAGTGAAACAAATTGCTCTAAGAACTCCAAAATAATTTTTTATTTAACTTTGGCATTGCATGCAAATCTGAGAGTGCAGCTTTTCAGAAAAAAATAATCATACTTCAGCTATCAGAATTCCTCACTAGAGCTACTGCAATACTGTACTACATTAACCCTCAAAGGATTAACAAGCATTTAAATCAAAGCTGACTGAATAAATTGCAATGAATAATTTATTCAATTAATTTATCTTCTGTTTTTTCTTTATCACTTTGTCTATTAATACATTGTGGATAATTTAGTTGTTGTTTGAAATATTTTACTAATAATTTCTGTAAATTATCTGATCAGGAAAAAAAATTAGATTTAACAGAATGTGTTATTATAATACAGGATTTAAAAGGGAATTTTATAGTACCATAGGATGTAAATATTCTTGGACTGCTTCTTGCAAAAAGGAAAATATTATCTGAACTCACAGGTGCTTGAAATAATTTCTATTTTGACATTTGCTGTTTTCATTACAATTTTTACATATAACGAAATAATATGTAAGAGAATCTCAAGCTATTGGTGGGTGTTCAAAAACAAGTCATGAGATGTATTTGATATTCAAATATTCTTGAATTTTATTTGCATTCATAAGATACATAGCCTGTGTTTATTCTCTGATTGGATAATCTCAACCTTCCAGATTATTTTCTTATGTGACTATTAAATTACATTTTAAGTCCCAACTTCCAACAACATCCTACAATTCAGTGTTTCAAGGTAAGCTTCTGCCCTAAAGCCACTCACAAGTGTTTTTGCTGTCAGTAAGGATGGATGGAGAAAGGGTGAGTTTTTTATTGTATCAGGTCTGGAAAGAGTTCAGTTTTTCTTGCTGTAAATCCTGAATGCAGTCAAAGGTGTTTGTTTTGGAAAGGCACACAGTAGTATTTTCTGATGTTTAAACTGACTTTACCCAAGCCAGTCTCTGCATGTCTGTACCCTAGACTCTGTTTTGCTTTGTGTGTGGTGGGTTTTTCGACAGACTGTGCCCACTCACTTCCTTCATTGCACTGGAAAACCTTTTTCAGGCTTGTCCCTCACAGCAGTGAAGAAGTCACCCACAGCAGGGTGAGTCTGGCTGTGCCACCAGCTGTGGTGGTGAGGAGCACTCCCAGTCTTCATCCTCCAATTCCTTCCAGCACTAGTGGGCTAAGTCCCACTAAGATAGGAGGTGCATGGTAAATTAAAACATAAATATATAGGCAGGAAAAAGAAAGAAAACTTGCTTCCTCTGTGTCTCAGCAGTGAGTCAGTGGTGTGGCACCTTGCTTGCTGGAACTTGTGAGGGGTGACAGTGAACACAGCAGCAGTGAGGAAAGTGCTTTCTGCATGGTGGTCATCAGCATCCTATAAATATCCCTAAATACAGAGGTTTCTAAAGTTTTGCCTACATTTGGTTGCATGTAGGAAGATTGTAATTTTACTATCTACACATTTTTATTAATAACTCAGCATTACTTTAAAATCTAATTTTAATTTGAACTTTTCTAGAAGCTAAAATAATTTTTCTCCTGTCTTTCCCCATCTTTCCCTCACTGATGTGAGTTGAAACCCCTCTGTATGATGCTGTACCGTATCCCCACACAGCTGAAAATGGTAGCATGACTCACTGGTGAACAGAGATAAGCTGCAGCATCCTCTGGGAAGACCACTGCACTGCTCCTATGCTTAGAATATTTTTGCACTGCTTGGTATCCTTCCTCTGTTGCTGCTTGAATCCACTCTCTGAAATAGAAATGTTTTCCCTACTAGGACAACTTGTTCAGCTTACAGAGTTTCACTGCAGTAGTGATGGGATTGTGTCCAGAGAAGTTTCCTCCTCTCAGGCAGGGCAGGGACAAGGGCCAGAGCCAGCATAATGCCAGGAACAGGCTTTCACACAGCATCCTAAGTACAAAGTGTGAGGTTCTCACCCATGCAACTGTTGCAGCAATAAGTTTTCTTCCTCAGGAATGCTGAGATTTTCAAACATAAAATAAAACTGGGTGGCACTGTGCCTAAAAAGCAGCTTTGCATCTGACCTGCAGTGCCCAAGCCCTGGGGAAACTCAACTATGTATTTAGAAAAGCCTTTAAGGGCAAAATATTTGCTTTGGAAAGGCTGTCTTTTTTCCATCATGTTTGATAGAGGATAAATATAGCTTCCAGCTGTAGCTTTCTTGAGCAAAAGACCATACTGAACACACTGATACCTGTGCAGGTGCTTCAATTGATTTTGAAGGGGTGAAGGCTTCCCCTCTTTCTCTGTTTAATTTGTCTGGGCAGAACTCTATGCACTCCTGGCACTAATTCAATGAGAAAGAGCAGTGTGCTTTAGTAAAAGGAGACTTTAGGATGGTGCTGTCAATGCCAATGTGAAGGCAAGTTAAGCAATTTTGACTTAAGAAATGGCTAACAGCCTTTTCACATGCCAGTAGTATGGTTCAGGAAAAGTTAGCAGTTTCAGAGTGATTAATAAAAACTCACCTCTCATTTGGATCTTAATTAATTCTTCTGTTACAGGAACTACAGCTTTTGCTGTTAGCTGAAAGTGATCTGACCTTCAAATAAAATAGTACGTACCTTGGAGAAATATTCTAGGGCCTGTTGGTATCATACCATCTCTATGTGCTTTTCAGGCATTTGCACATTTCTCTACTGCCAGTTCTGATAAAGACCTTACTCTGAGCAAAATCTGGTCCTTAACAGCTCTGGGTTATTCAGCAGTTGCCTTGTGCTGTATGAATGATGCAGCCCATAAGAGTGGACATTGACTCTACTCTGGTCATTTTAAATTACATTTTTATTGTAAAGAGTTTAGGCTTACTCCCCATAATCTTTTCTGGTTTGGGATTGAAAGGCATTTCTTCAAAGCTTTTCAGTTCCCTAAAATTCTCTGCTTTATTAATGTAACATAATAAATAAAGAAAATCAGGACATTCTTCTAACACCATCAAAGCAGTTAATAAGGAGTGAAAGAGGATTTCTTTTGTTCCTACAATTATGACTATTGAAGCAAACTGTGGTAGTGTACATTATTTGGTTTTTGATAATTTTATTATTTGAGAGCAGCTTAGACTACTGTGCATAAGGTTACAACCCGTTATCGCAGGAGAACATAAGGCAGTGAATGCCACATGAGCAGCAGTCTCATGCAGGCGGGGAGGAAACGAGGATTTTTTTGGGTAAAGCATTCAATTAGGACATTAAAAATATCTAGCTTATGCATGTCCCTCAGCAACATGCTTTTTGTGGGTCCTTGGAGATGTTGTTTAGGGGTGAGTCTTCAAAGACATTTAGGAATGCAGCTCTTGTGGGATTAAAAGGGACTTTGCTGACCATGTGGGGTTTGTCTTTCTGGGTCTGATTTCCACAGGTGATGATGCTTCTTTCATATCCTGTGCATTGCAATTGCAAGTTTGGGACAAAAAACCCTCCCTCAGTGTGTGTAATTTCACCATGTGACAAAATGGAGCCAGGGACCAAACATATGGAGGCAGAGCAAGGATTATACGATACTGCATGGGTGTGCGTGTGTGTGTGCACATATTCATGAGCATGCTGTCTCTCTGGTAACCTTTTCTGTCCCTTTCTAGCTTTGTTAGTGTCAAGGTAAAAATGCTTTCTCCATCTATCCTGTCCTCTTAAGTGACTTTCTTGACTTCCCGTTCTTCATTTTTCATCTGATTTGAATCTAAGCTATGAAGGAAGATGAACATCTGACTTGCTGGAGAGTATCACTCCTGTGAATAAGAACTGTATTGAAAGATGTTTAAATTATCCACAGAAACAAGTGCTTTAAAGCAGTTAGATCTGTTTCCTTATGAATTTGACTTCTCATTTTGTATTATATTGCACTACATAGTGTGCAAAACATACAAAGGGCAAATTGGAGTGTATGAATATGCTTCTAACTACGTGCAATCTACCATATTATACAACATGAAATATGTTAAAAATTTAGACCAAAATCTATTTCAAAACAGGATGACAGAATGATGGAAGTATCATAGGGCTATATGGAAAGGCTATGTCTGCATATTTTAATCATAGCTTTTCCACAGCTTGCTTTTAAAAGGAAATTCTGGAAAATTTTAAGCAATTCCACACAACCCTTTGGTTTTGATAGAACCACATGAACAGAATCTGGTTCCATAAATCTTTTCTCAACAAAATCTATATAAAACCTTAATTAAAACACGCTGTCTCCACTAGTGCTACAGGAAATCAGATAACAAAGCAATGGTACCCAGTATGCTCCTCTAGAATGAAATAATTTCCTATTTCATTTACAGTCCTAATGAATGCTTCACTTTCTCTTCATTAAGTCCATATGCATCTGCCTTTGTCCTGGAGATAATATAACTGCTGGCACTGCAGGCTGTGATTATGCAATTGTTATTTTTAAGTCCATAAAGGACATGATACAGTGTTATAGGAGCTGCCCTAATGAAATCAGCAACACTGTCACAGTGCTCATGATCATTTACACAACAGACTGATCCAACTGCTGGCACCAAATAACATCTGTTTTGAAATTCAGAGGAGAGGCCATAAAATTCTTCCAGAATTTCATAATCATGAAAGAAGAAGCCAGTAGCCCCCATTATTTTATTTCTTTTGTAAATATTATTGGTCTGAATATTTTAATTATGAGAGAAAGGTGAAAGAATGTCCAGCTCACCTAATGTCTAAGTAGCAAGTGTACCATGGGAAAAATAAAATGAAAGAAAATCCAGCCAAAATTCATTAATCTGAAAAATTGTCACTCTTTTTTCTCTTTGTGTGCTGATCTTGTTTACACTGAATGTGTTCACATATGAGTGAAAACGAGATTTCAATCAACAGTTTATGCAGCATGTCCAGTTTTCATGCATTCATGTGTGACCTTTTCTTACCCTGCAGATACAATTGGTTTCTCAGTGACATATATTTTATTAACGTTTTCATGCTGGGATTGCATTGAAGTGATGAGGCTTTTGCCCCCAGGAGTCACATCAGGTGACAGGCTTTCAGTTTGCGATTTACAGAAATGGTCTCCTGCAGATGTCCTGGGGAGGATAAGGGTCTCTTACAAAGTGGAGAAACTGTCCCTATCACTTAGAGAGGTGGTGTCTCACGGTTTGTGAACAATATCAATCTCATGAGCCTTTAAAAGCGATTTCCATTCTTATACATCCTTCACCACTCTCATCGTTATTGTATTTTTCAGTGCTTCTGCAGGGATGTGAGACCCAAGTGTTTCTTTTTTGGTAGCAGCCATTCTGCTTCACTGCTCCTCTGTAAAACTTTGTCTCTTCTCCTGGGAATCAGCAAAAGGATCATAGAGCAACCAGGGAGAGCAGCAGGGAAAATTGAGAGGTGAAGTAAAAGGCAGCATGACCAGCCATGTGTTTCTGTCTAGAGGTCAGAGGGCCAGCTCTGAGATGAATGAGAAAGGCAGAGGTCAATCAATGAAAAACAGATAAGCAAAAGCAACACCATTTTCCTTAACTGGGGATCTGATCCAAAGCCTGCTTTGTTCAGTGGAAAAAGACTTCCACTGAGATCAGTGGATTTTGGATCTGTCCTGCAAATGTGTTCTATCTTTGGTAATTAAAACAGCTTTTGCTGCTTTGTGTTCATCTTAGCATCACAGATCCCATGATTCTGTTACAGAACAAGTGGAATGTGCTTATGACTAACAGGTGGAGTGGTGACAAGAAAGTTTCACTTCAGAATCTGGCCTGTAAAACCTTTATTACTTGTAAAGAGGTGAAGGGAACAAAATCCACAGTGGCTCTCAATCTCTTGGTGAGCTTCCAGAACAGCATGAGGCAGCAAATCCCCAGTTTAGTGGCTGCAAAACAAGTGCTGTTCATTTGGAAACACCATGAAACAGAAACCTTGTTATTGCTTCTCTGGAAGTCAAAGTGATGAAATGAACTACTGGCTTTCATCATCACTCCACCAATGAGTTCCTGCAACAGCCTTTGTTAAGGAAATGGGAATTTAGCATCCAAGTTCCTTTCTGAGATCTCATGAAATATCGTGGGCATTAAGAAAAAGGATTGCACAATTGTAACTATTCACTGCTGATTCTTTGGTCCAAGTATCACCAGGTATAGTATTTTTAAGAGGGACATGAAGTCTACATCTGACTCTAGGCTTCACTGGTTAGGACCCAGAGTTACTATTCACCAAAGCCCAGTTCTGAGTCTCTTTTCTGGCTGTTGCAGTGTCCCAGACCATGCTCACCCAGGGCTGGAGCTGTGCTCTTGAGTCTCCCACTCAGTTATCCAGCACGTTTTAAATCCCCTGTGATACTGAGCAGTAACAATGTTCCCAATTGCTAACAACAAAAGAAATGGTCAAGAGTGCTTATTTTGATTCTCTGTCACCATCTTTTTATGTACCCAGAGTTTTTATGTAGATATTGGCAGAGAGATGGAGGAAACCCACAGCTCTTTTTCTACAAAGTGAGAAATTACACAGTACAAGTCCAGGGAATAGATCGAAAGAATATAGAAGAAAACCCTATTACTTATAAAATACTGTGCATCTTTGTCCTGACTATAGAGAAGTGAAGCAAATCTGTGTCTTTTCTTCCAGCCAGAGATGTTTTGATCATGATCCACAGCTAAGGCTTTACAATGTTCATAGATGTATTTGGGCACAGAACAGCTGGAGAAACCAGGGGAGACATCAGGACTGGATTGCCACATCCCTGCAGGAGATTCCTATTGCATAAAATATTCCAGCAACCAAGCAGCAATTGCCAACTGGTCAGCCTGAGGGAGAGCTCTGTGAGTGAAAGGCAAGCACTGCTCTCCTGGAAGGAAAGCTGCAGCTTGCTTGCAGGTAAATAGGCACTTCTGATCTGCCACCTGTAGCATTGCTGGGCTTGATGTGATGCTGAACACAATGAGGTAATACTTTCAGCTATTCGTGGGTATTTTAACCTGTATTTTGCATGTTTTGTCCCCTGTTCCCCTACTTGTCTAGCCCTCCCTCACAGTAAAAACACTGCTGCTTGGTGTATCCTAGAGGGAGCAGTCTGTTTCAATTACAGTGGCAGCACTACACCTCTGCTGATAACAAATAGCCATTGTGCTCCTGGCCACAGGAAAAGGCATGGTAGGGAATTGTGCCTCCAGTTTGCAGGCAACAGTTCAATTCCTAATTTGTTTTCAATATTCAGAACTTCACCCATGCCCTCTCAGTTTTCTCTGTCATCTACAGTCCCAAAGCAGAAGATGTTAATCCTGTTTACCCTTATATAATCCCAGATTTTCAGTGGGTACAGTGGAGCCTTACATGTTCCAAGGTGAATAAGAGAACCAAAAATTAGTCCATCTTCATGTTTCTCAAAAGGGATGCTAGCAGTTTGCAGAAAGACCATCTTCAGTGCAAGATAAGTGAAGCCTCACCATGACCTAGGAAAAAGAGAGATCCTCTGACTGCTCTGTGTACAGTCAGGACAGCAAGAGGTGAGGTGACCTGTCCAGGACAAGAAGCAACAGGGCTAGAAATAGAAATCTGCTTCCTGACCTCCAGGCCCACAGTTTTCTGCATGTAGGTCTTCCTTCTTCCACTTCAGATTAAATGGTTGAGCGTGACAGGTCAGTGTGAGTGGAGGTATAAAATACCACAAGCAAATGTCTGTGTTAGGTTTACTGATGTGTCCTCAAAATCATGCTTACCAGACACCCTGTGTTAGGATTTCCTGGATCACTGTCTATAATTCTCCATGTGCTAGCCTGTAATTTCTGAAAACACTATTTTTCCTTCTATTTTTAAATTGACTTTCCTATCATTTTCTCCATGGTTATCAGGGCTGGGTAGTTCTGTAAGAGCTCAGTCAGTGTGAGAGAAAACAGCAGTATGGAAGAAAAATGGCAGTGATGGCAAATTTCAAAAGGTTTGGAGGTTCAGGCAGAGGTATAAGCTTATCTGAACCTCTCTGGTGTGGAAATTGATAGGAATTTCAAGAAAAACCTCAACTTGTTTGTAAGACATCTGGCAGATCAGAGCTTCAGCTGGGTTTGAAGTAACTTGAGAGTGACCTTTCCTGCACTGTTTCCATATTTTTTCTTCTTGTCCACTGCAAATGAGAAGTGGCAGAAGCACTTCTGGGTTGATGGGTTTTGTTACATGGGCCATTTTCACATCCTCTGTCCTTTGTCATCAACATTTTTAAGGGCCCAGCCTGCAAACAACTAAACACCCTGCCAACCAAAGTGTACCTTTTAAGTTTTACAAGAATGTTTTTGGAGGTTGGGGGAGGGAGTATGCAGAGGTGAATAATTATTTTATGTGAGCAGGCTGATTTGGTATGGGTGCCATCAGATCAACTGGAAGCTTCACAATGTGGAGGTGATACAAGGATAAAAAATAATGTAGAACTGTGCAGGGTAAATTCCCCCTGACATACATCCCATGCCATGGATTGTAAAAAAAGTACAGATTTTGGGCTTTTGTTTTTATGCAAGGCTACAAATTCCTGACGCTGTGATTGTTGCCCTTGATATTAAAGTTACATGTTAAGATTCAGTGGTTTTAGCTCTCCTTAAAAAGCTCATTAATCCCTGAAAGTACATATGTATAATTATTCTGCTGAAAATCTCAATCCATTTCTTTAATGTTAGAGTCAATAGTTAGAGGGCTGTCAAGTCTATTCATTATAAAACCCTGTTGTCAAGAGTGTATAACCAGGATGTAAACACTTGTTTTAATCTGAACAAATTGCAAAGAAAGAGTTTGGTAAGAGAGGTAAATTTAAAGAAAGAAAAAAATAAAAGAGAAGAGAAAAATTCAAATGGTTGTTTTTAGTTACATGTCCATTACTGAAGGAAGTATGAGGCACCTAGCTCTGCAGGCTTGGGATTAGCACAAAACTACGGTGCTCCTCTCCTTTCCGCCAGCAGAGGGAAAGAAAAGGCTGCTGTTATTCCCTCCTCCTTCAGATACTGCAGATGGTTTTCTGTCCCAGGCAAACAGCAGTGCAGTTTCTCATGCCAAAGCCTGTACTCCAGCCAGAGGTTTCTGTGCTACAAATGCCTGTCTAGCAGGTGTCTTTAATCAAATCCAGGTCTATTCTGTATTTTGTACAAAAGGTGTAATTTTGATAGATGTGAGGTTCCATTAAACCATGTAATGGACACTTCTGGACTAAAACTTTGCAGTAAGGTAATCCAAACCAAGCCCTGTACCAGGTTCTGGCAAGGAGACTACTGCAGCAGAAAATGCCATGAATTTGTGCCAGAGATGGCCCTGGAGCCTCCCTTACTTGTTGCCCCATTACATGTGGTGGGTTTGGTTGGAGGAGTCTGGTGTACTTCCCAACTCACTGTCTGGGGCTGTCCAGGCAGGCAGCCTGTGGCTGCATGCACAGATAAAATTGTAGCATGAGCTTGGCTGGGAAGAACGCCTATTTAAAACCTGCTGATGTACGTATGGGTCTGCCTACAATTTGGGGCAATTTTTGAAGTCCTCAGGACTGTTTCCACAGCCCTGGGACTTACATTAATTTTCTAGCAGAGAGCTGTGTGTTGCTATGTGAAGAAATGGTTGCCGGGATGGATAAGGAGGCCAGGATGATAAAATATTTGAGTCCCATCCAGAAGTGGGAATATGGAGGAGCTCAGTCCCTAAGCCCTGAACACCTCCACCTCCACTGCCTCATATGGTAGAGAGTAGTCATGCTGAAAATAGCTTTCCCAATTTAGACAGAGAAGTCCCTGGTGTTTCCCCTTACTCTCAGAAAGCAGACACAAGAGGAAGGAGTCAAGTGAGGGGAAATCTCTGGCTTCTCAGCATGCTGTTTCTGACAGGTGTGGGGCCATATGCGTCTACTTAGTGACCACAAAAATGGTTTGTGCAAATTATTACAGTTTTCAATATAGAGTTATTATGGCTGGAGAAGCACCTTTTGCAGAACTGGATCACTGCAACTGCATAAGCAGTTCCTTTTGATAATAGTATTTTTAAATTGCCCATGGTTCCAAATAGAGCAGTATAACACATCAACAAATACTTTGGGAAACAGCCGTATTTATGAGCCCCAGCTAATGCCCCACCTGCATATCCCCATGGCACACTGTGCCTCCAGAAGCTGTGCAAATGGAAAGGAGGACAAAGCTGCCTTCTGTAGTGAGGCACTGGGTGAAAAAGTCCCTGAAAATTTCCTGCTTCTTTCTGTGGATGTTTCTGCTTTATGAAACAGAATCTAAGTGATTAAGGCTCATCAAGAATATCCAAAGGATGGGCTTGAATGCAGTGTTAATGCACTAGGGCATTAACACTATGCACTGTAAGAATGCTCTAGAACTTGAAAGCAATATTTCTTGAAACCCCCAGGTGTGCAGCAAAAGAGGAGGGAGGCCTTCAATGTCTCCCCCAAGTCCTCGATCTCCAGCAAGATAATCACTGTATATAGTCACCCAATGCAGTGGCCATAATGTTGATAAATTAATAGTGTGCAGTGCCTGGGAGAACTGCATAACCACATAGTCTGGAGGGAAAGGTTCATGGGAGATCTTACCTCCAAGCAGATACTACTGAAGTCAGACCTGGCTTCTCTGGGTTTTATCCAGTCAGGCTCTGGAAACCCTCAAGGATGGAGCCTGCACAACCTTTTTGGGTAATCTGCTCCAGAGTCTGACTGTCTCATGCTGGAAAGGTTTGTCTTTATATCCTGTGAAGACACTTCCTTATTCATTTTATGGCCACCATCCTGTTCTATGATCACACATCTCAGTGAAGAGACTGCTTCCGTTTTCTCAATAACATCATTGTAAGTACTGGCAGGCTGCTGGTAGCTTGGTTTTTTTTTTTTCTGTGAGATGAACAAGGCTTGTTCCCTCAGCCTTATCTCACACAGTAAGAAGGACCTTGGTGGCCCTCTGCTTAGTTTACTGTGTTGGTTAACACCTTTGGGGGGACACAAAACTGCATAGAATAATTGTCATGTAGCCTGACCAGTGGCAAGTAAAGAGGACTGAAATTGCTTTGTTATTCACCTTTCTAAATTTAAAGATGCTCTAGCAGGAAAAAATTTTAGTCCTTTGTGATTTAACATTTAGCTCAACCCTAAAATCAGAGTGAAGCCCAAAAGAATCCATGAACTACTTTTTAAAAAAAGACCTTCCTCACAGCAATGCTAATAAAAAATTGCAGAAGATGTGAAAAGGATTGAAAATCATAGTAGCTCATCGGCTGCAATTAAAAAATTCTTATCTTTCATTTCAGCACTGCTGGTTCATTTGCGCATCAGAGACCATGGGGCTGAGTAAGCATTGCAGGTAAAGATGTCGGATCTGAGCTATTTTGGGGAGAGGACATTCTTGCCTCGGGACGTCTGAGAGAAGGGAGGAGCCAGTTCAGAAAGGCATGAAGAAATAGGATGACCTAGGGATTTCCAGACTAGGTCTCTGAAGGTGTTCCTGAGTGCTATATTGCTAACAGAATTGTACCTTTCCAAGGGGAATATGAAACACAGTTCTGCTAGGCTTCTAATTCACCTTGGTGAGTTGGAAGGCTTTCTTGTGTAGCTGCTGAAGCCTGTCACTGGCACCTGAGACTGCTGTGTCAGGAATGGCAGACTGTGGCAGAGTCAATACTACCTCACAGACCAGTGGAAATATTAATATATTTTAATATATGTGTATTTGAAAAATGCCACCAGTGAATGGCCAAAGCTGAAAGACTCTGACTTTATTACCCAGACTTTCAGTGAGTTTTTTTTTTTTTTTATTTTAATCCTTCAGGCAGTAATTCCCCCATCTCCTTGCTCCTAAAATCAGATTTCGTTTTAATTTTTTTGAGAATAAATTGCTGTAAATCTTTGGAGAGTCCTCAGAAATGTGATGACTGCTGTGTCAGGCATTTTGGTTGAAGAAATTCTGCAGCTGAGTAGATGGAAAATAACCTATTGCTTGCTTTTATTAACCATTGCCTGATTATTTTGTTTCCTAAGAGGCAAGAACTATAACTGGTCACAAGCTAGTGTTTCATCCAAACAGAGATTAAGCCAAAAAAAAAGTGTCAAAAGTAAATAGCTAACCCACTGGGATAATGTTACCTTAATACTGTTGAAGGATTTGAATATATTTTGTGAGATGGTGTTTTTGTATTTCTTCCCATTCTCACTCCTTTGTTTTGAATGCAGATAGGTTATATGAGCACTGCTTTAACTGACAAAAGCTTTCTGAATCTAAAATGAAGCATTTCAGAATTTAAAAAGACAAAGTCAGAAAGATTGAGACAGGAAGCAGCCTTCTCTAACAATGCTGTTTGGAAATGGTATTATTAGAGGTGCTGGAGCTGAGAGAGGAGAGTGTGTGCACAAAATTCCCTGCGTCACTAAATATGACTTTCAAAGCCTCATAATATCTTCTGTAAAAGCTACCATCCTGTCAAACATTTTTTCGGTTGATCTCTTTGTGGCTGAAACTATAAAGAAAGCTCAAATAAAGTCGCAACTATTTTTGCTATATAAAAAAAAAGCCACATCCTTTTCCTTTTGTCTCCTTGTTCTAAACCCTTGGCTGTACAGCATTTGATCAAGCTTTCAAAAAGACAAAACAAAATTTTCCCCTAGGCATAGAGCAATCTTGGGAAGTTTTGGCTCAAGATACAGATATTTCTGAGGAAATGAAAATAAGACCTTGGAAGCAAAATCCTACAGCAGCCATAACTCTGCATCACTGTGGTAAAATTGCATCACAATTTTAATTATTCTGTGGGAAGATGCAGTTAGATATCTAGAAAGGCTGGGGTATTGATACTACTACTGAAAGATTGAAATGGGGCTGCTAGTCATGATAAGGACAGCAGACCCTGAAGAAGCACAGATGCTTTTCCACCTCCATGTCAGGATATGTGCATGCAGCAGCAGGCAGAAAAAAGGAGTTGCTTTTGTGTCTCTCTGAAAAATCCTCTTCCAAAGGGAAATGCCAGAGAGGGAATGCAGCTAGAGTGCTCTTTCACCACATCATTCAGGCTCAGCCCTCAGTCCTGAATTCAGAGCTGATGTTTAGCCATCAAAAGGATATTTCATACCTGTCTTGACCTGCTTAGCTGTTGGCAATCAGGCAGCCTGCTGCTGTGTGTGTGTGTGTGAGCCCACATCTCTTTTGGATAGTTACCTGCTAATAATCAGACCTGAGCTGACAGCATGAGGTCATTAATGGTTATTAAGTTTTTTGTCAACTCTGGACTGTGTCTGATTTAAATCAGGGGTCTAGAAATGACAGCTGACCACCTACATGACCTTCTGCCAAGCAGTTATATCAGTATTTAATATATCAGATTTTTCCAGCCGCGTATATTCTCTCATTTCTATGTTATTCTGACACTATTTTCTCACCATTGTCTACCTATAATTTTCTTCAATAAACTGGCAAAATTACTATGTCGCTCTTTCTCAAGGCTTGAGTATGCATTCTTCAAACAGATGTTAAGCATTAAAAATAGCAAGGAGTAATGATAAATAATTGGGATGATCTGAGTGAGAGACAGCAAGAAAGAAAGGAAATAATTTAAGGGAAAAAAATTCTATTACCATCAGTAAGACAAAGTAAAGTAAGAAAATAATTGCAGAAGCTGTGCTTAGTGTTCTTGAGGGATGCCCCCCGCCCCAAACCCTGATACCAGGGATATGTCTGATGTGCAGTTACCATCTATCTCAGGTAGGGCTGTGAAGATTATATCGTCCATAGGGTAATCCCAAATGTAGCTCTGTCTTATATATGTGGAAGTTGGAGTCACTCAGATTTAAAAGCATGAATGCAGGGCTTAAATCTGTGTCACTCCCCTTTTCTCTAAGTTGTGAAGTCTGATCTTTGTTTTTGCAAGAAGCACAACAAAATCTCACTCCTTGCTGTCGCAGTAACGAGACGAAAGAAGGAGACAGACACCGGTTGAGATCGAGGAATAAGTGCCTCCGGCCTTGCCCGTCTTTATTATATATGTGCCTAATAAATCACTGTGGATTGGAGAAGACAAAGAGCCTCCCCTCAATCACACTGGTCAAAGGAAATGTCTATCAAACTTCTGTGCCCAGGAGAAAGGAATGTAAATAAAAAGATACCATTACAATAACAAGGCTATGTTTACAAAGAATGTCTGAGAACCAGTTACAAAAGAATGATAACATCCAGAACTGCAAAAGTCAGGGCAACACCTTGCCCTTTCCATTTTATGTAGGTATTTGGGAGGTATTTGGGCTGTAGTAAACTCATAATTTTTGTCTCTATACCAGTAATGGAGCTACAGGAATCAGAACAAGTGATTGTATGTGATCAGCTCCCAGACATAGTTCTGCAATTTTCTCTGTGCAGGACATGCAGTGAATGGCATGATTGAAGCCTTATAACACACCAAAGCTGTATAATGAAAGTTTAATGTCATAGTCTTTCCTCAAATGCTGAGGAGACACCTTAATAATTTTTACCTTTTGTTCTTTGAACCCTTTCCAGTTTTTCTAATTAGGATGTCTGTCATCTAATGAGGATTCTCAGTGTGGGTCCCCCTGCCCAGCATGGAGCATGTGAGAAAGTCCATCACCCCTCTTCACTATGATCTACTGGCTTTATCCATAATTTACAAGCAGTAAAAAATTTTATGTCCAGTTTTGTTCTTCCTGAGTGCCTCACATTGTTTATTTTGGGTTTCTCCTTCTTGAAACATTTTGCTTTGGTTAGGGCAGGTGCTGTACAGTGAATTTCCTTTTGTTACTTCTCACTTGTAATTCTCTAGATACATATGTATTGCTGTGTTTTTTTCCCTTTCTCTTCTGTTCCTGAGTGTGCACTTTGTAACAACTTTTGCATCTCTAATGAAGGTATTAGTCAGAGTCAAAACTGGAAGGAACCCTATGAACATCTTTCTCCTGCTACCTCATCACTCTATCTGCTGCAGTATTGTGTAGGGATCCTTACCAGTCTCCCTTCTGCTGCTGTAGCTCTTCCTGTAGGTCTTTATTAAGCAAATTGTTTATGCCCATTGCTGAGCTTTGAGAATGCAAACAAACCTGGCCTTTCATGCAGTGGTTGCTCAAAATTGACTTGGAAAGATTTAAGCATGTGTTCAAGTGCTGCTGAAGGGAGGCTTCTGTTCCTATTTAATTACTCTTATCCCTTACCTTTTGATTCTAGTCTTCTATGTATAAAACATCAATAACTCCCTTTAGAATGGATTCTTTCTTTATCCCATGTCACTTGTTGCTCGTGTTTCCAATGCCCTCTTGAAGTTTTCTAATAGCTCTTTTTGTACTGCTTGGTCGATTATTTTACTGGAGATTGAAGATAAAAGTGCTGGGCAGTAATTGCCAAGATCATTCTTCCTTCTGTGTAAATCAATACTATATTTGCTTTATTTCCAGCCTTTGGGACTTCCATAGTTCTCCATGACTTTCAAAAATAATTGCCAACTGTTCAGTAAATTAACTGGCTAATTCCCTCATCACCAGAGGATGATTGCAACCAGACCAACTGATCTGTACGGTGGATATTCAAAATTTCCAACCATTTCTGTAATCTGCACTACAATAATGGCTACTTGGATAGGATTTTCATTATTTCCCAACTGTTACATCCTTTTTTTTTTTCTATTTTATTTGAGGAAAAAATAGGAGGTAATTTGGCCTTGGAAGAAATACTGTTTTTTTAATCTTCCTCTCACTTATTAATGGAACTACTTTCTGGCTGGCTTTCCTTTCCCCTAGAGGACATTTGCGAAAGCCATTCTTGTTCCCCAATACTGCTTGTGTTAACATAAATTCAGCTAGGTTTCTCCTGTCCTTGTCATTTCTCTCTTCTCCTATTTTTCTCTCTTCTCCTATTTTCTCCAGTTTCTTTTCTTTTCTTTGCTGCTCTCATTTCTGGGTTCTGTTGCCTGTGAAAGAAGCTGCTTGCACCGCTGTCACTGACCTATTCCTACAAATAATTTGAAATGTTGCTGGGACAGAAGGATCCAATCCATTACCAAATTCTTTCCCATTTCTCCCTAGCTGACCTGCTGTCATCTCATACCTGGATTTTTTCACTGTTTTCAATTTATCAGCAATGGAAAAGGAATAGCTTTAGGGGGATATTTATGACTGTCTTTCCAAGATACTTCTCTTTTTCCTAGAGAGACATAGTAGGCAGGTGCCAAGATTAAGCAAGCCCTGTGTTTCTGGTTCCCCTGAGGTCACAGCAGAGACCCTCCCTGGAGGTGTCTGGCCATTTTCTCTGTAATTTGTCACTGCAACCTCAGCCAGTGTGTGATGTTCAAGCCCAGAGTGCTTTGTTGTTCTCTCTCTCTCTCTCTCATGCACTTGTAAGGGCATTGACTTACATGACCTAGCAGGACTTTTCCACCTTTAACTTTTTGAAATAGTTTGCCTTTTACAGCAACACTCTCTCTTTCATTTCTAGGTCCTTTCTTTTGCCCAGAGGCTCATTTTTATACCTCCCAGGTCTCCAAATGCCCTCACTTTAACAAATGATGGCAGTTTACAAGCTGTACTTTGGATGCTATTTTTGCTATGCTTGAAATATTTCTGAATAGATAATTGTCAAAATCTCTCCCCAGATTTAGAGCAGATTCTTTTCCTGTTGTTGTGGTACCAGCTCTCAGACTGGTCTCTGCAGCTTTTAGAGTCAGTTGTTGTGTTGTCCTCAGAGTAATGTAATGTAATGTAGTATGTCAGGCAGCTCACACAACCTGTTTCTCATTTGAAGCTGCTGCTATCCTAAAACTATGAGTTTTTAAGGAAGAAAATTGCTTTTCTCTTCTTTGAAGTTGTTTCATGTTCATATGCCTTTATTTTGCCCATTTTCCTCATGGTGGAGGCTTCATTTTTTGCTCCAGTGACCAGTTATCTGGACATGGAAATGTGTTACCACCCATTGTCTTAGAGAGAATGCAGGAAATGGGTCTGGGGGGAGGCCACCAACATTTTCTGTCTTAGATTTTCTACCGTACACATTTATTAACATGTTCCTGGCTTCCCACTGATTATCTATGATACAGTGTTCTGAAAACATATGGATAAGGCTTTAGAAACATGTTACAGGAAATATTAAAATTGCTATCTTGTTACTAAATTCATAATTATCCTTCTTTTGAGAGTGCTTTATAAAGACCAAACATGACACCACAGATGTTGTAGTTAGAAACAAGGTGTCTAATAGAAGAATCCTGCCACAACTTTTAATTTGTACAGTGTCTTGATTTTTCTATTTAACCCCTCTCACCCTGCTGCTCTAGGAGCCTTGTGCCTCCCTCACCGTATCTCTGTATAATGCATGTTGTGCATCTTGCTCTGACAGAAGCAGTTCATGTCCCCAGCTAAACCTTTCCATGCTCACAGATATTTCATCTCAAGTTGTCTAAATTTCATCATTACTTGAAAGAGGAAGCTGAGTGCTTCAGAATCCTGATGAAGGGATCACAGAGACTATATCTGGCCGTAGAGCCCAGTTTCTTTGTGAGCAGGGCTCCATTCACATTAGGTGGGCATCTGTAGTGCCCTGAAAAAAAGTGGATGACATTGGCCTCTTCTTCCTTGCATGATCAAAAATATTTTTGTGTGTGGAAGAAATTCACACTAAACCCTAAAAAATACTAATGGAGGTTTAGCTTGTTAACACAGTAGGTGACTTGCTGTAATCAGTGGCAGCATGTTTTTCTTCCAGGCAATTTGCTCACTATGACTTGGTTCTTTATTCCCTGTTGTCTTGTAGCATCAAGAATAGAGTTCTAATTAATATTGGCCATGTTGCCTCACACTCAGCCATCAGTTAGACTTGAAAAGAGCCCATTCATTAGACACTCCCAGTTGAAATGTATGAGATGTTGTGGAGGATGACCATGGGAAGGGAAGGTCTCCAAAAGCTAATGGTAAGCAGAGACCAAGTAAACACTGGCTTTGGGTAAATACCTGGGCGGATGCACACCATTGCTGTGGAGGCTGTGGTTTTCCTCTGTGTGCAGGGCTGCTGAAGACACCTGTGGCATTTTTTTCTAGTTCTAGTGTCTTTGATACTGAAAGAATGATGAAAAGATGCAAAGAAACTTTAAAAACATACCAAAAAAAAAAAAAAGGACAATATGAATTCAAAAACCATCATCCTCTAAGAGTTCAGTTATCAAAGAGAAGGTTAGGAGACGACTTGGACACTGTCCCTTGATAACTATTTGAGGAGAAGGCTGATAGCAGAGGCCTCTTAAGTTGAGCAGACAGAATCATTAAGCAATCCCCTCAGACATGGGTAGTGTGTGACTGAAGCCTTTGTCCCACAGTCTTAGCTAGACTGATGGTTTCACAGGATAGTTGTGAAGGCCCCAGGGAGACTGCTCCTGGTTACAGTGCACCTGACAGGCAGATTTGCACACTCCTGTAGGTCATGGAACTGAGGTGGTGGTTGTGTTTTGCCAGCACCAAGTTGGTTATTCGCTGTTTTCCTTTTAGACATTGCCATCCATTTGAGAGTCACTCTCCAACCAACCAAATGTGCAGCTCAGGGGGGATGTAATCATTCAACATTTATTCACTGATGCTGGGTCTGTTTGTCTCTCAATCTATAGTGTACAGAACTGTGTCACATTTAATTTTGTCACACCTATGCCCACCTTCCTAAATTTTGTAGTTGTGGGCTGCCTGAAAAATAACAACTCCACGCCAAATGTCCACACCAATTCCACACCAAGAATAAAGATGAGACAAAGTGTATAAAAGTGAAGAAAGGCTAGTAAGCCCTGACCGTTCAGATTTTGCTCTAGTCCTGTTATTTAATGAGAACGTTCCTCTTTATCTGCTCAAATTTTTTCTGTTGCAACACTGTTCAGAAAACAATTTCTTGTATCTTCTGTCTCACAGCAGGTTATACAGCTGCATTTGTTTTCAGTCTTGGTCTGATTGCAAACCTAAAATATGGTGCTTCATTCTTTTTAAACAAAGCAAAAACCCCTGTGAGCAGAATTTGAAAAAAGTGGTCTGCCTCCTTTTAAAGATGGTTTTGAAAGGTTTTGAAGGTTTTATACTGAATAGACAAATGTTAACTGGAAAGTTCCTTTTATACTGGCTCTAGAACCTTGGCAGGATCTTGGAGTTCCTATTAGTCTAGGTAATAGGTAATGATAATAATAGTGATAATGACACTTCTGAATGTTTAAAGGATTTTGTGACAATGTGCTGGTCAAATGTGAGATAAACTCAAGTCTAATAAAATTTTAATTCTCAAGCTGTATGAAAATCCGGTTTTGAGACGACATGCCATTCTGAGATAATCTTCCCTGCTTAATGAGTTAAGAACTTTAGGCTTTTCTAAATGCCAGTTACTGAGTTTACAGTTTTATCTTGGAATTTGGACATATCAGAAGAGTAACAAGTCAGAGTGTTACCAAGAGTAAGGGACCAGTTGGCATGTAATTTTATGCTTAAAGCACCAGACATTAGAGACACAGCTTCCCATGCTTGAAATTTAATATTTTTTAATTTATCAAAATCAGATGGCTATGTTTGGGACACTACTTAAACAACAGAAACACGTAGACCTCAGCAGAAATCCAGTCTTCCAGGCATGGGACAAGTTGTGTGCTTTTGTTTAAACAGCATGACAACTTCTAGCATGCACTTGCCAACAAACTCAATGCATAAGAAGTCCCAGTTATTTTAATTCTTGGCCGAGCAGTTTCAGACATGCCCAGCAGAGAACTCTTTGTCTATAAAGCTCTCTGTTCCTAAGGAATGCATCCCAGAAGACTTTAGCATGAAGAAAGCACACATGAGATAGGAAGGGAAAACTATGACAGAGCAATGTCCCAGGTCTGACTTCAGACAGCAAAGAGAAACTCAATGAGTTAATATGTTCCCTCCTCTGATCTATGTTCCATTCCTGTAACAATTAGAAATTTAGATAAACAGGGGGCACTGAAATCTGGAGGTTCAAGGATAATAAAGGATATTACCTAAAGTCAGCTGTAAGTTTAAACTAGTGTCTCATACATTATTTGTTATTAACTTTTCTTTTTCTTTTTTTTTTTTATTTTCAGACCACCACAGGACTCAGGTCTTGGTAATTCACATTTATAAGTAATTGTCATCTTATTTACAGAAACATATTCTCAGGAATATCTTGGAAATTTGCTGCAGAGATTCTCTGCTGCCTGCCAGTACAAAGCTGCAGGTAATGAAAAGTTCCTAACCAAACTTTCTATAAAAATGAAATGAAAGAAAAATGTTCAAGTTCTGGAATTTTATATATAAACTACAATTCTAATCTTACATAGTTCTCCTAATCTCTCCTTAATTCCTGGATTTAATTTGCTTAGCTTGCAAAAAAAAGATTAGGTGTTTCCCTGCAAATAATGATGAATTATTAACTTCTCTTCTTGTTCATGAGTTGTTCACAGACCTATATTTATGTAGCATATGTATTTTGTAGTCTCTAGCAATCTTTATTCTCTCCTTGTTGGGAAGCTCAATCAGATATTCCTCAGCAGATTTTCTGCCAACTTCATTGATTCCCTCTTCATGCTTAGCAGGCCCTGACGGGTCACCTGAGTTTCAATGTGTGGTCTCAGATTGCTGAATGGGTGATGGCTGGTTTTGATCCCGTGATAGACAGTAACTCTCTAAGGAATGGTATTTCCCATGCACAAGTATTCTGCTTCCTACACAAGTGCAGGACTTGCATAAACCAGCTCAAGCCTCTCTTAACATCCGTATGCCAAAGCTCAGTCAATCAGGGGCTACTGTAGAGTAGACAGAAAGATGCAGAAAGTTGAAGAATTAACTGAAATCACTCCATCACAGGTCTAGTCCTGTTCTCCACGTCTGACTGAGGAAGAAACCCAAGTTCCGTCTGTTGGGAGAGCAAATGGAGGCTCAGTCTCTTTCTGCTTGCTTGCTCTAGAGCTTGTTGAGAAGTGATTCAGCTGAATGCTGCCGTGACAATACTCATTATCAACTTCACACAGTACACTAGCAAGTTAGTTTTCTTCAGAAAACCTTTACTTTGCTACATTTTATCCGTCTCACCCACCGTCTCCGCCTGAAGGCTGTGATTCTCTCTGAAACGTATCAGTTTGGTTCCCTGCCCAACTGAGAAAGTTAATTAGCTGTTTTCTGCTTTTCTGTGCTTGTGCCTTCTCTATGACAGAGAGTGAACAAATCTGTAGCCAGAATTCAGATGCCTAAGTGATAACATGAGCATCACAGTGCTGCCAGCCAGCCCTGCTACGATGCTTCTGCACACTTAAGCAGCTTGGCCACTAAAGCATAAGCTTTGTCATCTTCCCTCCTTGATCCCACCCAAACCTTAAAATCTGCAAAAGACCCTGCAAAACAGTTCTCCATGGTTTGGTGTAATGCAGAGCTCCCTGTGCACATCCCTGCCATTGCCCAGTGTTGAGGCCCTCGCACTCCCAGCCCGGGTGTGCACGGGAAGGCTGAAGCAGTTAACGGAGCAGGATAACTGGAGAGCAGGCAAGAACAGGAAGGGACTACTAGTCTGATGGGTGGGTTCCATACTCTACTTAGGAGGAGCATGGGGCACATCTATTTACTGTAGTTGCAGAATTCTGGCAAGTTCCAGTGAATTTGTGAAATTACTGTGAAAAAACAGTAGTTAGCAAAGACTTGAATGGTTTTTCAAGCCTCTGAATTTGCTCAGTATTTGAATTTGATCCCTGCCAACAAAGATAAAAGCTACCTGGGTTTTGTTTAGCCATTAATGTCTGAGGAGACTTTAACAACACCAGAACATATTCATAAACTCATCCTTAGTGATTTGTGCAGGCATATCTCTATCTATCTAACATCTCTCTGCCTTTCCATCCTAGGCAGGCTTTTCCTCTGCAAATTGTGAACACATTTTGCAGAGGGCCAATAGCCCCCTTATTCAGTGGATCCACCACACTGAGCAGTCATGGCACCCAGAAGGAAAAACTACACTTGAAAATGTTTGTATTCCAATTCGTGATTTCACGGATTATTCTGAAAATCATATTGTCTATTCTGCCTGAGTGGCAGCTGTTTATAAGCCTTGAGGGAGAAATACTAAATATCACTTCCTCTTTCATAAGAAAGATGATCTTATTTATCTGATCTGCATTTTATTCTGTGCTTTTTATATATCCTAGAGCATCAAACATAATTTCAGTGCTCAAGAAGTGTTCTGCCCTGTGCCTTTGAATCAGCCACCCTGCCAGGCCTGGCACACATCTGACATTTCAATAGCACTTTTTTCTTACATGTTAATTGAGATCTCCAAAGTTTCCTAACAGAACATGGACCAACTTCATCCCCTGTAAAAATGATTGTCCCACTGATGCTCTAGCTACTTTTCACAACATTCCTGTAGGATATGTAATATTATTATGGAGCAGGTCAGAAAATACAAAATTTAAACCACAAAGATTGAAAATGTTTTCATATCATGCATTCAAGCTGACCCCAGTTTTTCAGTTTCAAAGCTGTAGCAAGTATTCTCTCCATTTTTCTCAAAAGCATGACTGAGATCTGAAAGGGAATGGCATCACCAATTTGTTCACAGTCATGGACTTATTTGTTTAAGACTTAGAGTGAAAACAGTCTCCCAGAGAAGAACATAGGCTATAAGGAATCTAAAGGGAAAAAAAAGGTTTTGATCTGTTTTTAAAGGTGGGCCACTTGGATGACTGTCCTTGCTGTTCAAACATCCTTGGTTTATTCTGGTTCCTGGTCCTGCCATCAGGTTAGACAGTAGGAGTAAGAGATGTCAGCAAGCCCCAGGCTACTCAGCAGATCAATATCTGAGTCAAGATGAGAATATAGTTCTTACCTCCTGGGGCTGTGGTTGGACACAACTGCCTCTTCTGTGCTATCAGAAAAGCCCATTAAGAGCAACTCACTTATACCAGGACAAGCAGATTTAATTTCTTCTTTCTTTTAAGTCCTTTCTAGTTCTTTGTCACCAAATATTGATTTAAAAATGGCCATTTATCTTCCTTGGGCAAAACATTTTAAGGTATTTGCAATCCTCTGAACTTGCTCTCCAACACTGGAAAGTGATAATGCCAGTGAAATGAAGCCTAGGATAGACTTTTTAATAGGCAAATATTACCACCAGATTTACCTGCTGACAGCAGAGTTGATGTTAATGGCAAATGGTATGAACTAGGGGAACTTTGGGGTCTTTTAATGCTAAAAGCCTGAAGCATGTAGGTTTTTAATTTACAAGTTACACTTACCATCTAGTTATCGGGAGCCTGAGGTTTGCAAATGGGTGAAAACGGAAAAAGCAGTTAAAGAGGTGCTGAAGTATTATTAGGTGTGAAGCTCTGAGTGCAAATGCTGTGTGCTATTGCTGCAGTGGCTGAGCACAGAGGGACAGGTGGTCGCTACCAGCTGGGGCCAATGTGCTTAGTGGAAGACCCACATCTACTTCTGCATGTGTTAACGGGGAATAGAGGATAGCAGCCTTAGGATTAAATGCCAGGAGAACTTGACAGCAATCAGAAAGCCATTCTTAATAAGTTTAGGCTTCTGTATATTCTACATTTTGTCTGGTTCCTCTTGGGAAGGCAAACTCAATGCAGACACACCGGAAATACATCCCTGAACTGTACCAGCCAGCCCTCCATCAGGAATTGCGGGGCCGCAGGCGGTGGCTGGAGCCCTCATTTGCACCAATGCTGTGAGATTTCAGGCTGGAGGAACTGTTTTCCCCTTCTTCTGCCTGCAAACAGCAGGAAAATTCTCAGTCTCTCTCACTAGGAGCAGGCATGGTGTGCAATAAGGGGCAGATCCATGTGCCAGATGGAACAGGTGCTGTTCTTTGGTTTCGATTTTCCTGGGAGATGTGAAAGAAAAGGGGAGATGATAGTATATGTTTCATTTAACAGAAACTATTTGGCTCCTTACATGAAGGACAAGTTTTAAAACAGGAACCTCAGTGTAACGGGGGAGGCAACTTGACAAGAGGGAAACACTTAAAGTGATGTGATTGCTTCACAGTGAACAGTGAGGTCAGGGTTATGAAGAAATCTGAACTGTGTCAGAGCTCCTCATTTCAAACTAATGAACCCCTTGATGACAGGAGCAGGAATTCCTTGAAAAAGGGGATGGACTGTTTGCAGCAAAGTGGTGATGTCAGTGTCAGTAACAGCACCAAGAGGTTAAAGACAGCAATTTAATTCACATTGGCAAGCATGTGTCACCTTTCTGGTCAGGAGGGTCTACACAAATTCCTCTTCTATGTTCAAGTTCAACACTTTATCTTCAAACTATCAGGGTCAAACAGAGTTCAATTTTACATGCTCACGTAGAAGTTCACCTTTTATTCACCAGAAACATCTTGTTCCATGGCTCATAAATATTAAACTAATATAAATGTAACCTCTGTGCTCTCAGGGCGGATCACAAGTGAGTGAATTTAAGAACTAAAATTTCCAAGCTGCAGTCTCTTTCCCTGTTGTTAGTGCTCTCTGACAGAGGCTGAACAAATGCACCAGCAACTGTGGTCAGCTCAAATACAGAAAGGACTCCTGCCTCGATTCCCACCTCCCCCCACTCTGACTAACCCCTTGTAGAAACTGAACAACCACAAATGCTCCAGCCTGATTCTGTGAACTTATGAAACAACAACAAAAACACAAATGTCTCCAGTGCCCCATTCACAAAAGCCATGTCCCCCATGTCCCACATGTCCCTCACCCTACAGTGTGAGGGTATGTTGGCTTCTGTGGCACTGTGGCCACATCAGTGCTGCCATGTCCTTCTTCAGTAATTTGTTGCTGTGCCAGCACAGTCTAGAAATCACCAGTTACGGAAATGTCCACGAGATTTTGTGCTGTAACTTCTGAGATTAAAAACTTGTCCGGGACAAAAACATAAGTCACAAGTTTATTTGCCTCACCTACTTACTGTGTGGTCATCTGTAACAGCTAGTGAAATTATTTGGAAACCTAACATATTTAGCAGATAGGGACCAAGACTCTGTGGGCTCACCAAAAACAAACTTTAATTCAAACTTTTAGTCTTGATATCGTGGGAGAGCTATATTTCAAGTGGTCTGATGTAAGGCTTTTCTTACATTAATGTGGTGAAATACAACTCAGTCCCATATTTAAAGGGAAGAAAAAAGTAGACAGAACAAGAAAATCTCTTAATAAAACTTCAAGACCGATGGTCAGCATTTAAAAGTTACCCTGATCACCCTTATTTCTCCTATCCGTCTGTGAGAAAGGTTCTTGGAATCCCCTTTTGTGCAAAGAAAGATATATACAGTTGACTTTGAATCTCAAAAGACCAAATATTTCCAGATGCTCCATGCCCTCAGCTCCTGCTGTTTCTGTCTGACATTATACAGCACCTAAGAAATGGTAGACGTGTGCCGCGGGTAGAGAGCGCGAGTAACTCGGAGTCTCTTGCATCGGTCCCGTTTGCCTAGATAACGCGACTCAGGCCTTATCTAGTCTCCAATCAGAGGTGAGCCGGGCATCGAGACTCCCGCAGATCTTGGCTTAGCTCACGCACAGAGGTTTAATTTGTGCAGGGAAGTAAAGAGACGAGAAAGGATTCTTTTCCGCTTATCGCCAGCGGATTTTATTACTGGAACATGGTGCGGCTAAAATGGCGCTCAGGGCGTGTTATAAGATGGAGGTGAGGGGAGGGCAGTTGGGAGAGCCAATCACTGAGGAGGACCACAATGATTGACGGTGGCGCCGGCCAGTGAGTCGGCTGTCTGCACCCGGCATGGGAACCAATGAGCTGTTCCCCTGGGCGGGGACAGCCCCTGCCGAGCCGGGGCTGCTCCACCCCAGCTGCCATGCAGGGGCGGGGAAAGGAACCGGCACCGTGCGGGGAGGGGGGAAAGGAACCGGCGGTCCTGGCCCGGCAGGGCTGGGCCCAGTCGCAAGCCACACCCAGAGGCACCACAACAGACATGCTTCTGAGTATTTCTGCCACCAAGCATGCCATGCTATTTCAGCTAGAATAGCTGTGTTAACTCTAAGGCTACTCTTACTCCCCATGCCTCCTTCTTGCCTTGCCTCTCATGCTGAGTGCTTTCCTCTGTCTCGGCCAGCTGTTTGCAGAGACAGGACTCAGAGCCTATTGCTGCCACAGGTTTCAAATATGATGCTCATCTTGCACCCAGAGAAGGCCAAAAAGATGGTCTGAGTAGATGAGCAGAGTGATAGAAAGTGAAATTAGCAATAAAAAATGATTAAAAGACCATTCTGTAAATCTGCAGTGGCATAAAAAAAAAAGTTCTGGCAGGGGTTGATGATGTCCTTCGCTGGAAATGGTGCCTGGGGCATTATTATGCTCTCATGCTGATGATGACAGATGTACAAACCAGAAAGTGAGGCAGCTTTACTCCGTCTTCCAGCCAAGCCACTGAACCTCTCCAGCTGGAAAAGACTTTGTGCTGTAGTTGTGATTCATAGAGGATGTTATCTCCTCGCAGAGAAGGTAAGTGGGGTTGAGTATCTTTCCGAAGCAGGTCAGCTGCTGGAGGTGGCACAGAAATGGGCTCAAAAGGAGAAGCTGATGTCTCAGAGAGGCAGTAGGTGTATGTCTTGCTACACAAGTCAAAGGTAACACAATCTTCACACAGTGGGTAATCTTAAAGTCTATGTAGAGTACCCATGTTATCAAAAGAAGATTAGAACCTCTCCCTGTGTTGTGCTGATGTCCTTTCAGCCTGCCTGGATGAGCATGGTATCAGAGGGCTGATGTAGTTGGAGTGTCTATTTTTCTGATAAAGCAGAAGATGAAGCCTTGACTACCTGTATTTATTTGAGAGTGGATGGCACTTTCTGCACAGAGGACTCTTCCCTATGTGTACACATAACATCCCACTTCAGTTTCCATGGCATTTTGCAGTTCTTGGCCCAAATAATTGTTCAGCACTTGTACCGAATAGCAAACTGTTTCAGCCCAGACAGAGCAGTCTAACAAGACATGTGGCAAAAGTTAACCTAGTGCTGACTTAACAAAGTACTTGTGTCTGTGAGAAGTCACCTCACAGTGGCTGTGGTTTGTATTCAAAACCTCACAGTATGCTGATAAAAGCTCCCTCAGGCTAGCCCTGAAAAGGTACCAGGATGTCTAAAGTCAGAGGTTGCAACACACAATGCTGAGATGAGAGATCCAGGAGCTGGAGCCCTGCATTGGACGCCTGTGTTCACGGGAACAGGGACAGGGGCTTCCCAGCCAACATGCTGAGCATGTGGCCTATGCTAAGCAGAAGAGTAGCCTAGCCTAGGGATGTGCTTGTGGGGCAGTAGGATGATACTTTCATTCGTTAGGAATGTTAATGTTCTTGGGCCAGAAGCTGCTTCCCTCTGGATCAGCAGAGGTCCAGGAGATGATGGTTAGAGCTGTTTCCCCTAGAGGAAAGAAGGCAAGATTTCATTCCCTCATTTGTCTGGCAAGAAACAAATCCATCAAAATTAGGAGGTGTAGACTAGAGGTGAGACATGATATATGTGAGCCTGCCTCCCTCTCAGCTGAGGTCTCCTGCCTCTCAGGGCAGCAACGGGAGACAGATGGGCTTTGATCACCTGCTATTGTAGGAGAAGTTTCTTTTCATGACTTGATTTAAAGAGAGAGTGATGTCTGAGGATGTAACATGAGTTAAACAAGTTATGAAATCACCTCTCAGATCAGACATCTTGTGGATTACAGCTAAAAGTCCAGTTTCCATGACCCAGCAATGTACACTTGCAGCACAGAAAGCCAACGGTGTCCTGGGCTGCATCCAAAGCAGTGTGGCCATCAGGGTAAGGGAGGGGATTCTGCCCCTCTGCTCTGGTGAGGCCCCACCTGGAGTTCTGCATCCAGCTCTGGGGCCTCCAGCACAGGAAGGACATGGACCTGTTGAAGTGGGTTCAGAGGGGGCCATCAAAATGATTAGAGGAATGGAGCACCTCTCCTATGAGAAAAGACAGAGAATTGGGATTGTTCAGCCTGGAGAAGAAAAAGATTCAGGGTGACCTTATTGCAGCCTTCCAGTACTTGAAGAGAGCTTACAAGAAAAAGGGAGAGAGACTATTTATATGAGCATTTTGTGACAGGACAAGGGGGAAAGGATTCAAACTGAAAGAGAGTAGGTTTATATTAGATATTAGGAAAAAAATTATTTACTGTGAGGTTGGTGAGGCACTGACACAGGCTGCCCAGAAATGCTGTGGATGTCCCATACCTGAAAGTGTTCAAGGCCAGGCTGGATGGGGCTTAGAGCAACCCAGTCTAGTGGAAGGTGTCCCTGTCAGTGGCAGGGAGTTGGAACTAGATGATCTTTCAGTTTCCTTCTCATCCAAACCATTCTATGATCATAGCTGGGCATAGACCAGGTGTTATGCTCCAAGAAGGAGTATTTGCAAAAACTCAACTCTAGGCATCTGAGGCGCCCAAGTTAGCAAGAAATCACACCTTGTAAGCCAGTGGTCTGGGTGCCTCCTGCCCAGATGAGGATTTTTCTAATGGCACTTTTAGATTCAGTGCCATGCAGAGAAATGGTGCTAACCTAGACTTTCAGGAATACCTTGATATGAAGTTTTTTAGTGTCTTTTGAAGCATTTGCCTTTTATTTATCACAGAAAGTGATATTTGATGGAAGTGACAGTCCACGTGATCCTATCAACCAAAGCAGCCTGCATTACTGTTTAACGAAGCTTGTGACTCGAGGTTCTACAAAATATGCTAAGAGTCTGCATTACAAGATCCAGTAATAGAGGAATTAGCTTATAATGTACACAGGAGAAAAGCTTTGCTCTGAGACAATTTACAAAGGTTCTGGAAAAGGATTGGCTATAATTTTGCTCTGAAACAATGCTGCTGCTTTTGTAACAATTTTTATTGGCAAGTTCATCCTCAGATGTGTTGTTTTATCATTACTTTTCTATTATTCACACTGAAAAAATATCACCATAAAAATATGACTTGTTCTAGTATAAAACTCGGTTACTAAGGTTACTAGATGAGATTTGTTTGGAATGATTTACAGCACCTAAACACACTTTCCTCCCCAACAAGCTGACTGAGAAGAAGAATCTGCCCTAATAAATTAACCATGGTAAATGCAGACTGACCTACAAATTAAGAAATACAAGGTTAAATACAAACATCGATCAAAGGCAAGAACTATAAATAGATAACGAACTGAAACAATGAAGAAACAATGCCTGCAAAGCAAAAGGCTCCTGGAGTTTTCATGTTGGCTGGCAAATGCTGCTTTATGTATTCTGTTCAGCAGAAGAGGAGGATACTGCTTACATGCATTCAAAGGAAATGTTGTGCAGCAGGAAACCTTGTCATATCTACCTAGAATAAGTCAAGAAAAAGTAAAAAACATCCTCCATGAAACTTTGCAGGGAAGTTCAGCATAACTTCTCCAGGGTCAAGGCTGTGACCTGACACACAGTATCACTGCCTTCACACAGATGAGAAATTGTTGCTTAGATTGTGCGTTTTCCATTACTTGATTTGTAGTTGGTGAAGTCCAAAGCTGTATCTTACAAAGGGGCTACCTCTTATCCTTCAAGTTGTTGGTGGAACTGAAATCTGTAAAAGCAGGTACATTCATTAACAATGAAACATAAATTATACAGGCAAACAATTACATCCCTGTGTGTCATCACAGGTCTATTCCCTTCAGGGCAGATGCATTGACATACAATGAGTGAGTATTCAGACTAATAAGAATGGGGCTCTTCCAGGCACATGTTTCATTTTCCCAATGTTGGCTTCCCTGTTTTGAAATGCAGGCCCTAAAACTCTCACCTGAAGTGGGATTCTTTCTCTGAAGCCCTGTAATCCACCGTCAAAGGTTTTGGGAACACCCTGTTTCACTGAACATGTGATCTTTGCTGGAGATCTCTGAGATTTTGTGATGGTAAATAATGGATAGACAGATGCCCTTAGAGATGCAGGACAGGCCCTAGGGAGGTGAGGAGACTAGGAAACATTCTCTGCTAATGAAAGCCCCGTTTTCATGTAGCTGCCTCTGGCAACAGGGAATATTGTATGTAGTACTGGAAGGGATGTAGCAGCAGATTTAGAACTAGAATGGTACTGCTCAGATAAGAACATTGATAACCATGGAAGAAAAGAAACAAGATGGAAAGGATATGGTTTAATTAGACCACCAGTGCAATAACTCAGCTGGGAGTGTCACTTGGAAGTATGCTGTAGCAAACAACCATCTTTTACCCTTAAGCCTCTCTCCTTTGCAGGGCTCCATCAGCTTTCCCACTGTCAAGGCCCAGAAGGTACAGGAGCAGCATGGCTGAGGTTGGAAGAAGCCCCTGGAGATCATATAGTCCAACCCCCCATGCTCAATACAGCATCTGCTGGAGCAGGTTGCTCAAGACTGTGTCCAGTCAGATTTTGAATACCTCCAAGAATAAACACCTCTCAGTGTCTCTGGGCAACTTGTCCTAATGTTTGACCAGTCTAACAGTAAAAATGATTTTATTTCTTATATTTAAATTAATTATTTTTTATTTCAATTAGTGCTCACTTGTACTACTACCAGGCACCACTAAGAGACTGTCTGCATCTTCTTTACTGCCTCTCATCAGGTACATATACACAGTGACAAGACCTCCCTGCATCATCTCTTCTCCAGGCTGAACAGTCCCTGCTCCCTCAGCATCTCCTCAAGTCCCACATGGACTTGCCCCAAATTTTACTTTCAGTTTCTGGCAACTGAATGTACTTACGAAAGAACAGATTTTGCCCTAGAGATTTGCCACAAGGTGATGTTCCTTGTTAAATATGTTTCTCCTCCACCTCACCTCCCAGACTGAGATCTCAGAGACTTCGTTTCCTCTCTGTTATCAGCTAAAGGCACATCTGCTTTCTGATTCACTTAGAATGATTTTTAAATCAAGCTGGTGCTGCACTTGATTCTTTCTAATTGGTACACTCTGACTTATCACCTTGGAGAAGTCCTAGCCATGCCCTAAATCCTGATGATTAAGTCAGCCTCTTAATAACATCCCAAATCATTTCTATGCAGGTATACAACAATAATTTCATGAGGCAGTTTCTTGGCTGTAGAAAGGTGTAGGAGAGATGTGAGCCTGTCTTGGAGCATATTGCTCTTTTTGATGCCAAACAAGAACCATCTTGTGATTGAGGCGTTGCTGTATGAGGTCTGCCTTCATCTCTTCCCTTTGCCAGCTGCTAAAATATCTTTCTTCTTATCACACCATTCTAGCCAGTTTGGTGACCTTCCTCAGGAAATCGGCTGTCTGGCTGCGCACTGAGCACACCATGTTATGCTTGTGTACCTGGGCACAGCTCCCTTGGCTCATTCACAGCATCTTAGAGTGGGATTTGGAAAGTCACTGAACCTGCTGTTCCACAATTCCTGTGTATACATGGGGGCCGTGGCATCTCATCTCTCCTTGACTTGACACTGCTCTGCATGACAGAAATTAGAATAAAGTTTTCCCTTTTTTCAGGGGAACACTGTGAGGAGAGGCTGATGGCCAGATCAGGCATGAGAAATGTCTCACTATGGTATTGTCCATCCAATGCTTCTATTTTCTGTGATGCATCACCCCAACATGGAGCTGTCTCTCAGCTGGGGAGGGGAGCACAGGAAAGGGGACAAGGGACAGGTGAAGATATTCTGGCTGCTTTTTGGTCTTCCCTCTTGTGGATCCTGTGGGCCAAGGTTCCACATAAATCCCTTCCCGATGAACCCAACCCAGAACCTGTCACAGCCTCCTGATCAAGTTGTTTTACCATGGGACAGCTCTTGTTGAGGCACAGCTATAATAACCAAAACAAAGAAACAATACACCATGACCCAGTAGGGAAAACAATAGTGCTGCACGGTGGGAGCCTAAATGTTGTTAAATGTTCCTTCCTCTTCTACTCCCCATCCCAAAATGGCAGTTTAGTGGGAGCAAATTGAAGACAACATATGATAAATGCCCATACACACACAGAGCCAGCTGAGCTTGGGGATGGCTGTCGGGATGTGCTTGTTGCTGGCTTGCTGCCTAGGAAAAGCTGGAGGAAACAGTGACAGCTAACAGGAAGCAGTGCTTTCAGATCAGACAATTTAGATGCTGCTGTGGTGCCCTCTCACAAAAGCTTTATTTTCTGCTAATGAAAGATGTTCTGAAGGGGGTAAATCCCTTTCTTAATCCACTCCCACACCCTCATAAATTCATGACAGCTGATGGGCATGATTTGTTCTAATTACTTTGGTCTTTAGATGACTTCTTCTTTACCCATGTGCCCTTTGAATTTAAACTACATTAAGAAGCAGTGTTACTTGCCTGCATATCAGTCAGCTGTTATGTGTTTTAACTAAGGAATAGCACAGTTGGGTTCACATATTTGTTAAGTGATTTATGAAATTAGAGAAAGATGTGTTCAGATAACCTTAATGGATTTTATTAACAAGACCCTAATAATTCAGAGCTGTGACTGAAAGCAAAGAGACAGTTCCTCCAGGCATCATCAACCTAGTTCCTGTTTGGTCATGGGACAGAGTGCAGCAGCCTTTATATTCTGTGCAGGCGTCACCTTGAGGACAGAAAGGAGAGCATGGTTGGGCAGGTGTGTAACCCTTGGAAACACATGCCCCAGTCTCGGTTTGGCTGTGTTGGCAATGGCTTTCTCATCACACCAGATCTAGATAATGGGTCAGTCAAGGAATATCTACTTACTTCCCCCTCTCTGTTTTATTTAGAACATGGGTTTGGTTTTTTTTTTGTGCAGAGTTGCTATTTTCTGGTCAACAACCACGCACCAGCAAAGCAAGGTCATGTCCCCCTGACAGTACTGCCTTGCATCAGTAGAGCAGTGCCCAGCCTTGTTTCTCATTAAGGGCAAAGCAGGCACAATGACAAGGCCTGCTTTGATGTCAGGAGTCCTGGATTGGGTTCGCTTCTGGTGAACTTTCTCCTGGCTCATCACGGCACAAACATGGTCATGACATCTGGATCTCTGATAAAACATTTTAAAATGGGTAGGTGGGAAGATGTCCACCTCTGTTTTCAGGGTGAACCTACAATGCTGTAAGGTTAAGAAACACAACAGTGAGGGGATATTTAAAGTATAAACGTTTTGAGGCAACCAGTTATAAAGTTCGGATCCTGACCAGATATGGTGTAAGCAGCATAGGAAGGCTCTGTACTAAAAGCAAATCTTTTTTAGCTGAATGATCAGAGAGTACTCATCTTCTGTAGTATATAAAAGTAAATTTATATACAGGGAAAGCCTCTAAAATATAAACAAGATCAAAATGCAGCCTCATTACCAGTTACCCTGGTAAGTGTTCTGCAGCACAGAGCTCTACAGGAGAGAGTTTCTTAGGAGAAAAAATGAGCCAGCCAAAATATTATCTTCTAGGCTCATAGCCCACTGCTTCCTGTCAGTCACTAGATAAATTCTTCCTTAGGATGATTTTCTTTGCCAAAGGGAGCACAGTGCTGCTGTCTGTGATACAGTTTCAAAAACAGAAGTTTCTGTTTATCGGCTGAAGCTGTACTTGGGCTTCTGTCCCTTCACTTGGGTTATCGTGCTTAGTTGCTGGCTTACAGGTGCAAATCAGGTGCCAGAGGAGAGTCAAATTCGATTTGATGCTGTAATTAATTCTGTAGGAATAAAAATGCTTGCAGGAATATGACAACTCCTTCCATTTGCAAGCAGTGATGTTAGGTTCCAGAAAGGCTAAAAATACATCATATTTACTCAAATGTAAAGCACTGGATTAATTTTCAAGCATATTTGTTAACAGCCAAAAATCTCTGCCTATCACAGAGGAAAAACACAGCCTATATCTGAATGCCTAGGTCCTGCTGAATTCCTTCAAGCCCTATGAAGCAGCATCAAAGGATGAAATTGGCAGCAAATATTTGGGTCTTTGTGTCCTGCCTCCAACTAATGTGGTGTTTCTTTTATCAATGAACCTAAAGGATCCCAGTAGGACTTGCATCCTCATGATGTGGTGAAGGACCAAGGCATGAGGTCAGGGTGAAGTGGACTTGAAAATGGAAAGATTTGGATGGGAATGTCATAGGAAGAGTTGTGGTTTGGAGAGATAAGATGCTGTGGAAAGAGGAAAAAGAGGGCCTAGCAGTGACATACATGCAAATTATATCTTATTATTGTAGCTCATTAGTTGAACTATGTTGGATAACAAGCAAACAGGGGTTGCTGTGTTAACCTTACCCAAATTTTCGGCAAGCTGTCTCTGTAAGAATAGTGTATGAAAATCAGGCTGTTCCCATTCCTGGACAGGTTGTGGGATGCTGTTTCTTCATTTGCTCTTCCAGTCATAAGCCAAGGACTAAGGACTGCATGTCCCTTACACATAAAATGTCGCTATCGGGCCTGTTCTGCTGCTGACTTCACTCTGCCCAGATGAGTTAAGCAAAGTTGATACGGAGCAAGGTGCAGAGAGTTTCTTTGTGGACCTGTCCTGGATCTTGGGTTTCCATTCCGAGCGAAACAGGGCTTGTTCACACACTTGAAACAAGTTCAATACCAAGGAGAGTTCCTTTCCTGCCCCAGCTCTCAGCTCCCCAAAGTCTGCAGGCCAGCCTGCTGAGCTTGGAAGCGGAGGAGATCCTACTGGCATGCTGATATGGCTGTGATGTGTGCCATCTACCAGGGATGAGGATTGCACTGCCACTGCTCTCCACATGAAGTTCTTTAAAGGCAAAATGCTCAGTGTAGATAAGTAAAATAAATAGTAACTGTAGTTATCTCAGTCACCCACTGTGTGGAGAATTGCTTGTGATGGTGTCCCATCACTCCACCACTCAGCTTCACCATACTTTTTAAGATAACCTTGTTTTTTAAAAAGTTAAAAATACTTTTCCTTTAATCTAGTTATTTGTCAACAGTGTAATGTAATCCATGGGTGACTGTATTAGCTTTGACATGAAAAATTAGTGGCTGCAGTGTCTTTCACAAGAAAGAGAATAATGTAGATATTTGTCACTGTAAAGGTACTAACATACTAATGGTTTTGATTTAAAATGGTGATATTTCAAGCACCTCATGTGAAAAAAGAAGAGAACCAGTGTAGGAAGGAAGCTGCTCTTCATCAAGAATTGGATGTTTTGCAGGAATAACTCCCTTGACTTCAGTGACTTCACTGCTAACAACAGCTAAAACTTAGACGTGCAAACTAATTATTTTTCCTGGGAGTTAGGGCTTAGTGACATGCTTATCATTTGAAGAAAGACAGTAAAGGAGAAAAATAAAAGCACTTTGTTGAGCCATCCCATAATAAAGATGTGCTAAATGTTCAAATTTATTTACTTACCAGCTGCATATAGACTCTATTGCCCTTCAGCTTGGAAGGTAGAGTCATTAAACATCACCATGTTCCATTTTTCTTTTTCACTTCATTGTTTTAGTTTGTGTCACCTGTAACTATTATGTGCTGTTCTCACTGCTTTCCACTTCTCTGCATCCCTTCTCCTCCATGGATTTTGTCTCTGCTCCTGAAGCACTCCTCATAAAACTGGAGGTTCAACATGGACTGATTCTGATCATTCAATTCAACTTGTTTTCCTCTATGACTGCTTGCTCATTTTCCCTCATCATGTCATGATAAGGACAACAGCTGTATGACAAAGGCACAATAGTCTATTTCCTTCTGTCCCAATCCTGTCCCCTACCCCTGACCTCCTCTGTGTACCAGTTCTGCTCCTCCCTGACTATTTCAGTGCTCTTTTTTAGGCTGTCTCTTGCTCCTTGTGGGGTGCCAGCAGTTGGGCTGGTTCTTCTCTTCAGTGATGCAACATCACATGGTCCAACACCCAGTGACACCATCTTCATCTGACTGTGGGATGTGGCGCATTGTCTGCTTTCAAGGAGCACAGTTCCATGCCTCCTCTTCTTTTGTCTTCCTGGGACGCAGTTAGCATCATATTCTTCCCACTGTGATTGTGACAGCACAATCCTCTTCTTCCCTCCCTCTTTGGAAGGGAGTTTTAGGGGTCAAAACCACTGTGTATTCTGTACCTCTGCAGCTCACCGGTGGCAAAGCCCAGCCAACTGTACAATGCCAAGGACCTGTGCCAGACAAAGCCTGGTGAGGGCTGGAGTGGGGGTCTCCTTTTCTTATAATCTCATCTCTGATAAGAATTGTCTTTGGTTAAGACTAGACTTTGCCTAGTGAGGTAGGGATTGTAAATAACATCACTCATTGGTGATTTTCCTTGACATGACCAGGTGCAAGGGCCACCTAGAAGACCAATATAGCTGCACCCTTACTGGGGCTGTTAGTGCTTGGCAGCAAGGATGCTCAGGCTTCCCTAGGACATGCTCCTGTTACATTTTAGCAGAGTTGTGTTTGGCACTCATGTTGGGGTTTTTTCTTCAGGAAAAGTGTAAAAAATCACAATGGTGTATTTTACTGTGAAGTGCTTCTACTCTGCTGAGATAAATGTCTTCCTTTCACTAGGATGTACCCCGTAACCCCTCCTAGTCAGGGAGCTGTAATGTCAGTGTGGAATGGGAGCAAAAACCAGTAATATTTAGTTATAGTCAGAGGACTCTGCAAGCTGCTGCCACTGCATGGTCCTACCTCCAACCTGCCTCGTTCTGAATGCTCTTGGGGTCACCTTCCCAGAGCTTGTACCCAGCCCTATGTTCTTCTGCTCCCTCCATCCTAGTCTTCTTTCTTCAGAAGAAATATATTCTGTCCAAGCACCTTGTCTTTTTGTGCTGTCTTACCTCTCTTCTCCTATAACAACTTCAGCTCTTCCCACATTCTCCTCATCTTCTCTGCTATTTATCTACATCTGTCAATACTCATGTGTCTCCTGCTCTATTGTTCCTCTTTATGTTATAATGAGGATGTCCAGCACAGCTTTAATTCATTTAATTTAATAATTTAATAATTAATTTTGTCTTGCCCTTTCTTCGTCTTTCTGAGAACCCCACTTCTTGCTGTATTAATTCCTCTTGTTGGTTATTCAACTGTTAACAAAATGAGATATAATGACCATCTATCAAGATCCATTTTCCATTTACCCAAGCAAGTGTTATGATTACTTTTGATTAAAATATAGATGGGCCTGAATGGATCTGAGGAATAATCAAAATGAAAGAAAACTCACCTCAAGGCTTGTTTAAAACTTCATTTGATTCCAAGTCTATTTCTGTAACTTCGTCCCAAGTCTATATCCTGAGCTCTCTTAAAATCCACGAATCTCTTTGGTATTAAGAATTCACAGACCATTTGTCTTACATTACCTGTAGTGCAAGCATAAAGCTGAACTATACAAGCCTCAATTTACCTCCTTAGAACTGAAAATTAGCCATCTGTAAGCAGTCAATCATGCTGATTACAACAATCACTAAACCAGCCTCATCCTCACCTTCCTTGCTTTGTTTTAGGACTGGAAATGGTTTCATCAACTTCATTTCTGCCACATGTTCTCGCTCTCTACCTTTTTTCCTTCTAATTCACATTTGTTTTGAACTGAAAATGAAGCTTCACAGATTATCTATAAAATACAGCTACTAAACATAAGGTATAGTCCTTAGAGAAACAATAGCCTGGCTGAATACAGACTGTTTCTCCTCTATGTTAGAGTACCTAAATGAAAGAGATTCATTATAACTCCTTGATTAAAAGGCTTGTATCCTTCTCCTTGTGCTCATTTTTCTTCTGATTTTTTTCCCCACCCCAGATGCAACACAATCCATCCATTGCATCCTGGGCAGATCATCGTCTTTTAAGGATGACTTCCCTACCACCCTTAGTGACAGGTGGAGTCATTTCCTTGCATCTATATATCTGAGAGGCGGAGGGACAAGAGAGATTGGACTGAGCGCTCCAAACTGCAGGGGTTTCTCTTTTATGTCAGACATGGTAAATATGTGGTATACTCACTGACTCCTGACATTAGTGCCAGCATTGATTCTCTTTGGAAATTCCATACTAAATTGCTTTTCAAAAGCATAATGGAGAGCTGGTAACTGCTTGGAAGGACAAGGTTTCTTTTTTCTGTCTGGTCTGCCCTGTAGCATCCATGAAATACTATTACAAATTCCCTTACTCTAAACTCTGAACAAGAAGAAACCAGACATGTGTTTAACACTTTCTTCCTTCTTTTGCTCTCAATTTTCAGACCAAAAATATATTTTTCCCCTATTTAAACTGCAGCTGCAAGTACATATCAGATCACTGGAACCAAGGGATCCATGATTCTAGTATTCCCATTTCCCCATATGCTTCTGGCTGTCAAAGCTGTTAAGCATGAATGATATCGAGCTGTCCAAGTTTGCAGGTAAACTTCACCTCTGGCTTTCTTCACTGAGATTCTGCAAGTCCTCCCTGCTTCACAACCTGTGCTATAAGGAGTCTGATCTCTATGATCTGCTCAAAGTGTATTTTTTTCTCTCCTACATAGTTTTATGCAGAATAGTTTCTCAAAAATCACATCCCTCTCTAAGTATTCTTCCCTGTATTATACCTAGCTATTAATTCATTGCTCCCTAAAAATCAGCTAACTGGAACCCTGCTGGGTAATAGGGAGCATGTCCGTGTGTTGCTGAGCACTGGCAATTGTGGCACCTTGTCTGTGTCTGTGGGTTCATGGAGGTTGTCTCTGTCTCCCTGGTTCATCTGGTTGATGGTATTTGTCAGGTGGTAGTGGATATGCTTGGCAGGTAATGCCTGAACTGATAGATCTGGATGCTAAAACTCATTTCCAAAGAGCCTGACTGATGTAGGCTATAGAGCAGCTTTTGTTAGGAGGTGCTGCAGCCTGGGGGACAGGAGAAAGACTCAGGAACTGTTAAAGTTGGAGGACTGGATGTCTGACCTCTGCTCTGGCATTGGTGGCACAAATCTGACCAGACACGGACGTGAAGCATGGGTCTCTCTCACTCGACTCCCACAGTACAGGCAGCACAGAGAGGGTGTCTGCACCAATGAAGGACAGAGGGTTGCCCAAAAGTTTGCCACACTGCCCTTTGTCTGCTCCAGCACTCAGGCAAGGTGTGTGCAGGCAGCCCAGCTACACCCACATGAAAGGTCACTGCCCTGTACTGGCAGCACGTGGCACCTTCTCCTGCGGGTGTGCTGCAGGGAGCAGTGCTGCAGCTGGCCTGGCAGGCAGCCCTCACCTCTACCCTTCAGGAGAACAGGTTTCTAACAGCTGGCTGGCTGAGCTCATGTTTGTCCCAGCATCCCGCTATCACTGTCCTCATAATAGTGCAGGGGAGGGAAGAGTGAAGGGGAGGTACCAACTCTGCTGTTGGGAAATGCAATTCCCTGGCTCTCCCTGTACTCATCAGGGCACAGATTATTTCTGCTTGCAGCTTTTATGAAGAAAAGATGTCAAGAGACAGCAGTAGCGAACCCAATCTAGCATCATTACCTTGTAGGTACAGGCTAAACCAGCTGTGCTGCCACGCCAGTATTTAACTAAGCAGGGTCCATTCAGAATGAATGCAAGTGTGACTGAGCAGCAAGTTCACCATTTAAAGTGAAAATCAACACTTCCCAACAGTGAGGCAGATCATTAAACATTTTGTTGCATGAGCCAGCATCACTTTTCTAAAAAAAGTGTTGGGATGTTCAGCCAAATGAGCAATTCAGTTGGCTTAACTTCCCTGACCGCTTTCTAATTTGGTTTTAATGAAGATATAATTAAGAGGTAATGTCAGTAGAGCAGAACATTGTCACACAATAATGGTTTCCTGCTGCTGTATAAATGGTAAATGCAGTAAATACAGAAGGAAAGCCGGAATGTTTATTTTCAAAGCAGGAGGCATTGATCCTGGGACACTCTTCTGTTTTGATACCTTTTGTTCCATTTTGTCAGAAAAATGAGGGGCAGCAGATTTAATCCCTTTTGGCCTGCAGCCACTTCACAGGAGTAGAAGGACAACCTTCAAGGTGGCTCTGCTGCAGCTGGAATGCGCTGCTGCTAATGGTGGCTCATGGGTTAGACTTACAATTCCTCACTTTAACCTGATTGTCCGGTGGCATTCATGCTGCCATAGGGAATGCAACAATTGAGAGCTTCAGTCAGTCAGCAATACGGCATAACTTACCCATTACAGTGCTGTTTATGAAAGAAAACCACCTTTAGAAACCAGTCTTTTTATTTTTTGACTGGCTGGAACTTATGATTGTCATCTTTTCTAGTGAATAACTTCTGCCTTCCAGCATTGCAATAGCAGAAATAAGGATTTTATGTTCTAGCCCATACAGTGCACCTCCACTGCAATTCAGGCTGCAAAATTATTTCCATTCTGCACTTCTGTTCCCATTTTTCTTTTAAGTTTTGCAAAACTTCTTTGGGGAGATATTCTCTTCCAAGGCATTTAAGCCAAGTAATAGCTTTAACAGTTTTTTGCATTATGAAGGCTGACAAGATATACTATCTCCTAAAGCTAAGACTGTTTTTTCAAGCAGAAAACTGCATGAAATAACTGCAAATCAGACTTATGCTAAAATATGGATAAATCTTGGAAGTTAAAACTTCCTGTGAAATTAGTACTTGCAGAAGAGCCCTGCCTTTGTTCTGTCTGAAATATTTGGTGTTTTGAATTTGCAAACTAATGACAATTTTAGAACACATGGACTAAACCTTAAATCTTCCAGGACACTTGAGCAATAATACATCTTATATAGTGCACTTCATCGATAACTCTCAAAGCATTTCATGCTGATCAGAATAAGGGCTAACCAGATATGGGTTCATTAAAAAAAATCCAGGGTTTTTCCATTCAGAAATAGAAGCAAATCCAACCTTTCAAAAATGCTAATAAAAACCTGGAGACTGCTAGCACACCATATGTTAAGCACATCCAAGCTGAGGGGGATTTGCCTTCAAGCCCAGAGTAGGCATTGCATTTAAATGTGCCCTAACCACTGTGCTGCTTGCACTCATTTTACTCCTTTGGAGGGAGATGTTCACACTGATGGGATGAGCCGGGCTCTGTGGGTTTGTGACTGAGCCGTTGGCTGGGAGATGGAAACAGCACTTCCAAACCCCCTTTGGCTCATGCAGGTTTGGTTTGGGTCTGCCATCTTCTGCAAGAGGATGTGCTGTCCCTTCATCTGTCCCAGTGACATTGTGGAAGGCAGATGCTCTTCACCTATTTCTCCTTTGTGAATTACCACACATACTTATTCCCTGTTGCCGTAAGATGTTGTTTTCCATTTACTCCTCCACAGCTGAGGTAGAGCACTCTCTCTGATGAAATGGGACATCTCCCCCTGGACCAGAGAAACTTGCCTGCCACACAGAAATTGTTACGGCAGATAAATTTATAGGAAAGACTTGTTTTGTCATGTCACAGTTTTACAGCCAGAAAGAATTATTTTTCCAACCTGCTAACCCCCAAGTCAGCATCGTAGCATCATCTTCTCAGACAGGAAGGATAAGATATCATAAGCTAGTATGAAACCTGTGGCAGAGCTGGGTGTAAGACATAAGCTTCCAGGGTTTCTCACATTCAGCACATAGCCTTAGACTTGGCTGTGGGAAAAAATTACAGTATTAGAAGCAGAATGTTTTCAGATTTAATGCTGTGAATCTGGATGACTACATGAACATGTGTCATGGGGCTGTATTTACATGAGGGTCACCCAGTCAGAATTTGGTTAGCAGTGTGTAGTGCAATTCTGTGTCTCTGCAGGCTATGGCCAAAATCACATGCAGGACTTTTTTTTTGGGTAAAGTAATACTTGTTTAGCCAAAGTAAATGTTAGAAATTGAAAGGAATCCAGTGTAACAGGAACCCTTTGTCCTGAGCCTGCTCCCACTGAGACCTGGGAGAGGGTCAGCTCCCCACACTGAGCCACTCCTACACCAGCTCAGTTTAAAAGCTCCTGGAGAGAGCAAGAGGCTATTGTCCAGCTGGAAGATTCTAGGAGACCACCTATCTTCTTCCAAAAAACGCATCTTACCTATGGTGTCAGGAGCTGAAGGAAATAATGCAGGACTTCCATATGCTTCCTGGTGTGAGAGCATCATGCTTTGGATGCAGTTTATCCTCTTTTATGAGGAAGCCACCCTTTTTCCTGAAACACGGCCTCTACCAGCACTCCAGAGGGCACAAGGAGCCGGTGCTCTGGCTCAGTCCCTTTGCAAAGGACACGTTCATCCTTGCCCACCTGGGTGCTCCTTATCCAGCCAAGAGAGGAGGATGGTGGATCCAGAGGGAGAAATCTTTGCCTGAGGCACAGTGCAAAGAGCAGGAGGAAGTCAGTCACTGTAATGCCTGCCACTTTTACTCAGGCCCCTGCAGAGAGGTGACTATGGCATACTGGTGGCAGGCAGGAGGGGCAGCTGCATGACCTGGTGCTGTGTACACCCCAAGTGATCCAGCAGCTCAGAGAGGTGAGGAACTCTCCAGAGCAGCTGCCTTTAGGCCACGGCAGGGACAGAAGCAGACCTACATGAGCAGCAAGGGGCAAGATCTGCCTATCCCTAAACCACTGTGACTTGGGAATGTGCTCTCTGCTTCCCTATGCCACCAAAGGTCTGTCACCAAAACATATCCATGTGACTGGTTGATGGGAAGTAAAGTTGGGGAGGGAAGAGCAAGGAGCAACATATTCCCCCTTGAACAAAAAACTGTCAAGATTTCCCCTTCACCCTATGGGAGCATTTCACTTTCCGGTAAGCAGCACTATAAATTTCACCTGTTGGTAGAAGTAAAGGTGTTTTATGGTTGTCCAGACTAAGCTATGATTGACTTAAAGTCTAACAAATCATTCCTTTAAATTCTAATAAATCAATTTCCTCCCATTCTCCCTTTAACCATGCTACACAGAGTTCCTGCTTTTCCTTTAGAAATAATGGGGGAGGGAGGGAACAGCTGTCACCAGCACCTAATGAATGAATGAATTTTGAGCCATCCTATAATTTCCCTCTGTTTGGCTGTGTAAGAACAGGAGGAAAACAAGCACAGCAGAAATCCTCTGGCAAGAAGTTGTCTGAGCTCCCAAGCATATCACACCTGTGCTGTCAGGAGGACTGCTCCATGGGAAGCTCTGAAGCATCTGCTTCCTCAGAAAAGTGTGGGGAGCTGAGGGAACGATGAGGAGTCAGTGGGAGCCTGGCCACAAAAGGGCTTTCTGTTGAAAGGTGCTACACAACACTGCATGTTGTGGTGGAGGGGACACAGTGGAGTATTTCCAGTGGGAGATGGTGCATTTGTACCAAATGCATGCTGTTTTCTCTGTTGGAATATTGTCATTGTCCTTTATTACATTAAAGGGGAACATCTTTATCTCATGGTGATTTGGGTGGGATGTGACATTGCCTAATGTAAAGGGGGACTGTAATATCAAGGAGACAACCGTGAAATAACACATTACACACTGAATTGAACAGCAGGCTCATTTACATTCCTTTAATTTGGAAATATGAACATTCAGAAAAGCTCTTCTCCACTTGCATTCCCTTATTTGGGAAACATGTAAATTACATTTATGATAATTTAGTATTTAACTGGTACAAGCATTGCGAATTCCAGAAGCAAACGCTTTAAAATAGTCAGGAGCTGTGCCAGCCTTCTCTGCAAATGCGTGTGGTAAAAGCCACCTCTGCGGATGACTTCAAGCGCAGCATCTCCAGCTTCTGGACCCGCGCTTGCAAATGCTTGTGAAGCAGATGGGACAGCCATGGTGAGGCTTGCAGGGATGGACCTTTTGTCCCAATCATGGTCTAGGCTTATCACATACAGCAGATGGATTTAATTAATAAAGCTCTTCTGTTGTGTGTGGATCCATTTTTTGCAGCCTGTGAGATCCCAGAACTGCAAATGAAAACGACAGCAAAGGAGCTTTTAGATCAGCCGTGCTTGGATGATGCCGAGAGGCCTCTTCTGCGGTAATCCCACTGCTACATTTTCCAGTCTCGCCTTGGAAACCTTGTACCAATAGTGACTCATGTTCAGTTGCTCATCAGTCAGCTTATTCTACTGCCTGTGTAATAGCCCTTATTATGAAGTAATTTGTCTTGTATATAGATGGGATTGTTCCACTTTTAGTTTGAGACCCTTCTGCCATCTCTGCTGCAGGGAAGGTCCATCCTGGCAGCACACAAATGCAAGCACCTGTCCCAGTTCTAGGTGGGGCTCCCTCCTGCCCTGTGAATTGCTTTCTGTCACACCCCCCACCTGCAGTTCCCTTCACCCTTCCTGCTGCCCATCCTTAGGTCCTCTGTCACTTTTCACTGTCCTTTTTAGAAAGTCAGGTTAGAAATGTGTGCTGTGCTCCATCCTTACCCAGGCTGCATAATGCTGTACCCATCACTCCCTTTCTGTCACATGCTAGTTCTCTCTTTATACACCCTGGGATAGGGATTGCTTTCATCACAATGGGAGCTCTTTTCATTACCTACTATGACCCCGAGACATTTTCCTACATTAATGTTTTCTAAATATTTGTGTTGATTATTGTTATTTCTCCCCAGGTGCAATACTGTCACATTCATCAATATTAAGTAAATTTTATTTTGTTGACATCTTCCCATGACTCAGAACCTGACAGGTAATTCTGCAATTGGGATTTTCTATCCCTTTTCACCTATTCATTTTATATTTTATTGCTTTCAGTGCTAGTAAGGTTAAACACAGCATTGCCTCAGATAAATCAAATGTCCAGAGTACAGAGTGGAATAAAAATATTTGGATAAATTGGAAGCCGAAAGTAGGCTTTAAAAAAAAAAAAAAACCAAGAAAAATACACTCTTTTCTCATGAAATATAATAATTGGATTTTAAATTTTTCCCCTTGACCAAACTTTAATAAAAAGAGAGAAGATGAAGGAAAAAAAAACCCAAAATGCTAATATCTTCTTTTTAAAAAAATGCTGAAAACCTTTGCCAGACCTGAGCTTGTATGTTAACATTTTCATCTGAGCTATACATCCACTGGGGACAAAGGTGTTCAGAGTAATTCTGACAGAGGTGGTGAGAAGGCAATACCTGCCTTTTTTTCTGCCTGTTTCACAGAAGGGTCAGTACAGAAATCATTGCTCTGAATAGCAGTTCATCCCCTTTCAGGAGAGCTCTGAAATATTTGCCTACAGTTGATCAGAAGCCATGACTCAGTGGGCTTCCATGTGTCTTTGCTGTGCAGAGCAGGGACTGAAACAAGTACGTGCTGCAGAACCTCAGTCAACAGCAGTCCCTTAAGCAGAATTTTATTCAAACAAACAAACAAGATCACCATAACAAAAAACTAAAACCACCCAAAATCCGAAAACCAGAAATGTTTGCATACTGATTTCTTGACATTATCCATAGCCTTTTATATATTCATACACAATTTCCTACAGAACCTTCAGAGATCAAGGAGAAAGGATAAGCTGGGAGGCATCTCATCTATAATAAGAAAGACACAGCGAAACAGATGCCTAGTTAATGAAAAAAGACGTCTTTGCTCAGAGACCCAAGTCGATGGACTGAGCTCAGGGGAGCAAATGAGAGTCTCATGCTCATTCCTCAGGAATGCTCACTTTACAAATCTTCTCTGATTCACTGTGCACTGAAGCCCTGCCAGAAAAAGTACTTGCTATTGCATGAAAGTGTAAGAAGTTCTGGGCATGTGTTGTCCATGAGGGGCTGCTGGTGCTTCTGGAAATGGCATCAGGTTATGTCTGCTGTTTGACACTAAAATAACCCTGATTCTTTTAATGGCAATACAAAGACAGCACCATTAGACATGCCCTGTGGATGGCTGACTCCCAGATGCCATTACCAGCTTGTGGCAAATGTTGTAAAGTTTCATTAACCTTCCTGGTAAGTCTACCTTGTACCTGTGTTGCTCATTCCCATCAGGTTTGAGGAACATTGGTTTAGGTTATCCCTAAGGCAAAGAAGGGTATAGGAGGGGAGCCCAATCAGGATTCCTTGATTACTTGAGATTTGCTCTGACAGATTCATTTTCAATAATTGTGCCTGAACACCTGATTTAGGGCTCCTCAGTAGGCAGCAGTGGAAGCTGATTTCTTTGAAAGGAAATACCCAGCAGCCAAGACTATAACAGATGTTATGGATGGGACCAGTGATTCACTTAACTGTGTCTCAAAAACCCTCTTTTCTGTACATTTCACCGCAATATTCTCCTGGGCAATCACTAGCCCTGCTAAATTTGTGGTTCTCATTTAATTCCCTGACATGTTCTTTTTTAAGGCTTTATTTTCAGCTATTGAAGTACAAGAAGTTGCCTGGAGCCTTGCTTTCCAGAAAGGCAACAGGAGATTTCACTCTTGGTAACTAAAAGGGAATGCTTTCCATTTGGGCATGAATGTCTCTCAGGGCCTTTCTGAGCCGACCTGCAATCTTCCACAATGGTCTGTGTTTCCAATGGAGGCAAATCTTTTCCTGCTCTACCAGTAGAGAGCACAGTGCTTGGACCAAGCCCTACTGATAAAGTAACTTACTCCGAGATTAATGTCTTTGGTTTAGGGACAGTGAATACATTCCCTCTGCCCTAGGGTTTCTTAATTTATCTTACATCAGGGGCTCCCCTGGGTGGAGGCATCAAGCTGCAGGGAGCCAGGGTTAGGGACAGCCCTAGCAGGAGTCACCCAGCAAACACCAGTGCATGCCCTTTGGAAACAGGCCCATGGTCATACGGGCTGTGGTCATACAGCCCATGGTCACACAGCCTGTGGCATCGCTCGGGTTAAGAGGCAAGTGCTGCCTATGGCACCTCTCTGAGGTGGGATGTACATGAGTGTATTGATGCCATGCACAGGTACTCATTCTTTTCACGGCATTGCATCAGAAACATTACTGAAATCATTACAAATTATGCCTGCTGTATAATCTTTTTTCCTTTACCTAGTCTATAATTACAGTGCCTCCAAGCAAAAAAAAAAAAAAAAACAAACCAAAACCGTATTGGATTCTTCTCTCATGATCTGTGTTTAGGGCTTGGCAGGATTCAATTTTAATTTCAACTTCAACGATAACACTTTATTACCCGTGTCCTTTATTTATAGTTACACACTGCTCATTTACCCTGATGTAAATATTTTTTGACTTTTATCCAGGAAAGTGCTAATATAATTGGTTGGAAGAAAAGTAGCTTCCTTCTTTTGAATAGCTGGCATGATTTCAAAGAGATGGGGTCTACAAATTCATCTACCATCACAAAATTTATCCCTTAATCTATAGAGAAAAGAAATGACAAATACTTTACAAAACCCTTCCTGACTGAGCCTTTCCATGCTCTGTTTTCTTGGAATAGTGCACAAGGTGATAACATGAATCATAAATAATATTCAACGTGATTTTGAACAAGCTAAAAAATGCTCTTTTTTCTTTGGAGGATGGAGAAATAAATTACATTATTAAAAACAGAGATGAGCTGAGAAAAAAAATATTGTTTTAAGTATTTTGTGCATTTAGACAACCCAAGAAGATCCCATATGGAATATGAGCAAGTGTTAACAGAAAGATCATTAATCAAGTAATATGCCTACTGGAAACAAATTCCACAACAGCTTAGGGAAAAAAAAAAAAAAAAATACAGACAAAAAGCTAGCCCACGGTTAGATAAGTAAATGGATGTCAGTGTGGGAGCATTATTGCAGAGAGGAAGCAGCATGAGACTGTGAGCAGCTACGGGTTAGGAATTTCATCATCCAGCTCTCCAGTACCCCAGGACTCCAGTACCAAACAGCTGATATCCAACAAGTGGGAAAAGTTTCCTGAATCGAGGCTGCTTGCTAGAGAATGAGAGCATCAGAGTGTCCACCAGGAGGAAACCTCCAGTTTATGCAAGAGAATTGATTCCCAAGACTGTAGTGTGACCTGTGTGGGCACAGAGATGAGGTTTCCTCTGACTCCAGTGAAGCTGACAGATCTCCCTGCACAGGAAAATGCTGGGATGGTGGGCATGTCATCTGCATTCCCCCATCCACAAAGGTCACCTCCCTCCCAAGAAAACCTTCCAGGTAGGGAGCTTGTGCCCCACCTTCTGCCCACGAGTAGGGCAGTCCAAAGTAATGTTCCTGGGAACCCTAATGGTTACTCAGTAATTCTGAAAGCTGAGAAATATTATGTGAAAATTTTCATGCACAAAGGGAAAGGCTTAATTTTGAAAGAATTTATAATAGCACAGAATAATTGGGCCCTACATGCAAGAAAGATGGGAGTTACTGGTTCAGGGCTGCAGAGTGGGGGAATGGAGATGACTGCTACCATCTTGATGCTGGTATTTTTTGCTGAGTGTCTTGGCAGAGCAAATTTTAAAAAGCCAAGGCTATAACTGTTTTCTGTCATCACCTTAACAATCCTAAGTGCCCAAGGAAATTACCACTAAGCATTTTACATGAAGTATTTGTGGAATATGCCTTACAAATTATTGTTAGTAAGAAAATAACAGATATTAATGAGCATCTTCCCCCAGTGAATGTACCAGTGGAGAATTTACAAGTCCTAATGTGCACTAAATTTGAAAAGTACGATTTTACTTCCATCCTGAAGAATAGTTAAATCTGAAAAAAAATTACCAGCTAACTAACTAGAAGATCTGAAATAAAATTGTCAGAGCTGAAACATCCTTAATTCCCCCACCCCCAAAAGAAACCAAGTCCATCAGTCCCAAAGTTTTTATTCAATACTACATTGCCAGAAAATGTTTTCAAATTCAGATGAAGGGGAAAAAAGAATAGCAGTCCTAAATATATCATTAAAATCTTTGTGTAGCAAATGAGATAGACATTAGGTCAGCTTAGAGTCCTTGATTTATGCCAGAGATGTAACCATGCAGCAGTAAGAGAGAGATGAGTGCCCCAGGACTTGTTTAACAAGATGTTACATTTTTTCACTTGCAATGAACAGCTCTTTACCAAGTTGGAGGAGAAAGCAATCCTCCAAAGTCTTCTCACTTTACGGGTTGGGCACCAATGCTTTTGTGATGAAGTTCAGTTCTTGGATAGGTTCAAACTAATAGCATATTTTAGTCTACCTGAAATTTAATGCACCTCACAGAGGGATGGAGGCTGAAGTTATGGACTGAGGGAAGCAGACAGGATGCACTAATTTGCAGAGATGGTTCTGCCTGTAACAGGTGCTCTTTTAGCTATATGTGTGCAGGAGAAAAAGTAAAGATATGTGTGAAGATTGGGGGAAGCAAACCATGGCTCCTGAACAAGCTCAGTCTCTCAGCATGTACTCTGCTGTGTCTTGACATCAGTTCACCTTTGAGGATACGATATTGGCAGCAAACCTCAGGAAGCATCTGGTTGCCTTGGTAGGTAAATGAGTAGCAGCTGGGAAAAAATAGAGTTCATGTAGGGACAGAGGCTTTGAAGGGCTTTCTGAGCTATTGATTTTTGCATGTGCTCAAGGGAGCACAATGGGGAAACAGATTTCGTGTCAGCCCCAGTTACCCAGAAATTTCTACATTTTGCCATCCAGCCCAATTTAGAGATTGATTGAACCTGGTTAACACCGCATAAAAACCAGCACAAACGATTTTTGAAGCAAAATTATTAAATGTTTGAAAAAAATCTGTTCTAAATCCTTTCTAAAGGATTTGTGTATCTTAAATTGCTACACAAAACATTTGTGTGAATCATAGAATATCCTTAGTTGGAAAGGACTCACAAAGGTCATTGAAGTTCAACTCCTGGCCTTGCACAGGACACCCCATGAATCAAACCAAGTGCTTGAGAGCGTTCTTCAAACACTTTGCTTCTGAGCTCTGTCAGGTTGGTGCTGTGACCACTTCCAAATTGGGGAGCCTGTTCCTGTGCCCATCCACCCCCTGGGCGAAGAATCTTTTCCTAATATTCAGTCTAAACCTCCCCTATCACATCTTCAGGCCATTCCCTTGGGTCCTGTCACTGGTCACCACAGAGATCAGTGCCTGTCCCTCTTTTTCCCCCCACGACGATGTTGCAGACTGCAATGAGGTGTCCCCTCAGTCTCCTCTTCTCCAGGTTAAACAGAACAAGTGACCTCAGACGCTCCTTATATGGCTTCCCCTCAAGACCTTGCACCATCGTTGTGGTGCTCCTTTGGATGCTCTCTGATTGCTTGATATCCTTCTTATATTGTGGTGGCCAAAACTGCACACAGGACTCGAGGTGAGGTGTCCCCAGTGCAGAGCAGAGCAGGACAATCCCCTCCCTTGCCTGGCTGGCCATGCTGTGCCTGATGGACCCCAGGACACAGTTGGCCCTCCTGGCTGCCAGGGCACTGCTGACTCATGTTCAACTTGCCATTGACCAGGACCTCCAGGTCCCTTTCCATAGCACTGCTTTCCAGCATCTCATTCCCCAGTCTGTCTGTACATCCAGGGTTGCCCCATCCCAGGCATAGAATCCTACATCTCCCCTTGTTGAAGTTCCTATAGTTGGTGATTGCACAACCCTCTGATTTACTGAGGTCTCTCTGCAGGGCCTCTCTGTCTCTGAGGTAGTCAACAGCTCCTCCCAATCTAGTTTCAACTTACTTGGTATGCCTCTGAATCTGGTGTCCAAGCTGTTTATGAAGATGTTGAAGAGAATACTGGGGTCTATCTTAGGAGAAAACCAGTGGTGACCATCAGCTGGGATGGGCATTGCCCACCTATGCAGCCCAGTGATCCCTTTCTACAGGTGAGTGTTGTGTATCAACAGGGTCTTGAGGTTGTTCTCATCCAGTTTCCACCTCTGCCCTCCACACAGCTGGACCTCAGGTATCCTGATCAATTCAGCTTCTGGGTGGGCTGAGAACACAGATCATAGCATCTCATTCCCACACTGTCTACAGGTTTTCTGCTCCTTCTTCCTGCTCATACAGGCATTGCAGTTATTTCAATTTTACAAGAACACCCATGATATTAAGATGTAGTTCCAAACCCCTGTATTCCTTGGATTCCTCACATCTTTCCTTTCTACCCCATGCAGCCGGTGCACGGGTTGCTCTGTCTTTAGGACTGTAACTGTTTGTGCACATGGTACTGTGCTCATTCCCTTCCTGACACTTCTGAGTCAAAGGTCCCCTCAAAATACTTCATACGGAGGCAGGGGATGCAAGACGGAAGTTAATAGCCATTTTCACACAACTCTTTGAGAAACATCTGCACCCAGGGCCAACTCAAAATGCAGCTCTGCCTTTCTGTGCATCTCTGTCTCTCTGCTGCTCGCTCAGCTCTAATCATTAAGACCTGATCGCTTCAGCAAAGATGAATGCATTGACGGGGTCTCTTTGCATCCTGTTGTTCATGAATCATTGTTTGTTCCTGTCACACAATAACTATAATTACTGCTTTTCTAGACCTTTGGTTGATTGTCTTAGCAGAAGAAAAAAAAAAAAAAAAAGAATGAGCAGAAAAGGGAGGGTGTGAAAACAGACATTTTGGAAATAAAAATAACCTCTTGCTTCTTGCTATTAGAGTTGTTCCCTTTAGGTCAGAGACCATATGCACGCACATGTGCACACGTTGCTTCCTCTACTCCGCAGTGCCTGGGGTAGTTTGTCTAGTTTTAAATTGGCCAAAGTAGATGAAGGGTGGCAGAAGGTTATTTTTAATCTGTTAATGTGTCATGGGAGGCTGTTGTGTCAAGGAAGCATGAAAGATAGGGGAAGGCAGAGGAAAATGTGAAACAAGTTTGTTTGAACTAAGGGAGCACACGACATGAGAATGTCTAAGCTTCTGATTGCAGACTTCTGTAGTAGCAAAAAAGAACTTTCCCCCCACTCCTTTTCTTATTCCCTCAGAGGACATGTCCCTATGTAGAACATGCAAGCCTTGGCTTGACTGAGTCTGTTGTAAAGGTATAAGGGACAGCCTTGCAACTGGACTTTTCCAGAAAGCTCCTGGATGGTTGCATAGCTCATCATAACAAGAAGTGTCACCACTAATACACCCAGGAGCTACGGATTTTGCACCACACTGTTAGCCTGCCTGACCTAGGCAATGGTGGGACCTGACCAGTCAGGCAATCAGAGGACATCCTTTTCCCTGGGCAGCTGTCAGGCCCCTGCTATTCCCACTTCTTTCCCTATGAAATTTCAATTTCTTCCTGCTTCTCATGCTTGCTATGTCTTTTTTTGCTCTTTTTTCTTCACTTTATATAAGAGAATTCTTAGCAATTTCAGACAGGTCCAGCTGTGGTTAATTTGTCATGGACAAAATAATATCAAATGGAGCAGTGATGGGGAAACAAACAACCCAGTGCAAAGCCTGCCCCTAATTGATTGATGAAAGGAAAATTAGGGCTGCCTCCAGAAACAATTTCCATAGCAATGGGAATAGAAGGGAAGCTGTGCTGCAAATTGTGGGCAACCTACTGCAGCTCTTTGGCCTCTGAATTGCACCAGTAGCGAGGTGCTGGGCAGTGTTCCGGAGGCTCCCACCTGCAGCCAGTGTGGATGCACCAGGTTAGCGTGGGACCACTCTCTCACTGATGGACACCCACAGCTGTGTCTGTGGTCAAGCCCAGTTAGGGGGTTGTGAGCACAGTGCTGTACTGAGGGATGGAGATTAGCTACCTCCTCCCACTCTCCCCCTCCCTCCCTAAAGAAACAAATGACATGTTTTGTGGTCTTTTCTCTTCCCTTTGCATTTCTTTCAGGCAAAAACAAGACTGCCTCAGCCTGAGTACTGTTTGCTACCACTTCAAACAGTCTGACTTTCTTTTATTTTCTCTGTAACAAAGTCATCCAGGAGACTTCCCAGCAGGAGTTCTTTCCCTTCAGAAAAATTTTGTGGGTGCCATGGGCAGTTGGTGCACAGTGGCAATTACTGAGACCACGTTCTTCATTTTTGCTGGTTAAGGTAACTTGCATTAAAATTGAGTAATGATATGGAGTATGTCTTTTATTTGCCTGATTGGGGATGTTTTAAGGAAGGCCTGATTTCAGGGAAGGAGGCTCACTGCAGGAGTCTCAGGGTGGGGAAACACAGTCGCCCACGTTGCCAGCTGCTTTTTAAAACCTTGGTCATGCAAATTTGTGTGTGCCTTTTGTTTGTCAAGCAGGCCACAAAAAGCAAAATCAAGTTCCTGGCAGCTAAATCATGAACAAATGTTACTGTTAATTTGGTGTAGTACAAAATTAACAGTTTACAAATTTTAATAGACCTTAGAGAAAAAACAGCTCAAAGAGAAAAAAAAAATAACCCTGATCATGGACTTGAAGCTTGAAAAAGCTAATTAATCCATTTTCATAGTTGTCCATTGGGCACACCTCACCCAAGTCTTACATTTACCAAGGCTTAATTCCTGCTCTGTAATGGGTCAATCCTGACAGCAATTCGGTACCTAAATGGGAGGAGCCATTTCTCACAGCATAGGTTCTGTTGCTGGCTTCACCTCCAAGTTTTAAAGCCATGTCCTTTTCAAAGCCAGAATGCACACTATTGTGTTTGCTAAGGTTTTGATTGCTTGTTATGACCATGACAGCATCAGAAGAAAAGAAAGACAAGGCTGATGTGATTTTCTCTGTGCTGCCTTTGTCTGGTTCACCTTTTTCAACAGACATTCCTGAAATAAGTAGAAAGACCGTCACTAAACAGGCTCTCTCCTAAGGAGTGGCCTCTTCATTATTGTCATTGGTACTTGCAGTCTGGAGAACATGTAGAGGAAACTGCCTGAAAGGAAATGGCCTGAAGACAGAGAGAGAAACAAAGGTCTTTTCCAACCTAAATGATTCTCTGATTCTATGATTCAGTGATTCCATGATTCTATGATTCTATGACATATAATGCACCAATTGACCTGAAGATGGATTTCTCTCAAAACATGACATATTTTTATCTGTCTGCATATACAGAAATAACTTTCGCAGCACTGCTTTTCAGCCAGACAAAAGTTAGCAGTCTCTGAGGAGCATACATCTTTCAGTAATTTGTAAAAATTTCAAGAGTCACTGTATAGAAGACGTGACTTAAGGGACAAAAACAAACTGGAGGGGAAAGGAGTAAATGGAAACAGACCAGTGCTGAGAATGAAGTTGGGCATTGGCAAAAATTTCTATGTTTTTGCTAAATACCGTTTCAACAGCATCTGCTTTCTGGGGAAAACTGGAGCTTTCTATTGAAAAATTATTGAAGTAATGTAATATTTGGAGCATTTTCTGATATTCAGCTTTCTAGTTTAGTAATTAAAATTTGCCACGGAGGGAGAACATCATCTGTTGTTGTTGTTGTTGACAATTATTCGTAAGAAATCTCTCCTTCCCTGTCTTCACTAGGGAATGAAAAGCTTGCACTTGATGCAGAGCTAGAGCAAGAGACAAACAAGGAGAATGACAAAATTAGACAAGTTGAAGCACTCTGATTTGGTTTTTATCTATTCTTTCGTACTTTCTCTTCTTAGCTTCTTGTCTCTTTTTTTTCTACTTCTCAGGGTTCTTCTTTTATACTAGCAGCTTTTTGCACAGGGATTGCCTTTGAGTTTGCACACAGGTTAGCATGTTGTGGGCTTGACTGGCAGAGGCTTAAGGGTTACAGCATGTGCCAGTCACTGCAGACAGACAGCTAGAAGGAAAGGTCATCTGGACAGCCTGTTGGTATAGTAAACAGCAGAGGAACCCAAACAAGAAGGGTGAAGTATTCAATGAAAAAAAAAAAAAAAAAAAAAAAAAAAAAAAAAGAGAGAAAAGTGAGTAGTGCCCTTGTTCTGAAAGAGTGTTAGGCAAACAACCGGCTGAAAACCATCACAACCAGCCCTTCTGCTGTCTGAACATTCCATCAAATCCTGGAAAGGGTTGTTGCTGAAGGCTGTTAGTTTTGCTACATGCTGTATTTGGTTCCAGCTTACAGTTTTACATGCCATCAGCCCCAAGGAAAAACTACATATTTGCACTTGAGCAGTCCTCCTCAGCTTAAACTCAAACACTTGCTTTATGACCTTACCAGGTCTGAGTTGGCAAGGCCCTGGTGCTTATTCACGTATATTTACAGGGAAGGCATGATGCTCAGATGGAAGTGGTATTGTTTCTAGAGAAAACAATCTGGACTAATAGGGTAAGGACAAATCAGATATAACATTGTCAGCTAGAGACAGAAGCTGATAACACTAGGGTGGCATTTAAAATATACTCTTACATGGTTTATTTGCAAAGAATGAATATAATGCTCCAAGAGATGAAGAACACCTGCTCTAGAGATGTAGCTATAGCAACCTCTACACGATTACATTGCTAATCTGCAGGTGTTGAAGAGGCATAGATAGATGCTGTTGAGTAATTCAGCTTCAAATAGATACTTTGATCTGCATAACAGCTTGCATTCATGTCCCAAATATGGATCATTTCCAGTTCTGCAATTCTTCCTTGTAAAAGCAAAATTCCTTTATTTTATAAGAGGAGCCTTAAAACTTGCCTGTGTTATCTAACAAGATAATCATATGCCTTACTTTTGGGTGGAGCAGGGGGAAAAGAAATCTTTTCACTGCCCAAAATGACCAAATTATTTGTTGCATGTTTTGTCTGAAAGGGAACAAAACCAAACAAAAGAGAAAACTTGTTCTACTTTCCTGCACACACGATGTACTGACAAATCAATTGCATCTTCACATTAAAGATACTCTATTCTGCTCCAGACACTGGCAACAGTGTCTGAACTTGTACCAGATCAGACCATGCTTCATTAGCAGCCATAACACTGTTAAAAACATCAAGCTAAAGTCTGTCCTGCTTTACTCTCCACAAGATGCCATTGAACTTGGTGGGTTGCCTGGGATGGAAGTCAAGGCACAATATGGCTCACCATCAAACAGCTCCAAAGGAACCTGGACCTTTGATAAGCAAAATCTGCAATTCACTGATTCAATAAAAGAAAGGAATTTAACAGCTCCAAGAGAAAAATGACCCTTCATTTTATTCCCTGCTAATCTGCTGGAGCACTCATATTGAAGGGTAGTTCAGCCACACACTCCTCATTTCATGAAAGCTGGTTAAGGGCATTTGATGAAGCCTCTAAAGTCTATATCACATGCTCCTTTAATTCTTTTCCTTTTTTTATTTTTTTTGCTAACTGAGCATCCCACAACCCAGTGGCTTCCCTCACTTCCTGAAGCACCTACACTGCCCTGTTTCCTGCCCCCACTTCTTTTATGTCTTCACAGATTTCTGCACAATCACCTTATTTATTTACCTGAATTGCTTTTCTGTGTTAAAGAACAACAAATTAAAACAGAAAAGCTATTTGAGATTCACTGGTCAATGTTGAATGCTTGCCTCTCACATGAACAACATGTGTGTGACAGTGAAGTGGACCATGGCACAAGATCCGACAGTTTTCTCCATGGGAACCTGTCTCATCTCTTTGCTAGGACACAGCTCTTTCAGAAAATGCTCTCTTATTGCCAAATTCAGATGTTCTTCATTTAACCCCACAGCTCCCTGTCCCACTGACTTTCTGCTGGTCTTGCCTTCACTCCTGCTTCCTGTGCCACTTACCCTCTGTTCCTATCTTTGTGTCCCGCATTTTTTTACAGCCCCAGCCCTCTTTCATCCACTGCCCTGGCCATACAGGCTCCCCCTTCCACCAGGAGCCACGAGGCTCCTCTACCTTCTGCTCTGGAAGTAATTTCAGACTCTGTCCCTGGCTCTTGTGACTTTTCTTTTGTGCTGCCCATCGCTGCATGGCCTTGGCGGTGGGGGCTACCCACACCTTGCAGAGTTAGGGGACAGCAGGAGAGGGGAATTACAGAACCTGTCTTGGATGATGAGAAGTGGTGCACTGGTCTTTGCTGTGCTGGTTCTGAGTCTCCTGCACACTAGAGCCTTGTTTGTTGAACAGATTGCTCCTGCCTGGTTACCCTGTAGTAGCCACACTTCTCACCTCAGGTGGTCAGTCTGAAATCACAAACTCTTCTGTATGGCCATGTTAGTTATACACTTCTCACTCCTTATTAATTAAATTTTCCATTAATTTCTCCATTACTTTGCCTGATATTGATATCAAGTAAACTGGATTATATTTATCTGCATGGTTTTATTTATTGCTGAATTTTTACACAATATTGACATTGAACTATGAGAATTTACCCATTATTAAAAACATTAATATTAATGTTGAAAATTTACATACACAAGCTAAAAATATCCTGCATTGACTCTTGCGGGCCATTTTTGTCGACCTTCCAACTTAAAATATGGTTAACCCTAGTGCAAGTTCAGTATCTTTCTTAATTAGTAATGTGTCAGAAAAAGCATTATTCCAAATAGAGAGCAGAAATACTTGTTGAAGAGTTTTGGGGTTTTCTTCATTGTTATTAATGACTGCGCTATCTTCAATTAGCAATGAGTCTATGGCATTGATAGTTTTTCTGTTATTATGTTTTCAAGAAAATCCTTCTTCTTAAACAAAGTCTGACCAGCCATGAAGTTTTCTCTGATGTCTTTAGTATCCTTTATCAATTTTCTACACCTCATAAACTCTTATTTATATGGATTTTTATTGCCTTCCCCATTTTGCCATATGTTGCATATTGCTTTTTAATTCATTATTCCTGTCTTCATTCTTCCGCTGAAAGAGACTATGCTTTTCAGCAATATTACTCAGCTCCTTTACCGTGAAGTAATGGCTTTTTGGCCATTTAATATGTGCTTCCTATTAACAGTTTTTTACACTCAGTTTCACTTGTAACTTTTCTGAGTTTGGGAAAATGGTGTCTTTAACTACGGAGTGTATGTGGCATTTGGAGTTACATCCAGTGCTTTTGACACTGCCATCATATAAAGCCTTCCAGGTGGTTTAAGTAGGCCCCTTATATTGGATTTCTTCCCTTTGGGGATTACTTTCATTTCCTCCTGCTTCTTTTACCAAACTCCTCTTATTTGTCTATAAATGCACAGAAAACTAGGGCTCTGATGACACAGGAGGCAGGAAGGGTCTCTGGTCAAATGGAAACCCCTGACCCACAGAGACTCATGGGAATGGGAAGCTTGGAGGGAGAAAGAATGTCAGAGGTCAGGACAGAGTCAAACTGAACACTCCTTTTTAATCCTCTGCCTCGACTGCAAGACTTATCCTTCCTCCCGAATTGCTTTTGAGCTCTATTGCTCCCAGATGTGCAGAAGTGTTTTTAGCGAGCCCAAATAGCCTCTCAGTTATCTAGCTGAGAGGGAAACGTCATATATTGCTGAAGGAAAATCTTAACTTTCTCTCTGTATGTGCATGCTAGTCCACAGCAGAAATAGTTCCAACTAGAAAAACATTATTTTGGGAATCAAAATCAGCACTTTTTCTTGTTTGAATGTGCTATTTTTCACTTTGCTTGGCACTTCAAGTGCAAGGTCATGTGGCAAATCATTACATGAGCAATGTTTATCTCTGTTTGAAGAACTCTGTCAAGAATTGATTTGAAAAAGATTTGGGTAGTGCCTTTTTTCTTTACTCGTCAACAGCTCCATTATTCAAAGCCTATTTATGCAAAATCATTTGCTGCACAGGTATCTTCATTTTAATTGTAGAAAGACGCCTTGGGGGGAAAAAAAGGAAAACCACCAATATTCTTGAAACAGGAATAGTCTTTTTTAAGATTTAAATGTTAAATTGTATTATATCTACACCCATGGATTCTATCAGAAATTCAAGGAAATACTGTTTAGAGAGACCTCTGGGGATCAAAGGGGCAAGCCTCAGTCTTGAACTGAGCATCAACCCATCTCAGTCCAGCCTGTGCACTCAAACACATCATAAACACACACATTTCTGTCTCTGTGTGCATGCACATACACACCAAATGACAACTTTTATTGGCCTTCACTATTTTTAGTAGTCTTCAAAACCTTACACAGGTGCTGTATCTTAGGAGTACAGCTTTTAACACCAGCTGGTTTGAGTCTGCTAAGTGTTTTATCTAGCAGATTAGATTACACACCCTGGGGAAGAGAGTGATTTAACCACATTGTACAGCAGGTAAAGTGCTTTGGGGTCTGTGTTGTGTCATTAGGACCAATATGAGGAAGCAGCAAGACTTATCTTAATCTTGCTGATTGCCTCAATTAACACAGTCCCTATAGTGTCCTCCTTGATATCTAATCCCTGCAGTTTCTCGTTCTGTATTTTGCTCTGACAAAGTTGTCAGATCATTGCTAAGGGCATAAAAGTACGTATTAAGCAACCAAGGATGTGGTAATTATTTAGAGAAGCCACGTGCTTAATTAGCATGGAAATAAAAAAATGGACTATGAAGTTTTTCATGTAAGGCAAGAAATGCACTAGATACAGGCCCTAAAAATAAAAATGAAAAAATAAATAAATAAAAGGAAGGAAAAAATGTAAGGAAAGAAGGGTAATTATAAGCAGAATTCAAGAGCTATGCCATTCATAACAACCTGTCTACTCCTGGCAAACACTTTCATCATTTGGAAATAACTCACACACAGCAACATAAGCAAGCGGAAGAAAAGAGGGGGGGTTGTCCTCCCACATCTCACACATCCAAGATGTAGTGAAATTATGTCTACATGCATGGGACTTTTCCTTATTCCTGAGGGTAGCCTCTACTCCCAGAGCAGCCCTGAGTGCATACCTCAGTCATGAAAAGACAAATAAACATGAAGATTCGGATCTAGGGAACTTGATGGAATGATGATCTATATCTTTCCAGCCAATTCTGCAAATGATGCCTAGCATAAATATTGCTATGTTAAGGGGGGAAAAAACCCTAGCTGAGAATAAAAGTCAGTTTGGGAGGCTGACAACCTTGAACTGGCAATGAGTGCTGCTACCAGAAGCAATCCTGTGGCTGAAATTGCTTTCTGCTCTCTGATGTGCCATCTGATGCTCTGGACAGCTTTCAACAAGTGTCCCAGGGCCAGGATGCTGCAGTGAGGGAGCACGACCACAACAGGGAGAGCACCTGCGAGTCCCACCCCAGGGCAGTAGGGAGGTAGGCAGCACTCCTCCTCCCTTCAGGCACCCTTTATTAAAACTTCATCCTGAGGATAATGTCCCCACCAGTACGAGGTCTCTTTCCTCTGAAGTCTCAAAATGAGAGCCTCCAGTTTAAAGATTTTCCTTGGTTTTCCTTTTTTTCCCTATGCTATCTTATCCACAGTGTGCAATATATGGGGCCATGTTTTGGAGGAGATGGTGGAGAGCGAAATGTTCATTTCAAACCCTGCATATTTAATCATGTCAATCTCTAAATATTTTATTTGGATCAATCTTTTACATCAGTTCAGCACTCAGTGGCTCACTGGGCAACCGCAATGAAAGAGCATGGCAGAGGCTCTGAAAAACTACTGCAAAGAGTTTTTCCTCTCTTCTTGCCTCTACCAAAATTTGATGCAATGTACACCTGTTTCTGAGCTAGGAAACCCACTCTGTCTTTTGTTTGCCTTTCCTAACTGACTTCCTGACTATATGTTACAGTCAAGACAGAGATACCGAGACAGTACCAAAAGAAAATATTTCTGAACAAGCAACAGATCTCTACTAGTGAAGTCTTGTGTAAGAATATCCCATCCTTTCTGCTCACAATGTAAACAACACCTCATTTGCATTTCTGTGGTATAAATGTAAATGGTCTAATATAAGTCATTGTCAGAGTCCTGTAAATATTGATGACTGCTCTGAGACCTGGTTTGTAACCATTTCTTTCTCTTCTGCCACAGTCTGAGTAAGGAATATGAGAGGTCGATGGAGCTTCTGGGAGGGAAAAGAATACCTTTGCTTAGTGGGTGACAGCAAAAGAAAAGAAGAAAGTCAGGAAGGAAAATTTCCAGATGAATAATGAATTGAGCCAGGTTGGAGGCTGGTGAATCTTAATGAGAAATCTGACATATCATCGGCCTCCCACCTTTGTGTTCCCTGCACTCAAAGGGATGCTTGGTGCCAGCTGCACCTCTGTGTGTTCCCCACCTGTTGGTGACCATAATGCCAGTGAGGGACCCTGTTGTGGCACCAGGTGAGATGCAGTGACCCGGACTGGAGCAACACTATTGCTTCTCTCATGGAGAAAAAAGGACAGAAAATGTGACAGCAAAAATGATGGGGAAAGGTGACTCAGTGGCCACTCCACCTCCCTCCAGAGATTATCAGCAGGTCTAGTGAATTGTATTCAGCTTGTCTATTGTGAATAGATCTTGACACTTCTTCTTTCTGCTTTTATTTTTTTTCCTAATGACAGTTTCATTACTTCTATTTGAGATGTCTTGGTGAAGTGCCTGAAGTTAAAAAGGAGGGAGAGAGAATATCAATCTGCATCTTCTCTCTCCTGCAGAGAGTTGTCATCAGTCATCTTGTCTGGACTAGCAGGTGAGGGACAGTATGACCCCAAAGGGCAGCCCCTGAACGAGGAGGCAGGTGAAGTTCTCCCAGACTGTGCTATGAGAAGGTCATGTCCTTGGGCCTCAGTTTCTCCAACTCTAAAATGAGAAAAACACTTATTGTTCCAATTTATTTCATGTCTTAGAGGAAAAGTAGTCAGTAAGTGCTACGGTTTATTATTCTAATGTGACTGTAAAATCATGATGTCTTTATTGCAAAATGATCTTTAAAACATGAAGCATTAGGATGGTGACTGAAATCATTAGTATCAAATTGTTCTGCTTTTGCCCTGTCACATTGATACTTCAAAGTAAAATTGTCCTGTGGGCGTTTGTAAGATTTTATGAGGATAACTTGTCTTTTCAAACCTTGTTCAGGAGGGCAAAAAAGCCTCCAGATGTTTTCTTAATGAAAAAGGACTAAGGTTTCTGCTTGTTAATTCTGAAGCTGTCCTTTAATATTTAAATTCCAAGCCCACTAACAATCAACATGATGAACAATCAACAGGATGAAAATGGTCTCCAATTGTTCAGAAGTGCAGGCAGATGTCTGCACACCTTGGCCCCATCCGAGGCTTTGAGCTCAATGAGACACTGCAGGGGGGAATGCTGTGGTGCCCCATTCCTCCCTCTGCATGCAGAAGTGGAGGGAAGGTGTCTCTGCTCTCTAGTGTGGGTGTCTGTTGGTAGGGACCACATTTTTCTGCTGCTTTGACACCTAGCACAGGGAAGCCACAATCCATGATGTAGCAGTCTTGGGTACAACCACAATAGAAATACACTACAAACAAGATGGCACCATGCACTGCACAGCTGCTGGGCCTGTAAAGCATCTGGTTCTCCAGAAATGCCCTATCTTCTCTGTCTTACAAGTTATATTACCAGCAGGTGAACAAGTGCTTGAGTCCTTGTCCTCCCCCTCCATCCTCCTTCAGGCTGGACTGCACTACAAAATCATGTTTCCTTTTCTGACAGGAAGTCCAGAGGTGTTTCAGCGGTCTCAGTGAGTGCACTCTGCTTTGTGAGGACACACCAGGAACAGCCTTCTTCCCTCAGCAGCTTCACTGGAGCCACTTTCTCACTCTCTTTCAGCTTGTCATTCCTGGATCTTTCCTTTCCTTGCACACACATTTTGCAGATCATGAACATGCTTGTGGTTGCCTATGGTAGCCCTATTTTGACCCAATCCACAAGTGACAGGAGGGAAGATTTCTTCACCTTTTTATTTTTCTTTTTTTCCAGCCTAACTATTTAGCAAAAACTGCTACTGGCAAATGTGTTTATTTTCTCTTTCACTCCCTCTTTTTTCTCCCTGCCTGTTCTCCCAAATGACCTTGAGATTTTCTAGGCAGTTTCCAAACAAGTTTGATCAAATGGAAGTGGCTTCAAATGCTACAAATATAACAATGAATTAAATATATCTGGAGTTGTTCCCTGGCACAGAACAGTTTGTCTTGCCCATGTGATTCAACTACTATTTCCCCACACTATGTATTTGGAAATGGTCCTGGGCTTGACTCTTGCATAATGTCCAGGAATTTCTGGAAAAGTGCTGGTCAGCACAGGCCAAAATGAGGTAAGGGGTCACCATCACCATTGTACGGTATAGATGACAGTTTTCCATGGCCACATCTTAGTTTTCTAGAATGGATATAACCAATAGATACCTGAAAATCAAATAGAGATGAAAGCCAGATAGCAGACAGCCAGGAATCTAAACCAAATCATCTCCTGACACTGGAGAACCTGGACATAGGACAGAACCTCACAACAAAGCAGATTTCATCAGCTCTGGAATGAGTTAGTGTGACTGTGAATGGAGGTGCTCCAGGATTTTGTGTATGGCCTGACCCAGGACCATTTGTGCACCACAGCCCATGACTCCATCAGAAAATGTGTGGGGAAGTGCTATTTCCAGGCCCTCACATGAAAAGTTTAACAAGGTCACTGGTTGTGTGCTGGGCAAAGGATCCACCTCATCAGCACCTCTATCACATGATCTAGGCCCCAGCCCTAGATGGTGTGATAAAGGTCACAGAATGTGCTTTTCAGAGGCAATGATACAGCTGGTCCTAATTTAAATGGACAGAGCCTCCAAGGAACTGTAACCCCAAAACCACCAGGAGTGGGAAGTGCCTATGGTCCCCGAAGAAATGCAGCCCAAAGGGACTGCACAAGGTTGGCAGAGGGATCTGAGTAAGACTGTTTTGAGGTATCTGAACTATAGAGGACATCCCACAGGCAAAGCTGGGTTCTACAGCAAGTCAACAGGTACAGGGCAGGAAGAGACAAGTACTTCTGCCTTTAACTCTTCCTCAGGATTTCACAAATTTGTGTCTGGCTCTACAACGGGATTTTGAAAGTCCACATGAACAATTTTAGCTTTTGAGATGTTGATTTCTGAAGGGTTTCAGAGAACCCCTTGTTTTGCATAGATCTGTGATACACAGCAACATCTGCAAATTTAATGTCACAAGTGAAGTCCAGTGAAGGAAAGACCAATACTATGGCTCTGAAGAAGCTACTGAATATGACTGCTACCTAGTTTTATGGAAAACAAGTCCATTAGCATTTAAATTGATTCTTAAATATTTTTGTAAAAATTCACAGCAATATAAGCCTTAAGTCCAGGACTGGTAATGTTGTGATTTTAATGTCTAATTTTAGATTTAGTTTTTAGTCTGAGAGATTGCAATTATACGACCATGAAATTTCAGAGAGCTACTTTAAAATGCACAGATTTGTGTTTTGCCTTTAATGAGTAAAAGAAAAAAGAAAAAAAGGAAGTAGACATTATCCCATGTCCCTATACAAAACTGATGGCAAACTCCTCATAAACTCCTCATGCATTCTAGTTACATGGCATATAAATTAAAAGCCTAAACAGAAGATACACCTTTTAATCTGTGTACAGGACACAAAGTAGAAATCCTAAGGACCTGAAGAATCCTGTAAATTGAATGGCATAGATGTCAGTCAGTGAAAGCCTATATTCATAGAACTACAGAATCATAAAGGCTGGAAAGGCCTCCCAGATCATCAAGTCCAACCTTTGACTGAACACCACCACATCAACTAAACCACATTGTTCCGAACTTGGTATAAAATACAAGTGAAAAGTCATGAACGGTCTCCATCCAGCTCCTGTCCACATCTGAGAGGGCTCAGTCATGATAACGCTCTCTGTCTGACAGCACCTGGTCCACCAGTGTCTCCATCTGGGGAGAAGCCAAAACTTGCAGGAGATAATCACACCCACAATATGCCGACATTGATGCCATGTAGACATAAGCAACAGTCTGCCTGTCTCAGCTGTGTGCTACAGGCCATTCGGTTCTCTGATAAATTTCTCCACCCACTCCGGAAGCAGTAAATAAATGTTTCATATGGGTACAAAAAGGCAAAACTCAGCATAATGCAAACCTGTGTGGCTTTTAAGTGACCTCTGTGCTTTGGAGCATGTTTTCGCTACATTTATTTGATCCTGGTAGTTAACGTTACCCCATGCCAATCCTTAAAACTTTAGTGATTTTGAGAGGTGTGATTTCTCCAGATGTGGTTTCCATGGCTGAGAACTCTCTTGCCACATACGTGGGTCACAACTGAAATGTGAGAATCTTCAGAGACCGACAAGTTAACAAATCGACACTTAGCAATATTGCTCCTCCACTTGAAGCTGTATTTTAATTAGCTGAGGAAGATATAAAGGCTGCTTTTTCAGGTGTGAGTTGCTACAAGACCCTGGGGGAAAAGAAAGAAACTGTTAAAGGGAAGGAAGCACTTGTGCTATTACAGCCACAGAAGCTGATTTCACTCAGTCCTGCTCTGTTGCCAAGTGCTGTTAATGTTGCACATGAAACACCCCTTCTCACACTTTTTCAGGAGCTCTAACGTGGGAACCATTTTAGATGATGAAGTACCACAACACTGACAATCCCACATCTTCAGTATTGCACTAAAAATGGGAAAAGACACTTGAAAACATCCTATTTGAGTATTACTGAAAACATCTTATTTTGGTGTAAGAAAGGCTAAGTCAAGTTCTACGTGTTTCTTATCCATGAAACAAGCATTGCTGCAGAGAATCTATGGGTAGAGAGAAATTACTGTCATAAAATTTTATTCTACTGAGCTAAACCTTCAACACAAAGGGTGTGACCACAGTTTCTCTTAAACAGTAGAAGTTTGACTATGAACTGAATGTCAGCAGTTCAGCAGAGTGCATTTCACTAAGTGCTAAGTTCACTTCCTTGACAGGAACAGGTATCTGTTCATTAAAACATCAGGCTACTTACGCTGGGTTTGATACTGAATCAAAGGGGACACTGCACAGCCGAGACATCCACATTTCCTCTCCCACACTTCTTTTACAAAACACACTGTACTTGTAAAAATCACAGTTAAAATCCTTGGAAAGTTATGTGAACGAACAAGGTTAAATCAAAAACTTACAAGCAAATCCTCTTGATGTGATTTAAACTCAAGGTTACATTCAGGTGTTCCAGACCATTGAATACAATCCATGACTCTGAACCTTTGAAAAGGAGCTGATCCAAATGTGACTGTGAACTTTGCATTTTTGACTACCTATATTTTAATACCATTTTTTGACTACCTATATTTTAATACCATTTTTTGACTACCTATATTTTAATAACTAATTATAAAAGATAATCCATTTATTTCTATTAACTTAATCCAAACTCCAGTACTGTCTACAGAAACCTCACCATTGATTTCAAAACCAAAACCTACCACATTATCCAAAAAAAAAAAAAAAAAGCCGAACAAAACAAACCAAAAATAATCAAATGAATGATGGATTGTTCTGTCTGCACAGAGCACAAAGTGGCTTCAGTTTTAATGCTCACAATTCAACTTTACCTCCCAAACCTGTCTATTTTGTGCATGTTGTGGGAAGTCCTATTTATTAAACCATTTTTCATAGGTATGCCAGAGCAATAAAGTAAAACCAAAACGTGCAAGTGTAGAGCTGTGCATAACTCTTACACCACAGTTCTGGTTCTATGCTTAGGGCTTCATGCAGACTGAGGCAGGGACCAAGATGAGTGCTCCCTACATGGTTTTAACCAGTGTTAGATTAGGCCCTTCACTTTGATTATTCCTTTGTCATATAGTTCCTAAAATCAGACAGCTGAGGTCTTTCAGTGTTAATGTTTCCCTCATCTGAAGATGTGTGACATTGGTTGAACAATGCTTACCTCTCTCAATACCCTGTGAGAACACTGGGAAACAACTAAATGTGTCAGAAGGAAAACTTGTGGAGGTGGTCATACATTCCAAATTAAGATGAAGAAGTTCTCTTGCTGAATATAGCCAGAGTGATTTGACCATAAAAGAACTGCTACTATCTACCTAAATGATCTTGCTAATATCTCTTTCTTTCAGTGACTACATCCTTTTATATCCTATATAGCTGGTGAACCAAATGCATAAACCTTTTCTCCTGATAGCCCATTAGGTATGCTTTTGAGGTACAACCTCAGTAATTACTTCCTTCCAATGTAATTGTATTTTAATTACACATTTAAGGCCAAATTCCTTCCTCATCTATCCCAACTAGAACTCTCTGAAACCTTATTAATTTTAATTAAGTAGAAGTTGATGCAAAATTTCTAAGTGCTCAATTTTGCATTAAAAGTCTTAAATTCATTTAAACACAGATTTAATTTCCACAAGCACTTCAATTGGTAGTGTGGTCCCTCATTTAGTCTTTCAAAGCAATAGCATGAAATATCTGAAATATAAAGTACTTTCCAACAGATGACATTAGGGCATAGCTCACCTTTAAATATTTCCTCATTTCCTGCAGCTACCTGAGGGATGTTTGCTACAGGCTCTAACAGGACTTTTTCTTATTAACATCAGTAGCAGTGCTTCTCCAAAAGGGATGACCTACAGCTGGAGATAAACTGTCCCTTTCTAAGAGATGGGACAGAGCTTATGTCATCACCCAGTGCAGTAGACACAGAAAGACAGCCTGGAAATGAAGGAGGCAAACTGCCAGAAGGCACTCGGGTCACTGAGAGCTCAAAAAGCCAGTCTGAAGTGTCCATGCGGGCAGGGAATTGTCTGTGAAAGAGAGTGAGAAAACATGGAAGTAAAACTTTTTGCTGTCTCACTGAGCAAGAAGGACAAGAAGTGACCTGAGAGACTCACTTATTATTTTCAAAATAATACTTGGAACAATTGAACCAACAAGAAAGTTATTTGAAGACTTGACCTGTATAGAGTAAGACTGTAGAGGGATTCAGTAATTGTGCTCAAAACCAAAAATAAAAATAAAGGGCAATAGACCCTTATGTTTTAGATGTAATATCTTTGACACTATGTATATCTTTGGAGACATTATGGAGCCCCTAATTAAAAACAAGAGCTGCTTGTGGGATTCCAGAGTGCAAGTGAAATTATTGAGAGAAACAGATCCAGCCCTGGAGACATCAGTCGGCATCACAAAGAGGTCACTGCTGAGTGCTCAGACAAGTATAACACATGTCACTGGGACTCCAAAACTCTCAGGTGAGGAGAGGGTAGTGCCCAGCAATGTCTCTGGAACACAGCAAGCAGGGAGTACGACACAGACGGGCTGTTTGCAAAACCTTTACAGCGCAGAAGGGAGGCTCCTGCGATCGCCAGAACTTACTGCCCACAGTGGGCACTGCGAGATGTGCCTGTGCTAATTCCCAGCATTTCTCTTAAGCAGCTACCCAGTAGCTCCAGCAAAGATGTGACATTGTTTACACAATATAAACCAAACATGTGGGAGAGAACCTTGCCTGAGCACAGCCATGGAGCATATCCTCTGGCCAACCATCAGTGCCCACAGCAAACACTGTCAGACAGGGAAAACAGTGAGGTGGCAGGGAAATAGCCCAGCCTGACCTCTGGGGGAAAAAAATTCAAACAACCTAAACAGGTCTGTTTGCTTTCAATAACGGGAATGTGTACAGCCACCCCAGCTCATTGCCCCACCTTCACAGAGACCAGCTTCCTCGGAGCAGCTTTCTAGGCTTTTGGGAGCTATAAGTGCAAAGGGAGTAAAGTTTCAGGATTTGATGTGGAGCAAAATTGGTGAGATGTAATTTGAGTCTGAATAATGAAAGAAAAAGGCTGCCTAAGGGAAATTCCTGGGAGAGAAGTTAGAAAAAGCAGGAGACAGAGCTGGATGTAAGACAGAAGACACTGCAGTCAGGTTGAACACGATATGCTGCATAAAATAGTGCACAACAACAGGTCAGAAGCTTGGTGTGAGTTTCAGGGCTACAGTTACGCACAAAGTCCCATGACACAAAGAGGAAAGCAGGACCATATGGATGTCTGTCTGACCCTTCTATAGCCTCTCAGCCGCGGGTAAAAAAGCATGAGTAAATGGAAGCCTTCAGCGGCAGTCACGTGACCTGCGAGAAGCAATTCAAGCCTCGTCCAGGCCCTGTCAGAGTCGTGGCTGCCTCAGAGCTTCCGTGCGGTGTTTGCTCAGTTCACATACGCGGTTTAATTAAAGCAGCAAAAGTAAAGAGACGAGGGAGGGTTCATTTCCGCTTATTACCAGCAGGTTTTAATACTGGAGTCGAAGAGGGAGCGGATAAAGATGACCCCAGCTGGCTCGTGCAGGCTGTTTCATAGGGGCCGGGGGAGGGGTTTATGTGTGAGAGCCAATGGCTGCAGAGGGCCCATGTGACATCAGCAGACTGACGGAGGCAATGGCCAGTCAGGTGGGAGTCCGTCATACGGAACCGACCAATGGGCTGCCCTTTCGGGTGGGGACCACCCCCCTGCTGTGGCTAGAGCAGCCCCGCGACCGCCTGGGGCGTGCCATCCTGTCATCGGCTATATCGGCGTGGGGCGGGGAGGAGCTGGCCCCACTGGTTCGGCAGCTCCGGGAGGAGCTCCCTCATGGCGGGCGCAGAGAAACGGCTGTGATGCGGCCCCGGGCCCCCCCCGGCACGCAGGCCACCGGGTCCAGCCCCTGCAGTGCCAGCAGGGCCAGGCCAGACTGCCAGCTACCCCCAGACACACTGCAACACCTCTCCACTTTCAGTTCAAACACAGAGAGGATGTGACGCTCCCAGGCCCAGATTGTCAGGGCAGCCTCTGCACCAGCTTCACATGAATCCTCAGTATCAGAATCATTAGGATTATTGGCATTTCTAAAGCATTACAGACAGATACGGGGCACAGGAAGCCTGAGAGATTAGACACTGAAGTCTGAGAAAGCCCTGGAGATGTTTGCTGTGAGTGGTGTCATTTACTGTTATAAACCATGGCATTGGCCAGATGTTACAAACCTTGTAGTGTGAAAGAGCCCCAGCACCTGATGCCACCCTCGAGCCCAAGAGGAGGTTACAGAATCACAAAATCACAGAATAAACCAGGTTAGAAGAGACCTTTGAGATCACCAAGTCCAACCTATAGCCTAACACCTCCTCATTAACTAAACCATGGCACTGAGTGCCACATCTAATCTTTTTTAAATATGTCAGGGGACGGTGACTCCACCACCGCCTCCTGGGCAGATGATTCCAGTGCCCAATCACTCTCTTAGTAAAGAACCTTTTCCTGATGTCTAACTTGAACTTCCCCTGGCTCAGCTTGAGACTGTGTCCTCTTCTTCTGTCAGTTGTTGTCTGGGAGAAGAGACCAACCCCCACCTGGCTACAACCTCCTTTCAGGTAGTTGTAGAGAGTGATGAGGTCTCCCCTAAGCCTCCTTTTCTCCAGGCTGAACAACCCCAGCTCACTCAGCTGGTCCTCATAGGGCTTGTGTTCCAAGCTCTTCACCAGCCTTGTTGCCTTCGTCTGGACATGTTCAAGCGTCTCAACGTCGTTCTGAAATTGAGGGACCCAGAATTGGACACAGTACTCAAGGTGAGGCTTCACCAGTGCTGAGTACAGGGGAGGAATGACTTCCCTGGACCTACTGGCCACACTATTCCTAATACAGGCCAGGGTACCGTTGGCCTTCTTGGCACCTGGGCACACTGCTGGCTCATATTCAATTGACCATCAACCAGCACCCACAGGCCCCTTTCTGCCTGGATGCTGGCCAACCACTCTGACCCCAGCCTGTAGAACTGAAGGGAGTTGTTATGACTGAAGTGCAGAACTCGGCACTTGGACTTGTTAAACTTCATGTTGTTGGACTTGGCCCATCTGCTGAGTCTGTCCAGGTCCCTTTGCAGAGCCCTCCTATCTTCCAGCAGATCAGCGCTTGCTCCCAGTTTGGTGTCATCTGCAAACTTACTAATGGTGGACTCAATCCCCTCATCCAAATCACCAATGAAGATATTGAACAGGACTGGACCCAACACTGATCCCTGGGGGACACCACGGGCTGCCAGCTGGATGCAGCACCATTCACCACCACTCTCTGGGCCTGACCAACCAGCCAGTTCTTAACCCAACAAACGCATTCAGCTTGTAAGGTCTTGAACAGACAGAAGACTCTGCTAGTTGAGACCTGCTATCCGAGACTGTACAGCACCTGCCACACCAGATCACCAGAGCCTCCAAAAATCATCACTTTTCCTCAGGAAGGGGCAGCCAGCTGCAGTCACACCAGGACAGAACAGCACCAGATGCTACCAGCAGGGCAAAGCCAAAACTGAAAGATGTTCCAACACGAGAAAGCAGATCTGCAGATGAGTCAGGAGAGAACTGGAGGTCAAAAACAGAACAGAATCACCCAGGGGCTCTCCTAACTCAATGGACAGTGGACAACTAAATAGGTATAATTAATTATTGCTTGTTTCATGTTAATGTTTGCTGTTAGTGTGTGTTGTTTGGGTAATGAAGGTATAAAGAAAGGTAGGGTGCTAGCACAAGACAACTCCACCTCTCTCTTTGGGACTGTAGAGTTCCTGTTAAACATCTTACCTACCAACACTGCTAAAAGCTGGTCCCTGGTAGGCACTCTGCCTGACAGCTGAGAAGCATGGCTACAGCATCATCTGCAGCTGTAACACCTCTGAAAAGAGTTTTTTTCAGTAAGGAGCTTGTTTCATTTTTACAAGCAATGAAAGGCTTTTCGACTGTTGCTCAGCATGTATTGCCTGACTTGCAAGGCATTCCCAGAAGCCATGAGGAGAGTCAGGCAGTGAGGAACTGCTCTGTGTACTGAGCTGAACTTACTTTCTTGTTTTTCCAAACCTTGGCAGACAGGTAAATTTTTTAAAGGTACTTGTTTCTAAATACAACACATAACTTGTTTTCTACAGTCTATCCATCTAGTGTGCTGTGCTTGTGGGTACAAAGTTACCAGTATCAGTTAATGTGACTGAGAATTAAAAAGGAAATACCCATTTTTCTATCAGAGAAAGAACGGTTGAAGTTAAAAGATTTCAAGGTATTTTGCAGTTTTGAAGCCCGTTGTTCCTTGCCTGCTTAAATAAAGAGAAGTGGAGCTTAATGATAGGTTTTTGCATAATTGACAATGCACAAACACAGGGAGAGAGACAAAAAGAGAGGAAGCAGTTTCCCAATATGTCCAAGTTACTTGATCTTGGCCAACAGAACCTGCAGTTTCAAGCCATTTAGGCACTCTGGAAAATTTGTTCTGGATATTAAACACACTTACTGGGCAGCTGCAGCACCGGTCAATTCTGTGCTGCAGCCAGCCCTAGGGAAAGAGAGGTCTCTCGGTGGCTGTAGCCAGCACCCTGGGCAGCTTCCAGTCCTCATCTCCTGCCAACAGCAAATAAAAGCATAATGAAATAAGAACAGCTAATGCTAACGCCCAAAAGCTGATGTTGGAACGAGGAGCATAAGACCAGAGAAGCACAAGCAGCCTCTCCTCTCTCCTCCAAGTACTTTGCAGCCTTTTGCAGCCCAGACACATCCTGACCTGGACTGACTTTCTGTGTATTCAGTAGCTCTCAGAGGATTTTCTCTTCCTTTAATTCATCCAGCCTTCTCTCAAGACTGCACGAGTGATCAATGTTTTCTACACAGGCAGTCACACCAAGGAAAAAGAGAATCAATATTCGCTTTGGTCATGGCCTATCCAGTCCTCGGACATTCCCTTATGTGTCCTTGTGCTAACAACCACATGTGAGGGATAGGAATGAGATCAGCAGCTGCCAGCAGGGTCCTGTGCCATAGAAATTTCCAAATAATGTTCTTTCTTTGTCTCTTAGGAACACAGAAAGCAGCTGTTATTACACCTGTCCTGTTATTACACCTTTTTCTGTGCATATAATGTGTCTGGCAAATACACATTGAAGTAAAAGTAACGAAAAAATTGGAAATAAAATCTCACAAATTAAACAAAAAAAAAAAATCAACGTGAAAAGTGCATTGCTGACGTTTTGCTCCATGCACATATGTGTATGCTAGTATTTAGTAATATGCAGAAATGACAGATGTGACTTAAGTTTTCTAAGGTTTTATGTTAGTTTTTCCATCTGAAAAATAAAATTCTCCGTGGAGGAAGCATGGCATGAAAGAACTAAGAATTCTGAAGACAAGATGGTCAGTATTATCGATATTTTTCCTTTCATATTTTAATTTGACAGAACTAGCTAAACACCTTTCCTAAAAGAATTAACCAAAATTGAATTCAGTTGAGTTTCTGAGTGAAAGAATGAATTATTTTCTTAATTTCCCCTAGGAAAGAAAGGTGTCTGCATTACTTGTACATGCCATCAAATTAAAATGGTGTGAAGAAGTACAAGTTACTCAGCAATGAAATGCTGTGGAGTAAATGGGAGAAAATGTTAAAAATTCTCCTCTGAGCAGCCAAGAAGAAAATTCCTTCATGATACATGTAGGTGACATAATCTTGGGACAGCCTTTCCATAGGTGTGGGCCTTTTTGCAGATTCCCCAGAAGAAAGCTGCACGTAGTTTGCCAAAATGGATGTAGATTTATGTCCTTGTTTTCTTAGAAGTATGAATCTTTGTATATTCATTGATTTTCAGTCTAGAGTGACACATTACAATCTTGTGGTACATCAGTCCTTATAGGCTTGCCACATACTTTTAAGTTCTTTCCTCAAGTTCTTATTTTCTAGCTGAATTGAAGCATGTCTTCTGAAATTTAAAAAAAAAAAAAAAAAAAAATCAAGCATTGATTTAAAGACACCAGGTGTTAGAAAACTGCCAGACAGAATCTGATTCCTGGTTTGAGTTGTCTCATGGTTTTCATTGTGTGGTTCATCGGTCCCTGGGCATCTGTGAACTCTCTCTAATGCGATCATGAAATGTGATTGAGGAAATTAAGTTCTTGGTCCCTACATAGCAATTGACCTGTGTTAAATGTCCTTGAAAACCTATATTTCCATTGAAAGAAGCTGAAGAATCTATAAATTTAAAAAATTATTTACTAGGTGTCTAAAAGTGCCAGCACTAGACCCTTCAGAGAATGATGCCAGAAGTTCCATATTCTGCAATTATAAAGTAATGTGTCAGAAGAGGATAGTGTTTGTATCCCAAACTTTCATGAAGCTTGCTTATGCCCTGAAGCACAAGTTTATTTCACTTATTTTTTGAGACATCTTTTATTCAATGCTGTAAATCAGAGTGGCTTACTAGAAAGCTCTAGAATACTGGTTAGTTTTCTATACCCCAGCACAGTATCTGACATCCCTTTCTTCAGCATTATCCTTCAATAAACTACTAATTCTAGCCCATAATCATGTATAATCTGAAAACATTACATAAATATACTGTATTATCATGAAACAGAGTTACTGTATGTCAAAGAAGCCAAAATTTAGCCAGTTTCCATACTGTTATCCCAGTCTTACCTGATGAGTCAAAGATTGGATGTGTCATGCTGGAAGCTGCCTCCAGAGGCATTGAGGAGAAGAGGCTCAATTGTGACACAGTTGCAAATCCACCTTGGTGGAACTGTTATCAGACACCTGTGTGGAGATTTCCTCACACCTTCTTTGTCTGAAATCCAGTCTCTTTTGGTTTCAACACTTGTACCAGCAAGCTTTCACTGTTGGATGCCAGACACCTCATCCTCCTCATGTCCTTAGTCCTGATCATGTTATTAGGCGTGCTGATGAGGCAGGCACAGGCACAGGCCCAGCCTTTGGGAAGGGAAACAAAAATTAGAAGTGAAATAGATTTTGAAGTAGGAAACACTTTTCCCATGTTGAAGAGTCAAAACAGTTCCAAAATGAGAAGGCATATTTTTAGTGATTAGCTGCAGTTAATCCTAAGAATGCTTTAGGCTTTGTAATAAGTCAAACACAATATCCTCTCCTCCATGGAGAAGTGAGACGTGGGGTTTCAGAGTGGAAGAACAAAAGGATTACACAAGAGGTATTTGCAATAATTCCTCCAGAGCAGCTATACACACTACATAATATTTCCCCCTAAAACAGAAATCTGCCTTGAATAAAAGGAAGAAAATGACATTAGGAGAGAGAAGTCATATCTACAAACTGCATGCAAATCAGAAGTTCATTAGGGGAGTATGCAGAGAAGCTTTCAGAATGTAATTTTGCTACCAACTAGTTTTCACAAGAATGAAGTAAGGCTTTCAAAAGCATCATTGCTCTAAGTAATTCAAATTACCTACTCTACCTGATACTATCTCTTCCCATAGAGATCACAAAGCACTTAAATTTTTACCCACTTTGTTACAGAAATCCCCAAGGAAGGTTTCAATCAATTTGCAAGCACTGCTGTGAGAAGGAAAGAAAAGATACCAGAAGTTTTCAAAACCCCCTCCAGCACATCTAGAGTTAAATGCTTCTTACAGTATTGTCTCTGTATCATAAAATTCTTTGTTCAGAAATTTACCGCTGGGTCATGCATAAAAACCCACTCTCAACCAAAACTGGGTCTACAAGAGTTCGGCCAAGAAAGAGGCGTTTTGTCCCCTTCTTTTTTCTAGAACTGAAATAGAACAAGATTCTAAGTGCTCTACTGTTTCCAAGCATGAATGTACTCCTAATACTCAGAAAATTAGTTTTAAAATGAAAGATGTGGGCTTATAGCTGAGATTGTTGATGATGTTTGAAGCATCAGCTGAGCTTCACCATGCTGCTGGCCACAGATGGCTCAGCCATCATTCAGAGGCATGCACACTCTCCTAGGACATCTCCCATTTTGTAGCGGTCCAAAGTGTTGCTTTTACTTATGCAAATCTTCCTCTGGCACCTACAGGGGTGTGCTACAGCAAGGGTCATTAGGGGAGGCATCACCCAGTTTCTGTCCCTCCCCACAGCAAGCGAGACCCACGCTTTGCAGTGTGGAAATATACTCTGTATGGACAAAAAAGCGCTGGGACATCTTATCCCTCTCACAGCCCAGAGCAACATTTAGGAGTGTGGCTGTGTTCTATTCTGGCTTGCCACACCAGACCCATCTTCTTGCTGTGCTTTCCAGCAAGGTTGCTCCTCAGGAGAGCTGAAAGGATTATGGATCAGGGCAGGTGAGAGCTGGCCTGGCTTCAATTGAAACCATTTCTAGCCAGGGTTTGACATACAAGGGATTTCACTACACCCTGCTTTGTGTGCTGAAGTTCAAACAACTCCAAATGAAACAAAATTAAAAAAAAAAATTTAAAAAATTTAAAAAAGAAGATGCAGAGGAGGAAGCATGTGTGGAATAAAGAGGCCAAAGAATGAAACTTCCTATAAGCTCTCTGACAAGGGTTACTGCCTGCTGTGCTTTGAAACTCACATGTGAAAATCCAGGCATTCTGCGGACCAGGAGATCTTTGTCTTTGGCTTTGGTGCATCTAGGCTTCCAGGAAAAGTCACTACTTTGCTGTCTTTACAGGTCCTGCAGCTTGGACCTGCAAAGTTCCTGCAGGTCACAGCAGCTGTGTGAGTAACACATGCCATCCTGAGCAGAGCGGGAGGAAAGGGGCAGCAGGGAAGTCACCAGAAAACAGTCTAGTGGAAAGTGCCCCCACCATCACTAGATGATGTCCCTGGATATTGGAACCAGATGATCTTTAAGGTCCCTTCCAACCCATGCCATCGTATCATTCTACAAAAAGACACCATTGTGGTAAAGTGGATAAATGTCCGTATTGCTGTGTTTGGCTGCTTCCTGTCCTAGCTACAGCTTGCTGCCTGCATGAATACCTGGCTAAATCAAGAGTAATTGTGCAATTGATCAACAGCAGATTAGTAGAAAAAGTGGTATAATCAGGATCTCCTGGTGTCTGACAGTCATCTGAGAGAGAAAGTTGCTCACCAGCTTCTTTGGGGTTGCTGCATGATGGAGTCTCTCAGCCCAAGCATGGCCTCAAGAAAGAATGGGAGCTTCTGAAAATGCTCATGTTGTATTAATAACTGAGGGAATCACAGAGTTAGAGGGACAAATATACAATTGCCTTAAGATATAGCATCCATGAAAAAGAAAGTAAAAAATAAAGCAAAACATTTTTAGTGTTCTTCCAGCATTGCCTCTTGCATTTACTCTAGCACTCTATATTTGGTATGGCTGTTTCTGTAGGAGAGCTACTCTCTAACAAGTCCTCATGTAGAAGCAGCAAACCTCCTGGGAGTTTAAGGCAGCTCTTACTTAGACCCACGCATTGTTATGATACCAAGTTTAGCCTCAGCCATGCTACATACTGAAATCCCTGTGTCTGTAGCTGTTCACAAGTTAAAGGTCCACATTTCTTCGGTTTCATTGTAAAACAGCATCTCTGCCCATGCAAAACTCTGTTCCTGTTAATCCAAGTCTTTGACTGTAGCTCAGATGTCTGGAGATGGAGAGAGAGGGTGGTGGCAAAGCCAGCATGCGAAGTCCACTGATGGGGACAGGAACATTGTGTAGTTGTCAGCACAAAGAAAGGGAGACTCATCTTGCAACAGTGATATTTGGGACAGAAGGCTGGAAGATCAATTTAACTTCTTTGATGTGTCATATCTTGCTGGTAAACGTTTAAATGCTATTTCTGTCTGCCACATTGATTTCCATTATCATGGATCCTCTTTCTGAGGTGAAGAATTTCTCTCAGAGAAGTTTTCTAAACATTTTTTAGATTGGGGTGATGTTATGTTTTAAATTACAACACAAATACATGCACACATATATGCAGCAGCTCATACTATTCATAGAAGGTCTGTGTATAGTACTGGGTAATTTAAGTTTTCCATGACAACAGCATTTAAATTATGAATTTGCTTTAAGAAAGGAAAAAATGAAAATCATAACTCATCCAACTTGCAAGTACAACACCCTGTCGTGTTTGCTTCTCTTTCATTCATCTGGAGATTGGGAGGCATTAAGTGACGCAAGACTTTTGAATCTGCCCCCTCAGAAACTGTGACAGCTCAGAACATTGTACATTCTCCATTATTGTTCCAAAATATCAGCTGGTACACGCCAAAACTATTTAAGAAATACTGATTTAATCATACTCCCCCACATTTTTGCAACTGCCGTCTTTTACTGTGAGTGTTAATACGCTGAATGGGACAATGGTGGCGCTTTGCTGATGTAAAGAAAAATATGTTTCCTCATAAATTCCAGGAATGGCTTCTTTCTGCTGTTTTAGCTATTTCATGTAACAAATAATCTTTGCAAAAGGAGAATTTCACTCATCATGCAGACTTGTCTTCTTTATAAGTGGAAAATAATACCAGTCTTCCCCTCGTGTCAGTGCTTTTACTCCAGTCAAGGTTGATAAAATATTTCTTGAAGAGAAATGCACAAATCAGTCTGTGTAGGAAACCTGCTGCTGCTGCTGTTGAGCACGTGTTTGGCATTCTGGTGCAGTGCAGTCCCTTCCCTGTAGTACTTGGGCTTTGGCTGGTGGGGCTTGGTAAGAGACCCATGAAAGTTCTTCTGGCTGAGAAGAAAATCATGCATGATGTTACTGCTGGAAGAGCTGTTTGGAGAAGCCTGAGTGTTCCCAGAATAGTACAGTTTCTCTAACATAGCTACAAGTGACACATCAAGCTCCAAACAGATTCTCTTTTTAGGCCTGGATCTAAGGAGATGGAGGTGGGGACAAGCAGTGGAAGGCTGACAATGACAAGCAGGCATTTGTTTGAAGGAAAATAATGCATCTACTAAACTCTTAAAGACTTGCAGCATAAAGTCTTGGCAATCCCATCACTTTCCCCAAATATAATAATGTCAGGATTCTGGTGTCATTAGGAAAAAAAAGAAACAGCACAACGTTTAAGACTGCAACATGGCATTTTGCAGCATTATAACAATAATAAATACAACCCTATCTGGAAATATACTAAATAAGTGTGCTTTTATTGCCTTTTTTCTGGGCTGAGGTGTTGCAGATACTCCTGTATAATCATATATATCAGCCACATGGTAGCACATGGAGGCCCTGGCAGTGTAAAAAAGCCACAGTATTTTGTAGTAATTGCATTGTAATTTTAAGAAATGTCCTGAACTGTTAGTACTGCACAGCATACTTATTCTTTTGTATATTCACAGGATTTAATGCCCCTGGGTTGCATTTTTGAAGAGATTATTTGGGTGTTTATGTTTTTCACTGCTCCCTGAAGACTTCATCTTCCTGAGCAGTCTGGTGAATGCAGTTCAGCATGTTCCAGCTCCTCCATGGAAAGAAAGGAAAGATCTTGTGGTTAGACTCAGACAATTATTTTTTTGGGGCATCAGGTACTTTCTTACCCTTTAGACAGCTTGGTTCTCTGGCTTGCAGCTCTGAGTTTCCCTGCTATCTTGGTCGTGTGCAGAAAATACAATCCAATTACTTCTTCCATGTGGAGAAGATGCAGAGAGTCAGCAGTGATAGATAAATCCCTGCAGGGCAGAAAGACCTGTCCTCTGCAAAATAATGAGCCCTGTAGCAAAAGAAAAAGAAAAAAAAAAAAGCTTAGAAAAACACAGCTTACAACTGAAGACCCCATAGACCTGAGTGAACTGAGGTTGAAAGTTCATGTAGTTTTGAATCATTGCTCAAGGCTCTTTTCAGAGTCAAAGGGATCTCAATTTATACACTGTTTATACATTTAATCCTGCTTTAGTGGCTGAAGTAAAGTCAGAAGTTTTTACAGTTTGGGAGGGTTTTGAGTGAAAGCATGTGGGGAGACAGAGCTTTCTTCAGTTCCACAGACGTGGAATAATCAGTATGACCGTGTGATCTCCACTTTGTTCAGATGCAGGCTAGGCCAAAACTTCTGTCCTAGTCCTGGATATTCTTCACAGAAGTGCAGGCACGGACATATCTGAAGCAAACACTGGAATTATGAATCCCAGCAGCACCCAACCAAGTGATCTGATTTTAAAAGTGATGAAATGGAAACTGTTGGTGCTTTTTCACCTCTGAAATCAGACAGTGTGTTCACAGCCTTCTCTGGATGAAGGCATTTGATATTACCCACTGTTTTGCAATTTTTCCCCTCTTCATATGTGTTATGAATGTAGGTGCAAAAACCTGGATACCACTACTGTTTGCAATAAGAAGCAGTGAATATCCACTCATCACTGCTTCACCATGATTACATTCACTATAAACACAAGTAATGGGCTGTCTTTGATGTAATTGTATTCATTATTATGATTTCTTTGCCTACTGTGGAAGTCGGGATATTTGGGGATTTTCTTAATGGAAGCAGTTCCACCTGAATATGTATAAAATTGTTGGTCTTGCAAAACAATGTCTGACTGTAGCTTTTTGAACTTCTCCCTCCTCCTCAAACCAAACTTTACCAGTTATGGGTCTGTAAAATAAAAACGGCATTCGTTGTGTGGCAGAGCCCAGCTTGGAACACTTTCCCAATGCTCTTTACCTACCTTGCAGATGTGGTGATGCTCAGTTTCTCTGCTCACCCAGAAGCCTGAAAAGACACTATAAATTCAAGCACCCTCTTCACATCACATGTGCAGTGGTGTAATTCATGAGCAGCACCACATACTGTGCCCTCAGCAGAGCCTGATCTGGGTGATGGCAGCCTTGCCCCCATGCAGGAGCACCTGTATCTGCAGATGGTTTTAGAGAAACCAGAGGGCAGCAGAAGGATAAGACTCTGCAACTGTAGCCATCTCTTCCCAGGTGATCTGCACATCAGAAATGGTTTTTTTTCTAGAGAAGCTGGCAAATTCATTTGAGATATGCAAAGAGATATTTTCCAGCCAGTTTCAGCCATGGAGGGGAACTTTTGTGGGCTGCAGAATAAGTGGGTTCAGTTTCAAAAACCTCTGCCCTCTTTTCATAGTCTGATGCCTAATGATGATGAGTTTATTAGCTTTTCCACCTGCAAGGCATAAGCATCTGTTTCCATCCATGATGGACAAACTGAATTGCCTCCAAGACTGGTGACCCTCCCCTTTTAAAAGTCATTGGCAGCAGATGAACAGGATCAAACTGTGGTGTGGGTTTTGTGTAAAGAACAACCTGCCACACACACACATCCTTGCCCAGACAAGCTGCATTGCATAAACATAATTTCTTTAGGAATTCAGACTCAAAAATATTTTTTCCTCTCTTTATGCTATGCATTTCATTCAGCTGTGTTTCAATCACTCTTTGCCAGCCTTTCTTGCTCTTGTGAGGCTGGAGAAGTCATAAATATGGCAGGTCCCTTTGAGCATTAATGCTGGATGCTGTCCATGACTGCTGAGCTGCAATATGTGAGCCAGCGATACCAAAAGAGAGAGTTTATATTCCCTCTCTATTATGTATTTTTAGTGTGTAAATCCACAGAGCAGAAGAAATTTATAGCAGACTGAATGGTCATGGGGAAAGTAATCTCCATAGAAAGCAGTGGCAGATACCTCTTTCTGACTGGGACTCCTGTTGGGAAGTTTCCCACCAGGCTGAACGAAACCTTCAGCCACTGGTGTTCTTTTTCTGTGCCTCATTTAAGGGCAGGGGGGTCACTGACTCTGTTTATCCATTATTCATTTAGCAATGGCTCTGGGAAGCAACTTAATGTCATGTATTTTTCACTTACATGAATTGCAATAAACTGGTTTCTTCTTCAAACCTGCCTGCACTGGGGAAATTTTCTAAGTTGCTTTACAGGCAGCATAGCTTAAACTGTTTGGAGGCTGCAGCAAAGACCTGGTTATAGCCAGCGTGAGGTGAGTTTTTACCAATGTGGCTTCAGACTGTGGCACTAACTACACTTACTGAAACATGAATTATTAAGACCACATAACCCAGAAATATTTTGGCTTTGTTCAAATACACAGTATCTGTCTCCCTTGGACTGAAAATGCTTCTGTTTCACAAATTGCTCATTCTCCCTTGAAAGGACTGGCTTTCAGGGGGAGATTTGAGTTTTTCTTGCTTTGCTTTCCTAGCCCTCTTGAAAGCAGGGTATTTTAAGTCAATATATCACTAACAAGCCCAGATGAGATTTCAGTGCAGCCTTTAGTGTCAGAATCAAAATTACATGAAGTACTGCATTTTGAGGCAGTGATATGTGTGCAGTCAAGAGGAGGTAGATTCTGATCTGTCCAGGTGAAATGCTCCCAGTTAAATCCCATCACGTGCAAACCTCTGTGCAACCAACACACTTGTGCACTAATAAAGCTGAGGCATTGGAAAGAGAAAAATTTTCTTTCTGGATCTAATAGAAAGGATGTGAATAAATCACAGCTGAAAACATGGAGCAGAAAAGCTTGGTGGATACCCAAGAGACAGAGATGGTAGATGCTTTATGAAAGGAAGGCAGATGAGGAGGAGAAGGAGGAGGAGGAGGAGAAAGTGCTACGCAGAAGGGAATATCCATATCTGGCCTCAAGACCTCCTGGTCCTGACATGAGCAATACCTGGGTCATTGGATGTGGTAAATTAAAAATTATCTTGTAGGCACAAAGATACATTTTCTGAAGAAGTGAGATTTGCTGAATTTCAGCTGGAGTCAGATGCACATGCTTCACTCCTTTAGACAGTCTCCAAAAATAGCAGAAGCAAGGTGGGTTGTTAAAGCATGAGTCTAAGTCCTTGTGTGAAAACACTCCCCTTGTCATGGGAGCCATTTCTACCTCAAGATAAAGTACTGGCCAGGTAAGGGTAGCAGAGGCCATTCTCAGGGGACCACAGTCAGTCAGATGTGTTCAGCCTGTCCTGGGAGCACCAGAAGACCCTGCTTTTCCTGCAGCTTCTGTATCCCCTCCCTACTGGGCTTCTGGCACAAGGAGGCAGGGGCTGTGTTTCACAATGTGCCTGGAATTAGGACACAAGGAAGAGGAGAAGGAAGGCGGGGAAAACAAATTGGTTCTCGGCCTTTACCAAGCCATTTTCCTCCTGAGAACCCATTCAGGACTCCCTGTGAAATCAGGAGCCATGTGGTCATATGAAGAGGCACTAGGTCCAATCCAAAGGAGGGAGAGAACCTTCTCCAAAACAGAAATTGGCTATATTTCCCTTTGGTGCTCTCCTGTTTTCTCAGGTGGGCTACGGTCTCATCTCAGGGTACTCCAGGAGTGGGTTTCTAGGATTCCCACAGCTTTGGAGGACAATAAGAGGCACCCGGAACTGTACACTGACCTCTGCAAAGAAGCTGCTTGGTCACCTTTTCCCTACACATTTTCTTTCCAGTGACAGCCATAAAGGAGATTCAGTAGCCCGTTGGCAAGGCTGCAAACCCTGGTTTACATCAGCTCATGAGAGCTCATCTCTGTGCACTGGGAGGCACCAGCTTGTTCACACCTCCACGTCCTCTACCTGCCCATGAGGATGCCTGATTCCCAGGCTGGAATTTCTGCCTGGCCAACTGACCCAACGTAGGACCCTGTCCTGTCTGCTGTGGAAAGAAGTGCCTGTCTCTCTTCTCCTCTCCCCTGCTCCACAGCTAAACCAGCTTTAAACCTCAGGGTTAAAGCTAGGTGCTCAAAGTTAGGGTGCCATGTACAGGTCTCCCTTGAGCTCTGTGCTCAGTGCAAAGGATGCCTGAGAGCACATGTCATCTTTCCATCATCCCAGAATTAGTGTCTGTGCAAAACAGTTTTGTACTTGTGGGCATTTGAGGGTGTCATGTCCCTCCTTTTTCTTGCCTCCCAGAAGCTAAGATTCTCCCATAAAATTCAAATGAAGATGGTTCTGGTGGGATACTCAGTAAAAAAACATGTTGAATGGTGAAACAACAAATCCCTTATGTCTCTGAGAAATGGCTGTATGTGGTCCTTAGTGCTAGACTGTCCAGATTGTCTTTCCATCTAATGAACCCTTATCTTGCCTCTACCAAACATTTAACTGTAATCAAGGCTTTACACATTTGCTTTAGTTTACCCTTACTCCAGCTGACAGTGTGGTGGAGAACTGCCTTACTAGTTCTCTTGATGCGTTTCTGGTGGCTCTCCAGGTTGCTAAATCACCCTTCAGGCAGATCATCTCAGAACTGGTGGCTTAAACATACCTCCCACACCCTCCCTTGGTTGGATTGAGGAATGGGGGCCAGGGGGTTACTCTGATCACTGTGACAGAGGCAAACAGGCACCTCTCATCTTCACACAACCTCTGCTCAGGTTCAGGTCTGCAGCAAGCTCAGCTCTCCCTATGCAGTCAGGCAGCTTATGGGCAGCATGATACACATCATGGACTGTCAGAAAACTTCCCTACATTTTCTCCACAGCAGACAGATGTGTAGGTGGGGTTTTTTTGGTCTCAGAAGCCTGCAGCTTGATGATTCACCAGCACAAGCTTTGATGACTCCTACCCTCCAGTGCTGTTTCCTGCTCTATAGTTACACTGGCTGGTTGTGGTGCCCAGCTGGCAAGCTGAGGGGGAAACCTGCAAAGAGAAGGTGTGCAAACCAAAGGACTCTTGCAGTAAGCAGAGAAGTCTTGTGTGTCATCCACTTTCAATACAGTCAGGCTTCTGGAGAGTCTGTGTCTCCCATGAATACATTAGGCAGTACATTCCTGTGGCATGCAGAAATATGGGACTGTGAAATCCTTTCAAGGCTCTATTGGAGCCTGCCTGTCAGTGTCTTCCCAACCTGGCCACAGGGACTGTAGTCCCAGATGAAATCAAAGATCAAGGTTTTTCCCAGAATTGGGACTGGTACTCCATCCTCTTGCAGTGTCCTAAATGGAGGTACAGCTCCAGCCATGGCCCTGTGAGCCAGGGGTTGCAGGTGATCCAGCTCTGCTACAAGCAGAAAGCCAAAGAATGGAATGACAGCAGCATACCAGTGCTGGCCCCCTCAGAAAAGGGCAGGTCCCCCCCAAAGGGAAGGTAGGCTGCAATCAGCTATAAGTGGGAATTTGAAGCACCCACTGTGGACAACATAACATCAGCTACAGACTACTGAATAGCAAACAGCAACATTCCTTCCCACCAATGCAAGCTTAATACTTTCTATCCAATTTATTGGCTATGCTTAATTTACATTCTTTTTCATTAGGCTGTGAAAACACTTGTGTAAGTGTAAATGCAAACTCCATTTAAATACCTGTATTTATTCTCATTCCTCCCCTTTCAGTGAAAGTTTTGGTGGCAGACAAACTTCTGATGGACAGCTTGCATTCACATCTGTGGGGCTGTTTTTTGATCTGTTATAAATATAAATTATTTCATAGCCAGATATTGCCTTAACTTAATTGTTTACATAGCAGCTGGGGACAGATAATGTGTAGCCTTGGCTTTCTTTAGCAATTTAAACTTGAAATTTTACTAAGTGGTTGGTAGACAAAACATTACATTGTGAGAGGGGTTTTTTCCCTTGCCCTATAGTATTTTACTTTGATTAAAGCTGTACTGAGGTAAAATTGCACATCTCACGCAAAAAGCAATTTACCTCGGCTCTTATTGAAGTTAGCCGTACTTATTTGTCCTAGCATAATGTATTTTTCTAGCTGCATTCTAACTGCAGTGCTTTATCATATGAACCAAGTTAGATTTAATCAAATTCAGTTTGTGTTGTGAATTTTAAGACATTTGTTCAATTAGTTGGAATAAAAGCAAAACATTTGGAAGAAAGATTAAAGTTGAAAAATGGTGTTGCTGAGCTGGGCATCCAGTGCTCCTTCTGCACCTTTCTCATCCCCAAACACTTGTCATGCTTGAAAAGGCTCCCCATTTTTTTTTTCTCTTTTTGTTTCTCACATTGCTGGTGGTGTTCATGGGATGGGGAAGATAAGGGTCATTTTATGAGTTTTCAACAACCAAAGGTAAGACCTGACTGTTTTTCCTCCTGTTGTGTCTGTCATGAGCTTTTTCTGGGCTCTGATGGATGGGACCACATTGAAGCTGTGGCTTTCTTAATGTATTGGAGTTCACTGGGAAGCCACAGTGCTGCTACCCAGTTCCTCCCTAGTCTTTCCAAAGCCCCTCGACTGCTTTCCTATTACTCTCCTTGTTGCCACCTGGTGGAACAATTGCCATGGTTCACTCGTGTTGGCCCTTCAGACCTGGGTGTGCAGCTCAGGGAGACCAGTGCAGGAGCTGAGGGACAGCAAAGAGATCGGTCAGACCCTAACAACACTTTCCAGCAGCAAATTACTTTCTCCTCTCACCCTCCCTATTGCGTCCCTTAAAATAGCTTTTTTGCACACATACAAGGTATTATTTTGGCTATCAGGATTTTTTTACTGTGTCATCCTGCCTATGAAATACAACATTCCCCATTAATTATTATCTTATTACCTTTATTAAGAAAATTTTGATGCTTGTTACTATGTCATATTTTCCTCATCTGGGAATTCTTGCCTAACTTGGTGTAGGCTCTCCAGCCTGAGTGATTTGAAAAGGCCATTGTAAAAAAATTGAGAGAAATAAAAATGTCTTATTGCAGTCAGAGTCCACTCTCTCAATTGAAAAGTGTGGTGTTTTTATATTTTGAGACAGTTTCTCAGACAGCCAGACAAGGTGACATTAAACAAATCACACTAATTACAACACAATTTATGTAGAGATTTTACTGGCCTGCTAATGCTTGGCAGGAGCTGTCAAGAACTAATGTTTCAAAAAAGAGCATTTCCAGCATTCCCTTTTTTGGTTCTGAGGGAAATGATAGAGCCTGTTGAGCTCCCTTGTTTGTGCCAAGGAAAGTGGACCCCAGGCCCAGTGCAGAAGCAGGGAGGGCTCAGAGACCTGACTTTGGGCCATGGCTTTCAGACAGAGTTGCACAGACTATGCTGAGACCCCGGGCAGATCACTCCCGGATGCACCCCATGCCAAAAAAAATCAGCAAGAATTTCTGTGATGCCTGTAGGCTTTACACCTCTCTGGCTTCACAGGCGTTCTGCTGTGCGTGTGTCATGCCCAGAGGTGCACACAAGACCCTGTTATTCTGATATGGAGATACTTTACATGGTTGATGGTACACTGTACAACTGAGGGAAAGATTGTGCATTAGCTGACTTACTAACAGAACAAGGATTAAACGCTTACCTATAAAACTTGCCAACAGCATCATGAAATTTGTTTCCCAGGAGCTTTTAAAGTGCTCTAAGCTTAAACCTGAGAGATACGTAGGGCTTTGCCTCCAATTCACTTAGTTTAAGACTGTGTTCATGTAAGATGATACTTCCCCACATCCAGCCCCAGCTAATTATTGCTTTCACCTTCATAGAACTGACACAAGGGTATGGGACACCCACTCTTCATCCACACTGGTGCTTACACTATGGCTTAAACACTGCAGTTTACAAGAAGCCATCCTGGCCCTGGGAAGTGTTCAGGTGCATCATGCTGATTTTGCTGTAGGGACAACAACAGCCTGGCAATAGTAAATGGCTTTGGGAGCAGGGCCAGGGGGAGAAAGCAGGAGGGGGAGAAGGCTGGTAATGGCCTCTCACTGTGAGGGTTTTCTGAATGAGTGTCTGGCATTGCTGTTGGGACAGGGCTCCCCTCTGTGCAGTGGTCCCTGATCACACACAGACACGGGACACAGAATCACAGAATATTCTGAGTTGGAAGGGACCCACAAGGATCATCAAGTCCAACTCCCAAGTGAATTGCCAGTGCACGGAAATGCAAAGCTCTAGGTTAGACCTTCAGTTCTAGGGAGATTGAGGTGGCATGGGGAAGGGTCTTCAAAACCCTGCTGCTCAGAACTAAATGAGCTCAGACCCCTCCTCTGCTTCTCTGGGACAGCTGGAAATAGAAGGCAATTAGACATATATCTCACTCTCTGGAAAAGTAGAAATGCTCTGGCAAGCTTTTCCTCATGTACTCAAAGGACGACGGTGTGAATAAATGTGAGTAGGAGATTCTCAAATAGGTTGGTAGGTGATCCTCCTCCAAAGAACACTGAACTCAGGTCTCTGAAGTGGTAGCTGAATGCAGGGCTCTCCACACTCAGCTGAGTTGCTGTCATTCTCTCACAGTTATTCATGCAGCCCATGCCTGATTTTGGTATCGTTTGCAAATATCTATAAGCATGGGTATACCTCTGTAGAGCTTGGGCATCTTCTTCCTGGGCTTCTTATGTTTTGCTCTGAACTAGATTTGCAAGCAACTCTGCATCTGTGCTTCCAAGGCTTCATACTGCCAGTGGGAATTTATGATTTCTGGTGAGTCCTGGGTACTTGTTGAAATTGTTCAGGAGGTAAGCTGTATTTTTGAGAAAGTCATAAGGACTCTAAATGGCATATTTAGCATCAGCTGGAGACAGGAAGACCTTAAGGGGCCTTGGTGGAGATGGCACTTTGTGCATGCATAAAGGAAATGTAAACTCCTGCCAACCGTAATAGCACCATTACGTCCTACAGTGCTTGCACATCCAGAGAGCATTTGCAAAAGTTACACAGAGGAGGTTTGTGGGGCAAGGGCAGGGTACTACAAGGGGTAAAGCCTCCATGGGGAATGAAGCCTCCTGGTCTTACCAGCAACTGCAGTTCCTGGAGAACTGAAGATGATCAGCACCTTGTCTCAGCAGCCTTTGGGACCTAGACCTGAGCACCAGCAGACACCCTCCTGTGGCAGTGACACACAGAGTTCCTTTTCCTGTGCAGCTGTACCTGTTGGCACAAGTGACTCTGGCTTGCTGTGTACAGGCGCATTTTCACACTTGACTCACAATTAGTCCAGTGCCACAAGCCAACATTGCCTGTGATTACATGAAATTCAGTAGGATTGAGAACAGATATAGCAGGAGAGAGAAATAGGCCAGAAGAGTTATCTCAAGCAAATGTTGGTGATAGACATTCGTAGCAATACTAAGTTATCAAAAGGAAATAAATATATATTTTTTTTTTCAGAATAAAATTCAAGCATCTGCACTTGAACAGGGTTTGGTGATTGCTAAATGGCTCCATAGACAAGCAAAGAGCTTTATGAACAGGTTTTGCATGAAGCAATTGTTGTTTACACCTGAAACTGGTGTACAAATAAAGCCATCACTCTTTACTGCCAATTCTCCTCTACTCCAAGCCAGAGCAGCCTGTGGAGATGCATGACAGCCCTCTCTGCCGTTGTTCCTCACAGGTGTAGCTTTTATGTATGTTTGCCAGTGGTTGTCAAGGTCAACTCACACACTGAGCCCCATTTAATCCAACAAAGCAATGTGTTAAGAAAAGCAGGGAAGGCATTATTCAGAAAGAGGAACTTTGGCCTTTGATGGAAAAAGCAGAGCATGGAGTTAATTTTCTGCTTTGAATTGCCCTGCAGAGAAATGTAGCTTTTTCTAATGAGTGTCAGGGAAGCCCAGGAACAGAGGACACCATGGACGGAAGTTTTCTAGTGCAGCTGTCTCCCTTCCCTTCCCTTTCACAGGCAGCGACAGAGCCCCATAGACTAAACTTCAACTGGATAGAAAACAAGCCTAAATTGTAAAACACTAAAACATTAGATGTGAAATCCAACATTTTTCTCCCTCCCTATTTCTGTTCCTTTTACACAACCACCACCATAATCTGTTTCTCCTGTATCTTTCTCCTTGCTAAGGTAGGTCACAAGGTGCCTTCACCTGGAGATCAGTTCTGGGAGTTGTGACCCTCAGGTACCTCTTGCTGCAGCCACACACCTCCTGGTGTAGCAGCGTGCTGGGCAGAAGCTGCTGCTTTTGAGCTTCAGGATTGGTGGGAAGAAAGCCAAGGCAAAGCCCTCGGCCTTCTTCCTCCAATATCTGATCCTTCTGCCTGAGCTGTGGTAAAATCCCATATTGCCTTTATGTTACCTGTACCCATATCTCAGATGCTATATATGGCTATGTCCTGGAAAGCTCTTCCCCACTGGTCACTTTGAACTATGCCGTTCCCCATTGGGTGTTTCCTGATCCCATCTCCCTTTAACAGAGCCCTGCAGGGCTTCCGACGGGCTCTTTCTTCTGGGTTACTCAGCCATCTGGATAACTCTGGACCCTCATGAAGCAACACTGGATTCACAATAAACGGCTGATATCCCAAGGAAGAGCCCTCTGTCTAAGCCTTTTATTCTCGTCTGCGCTACCACACCACGCCTGGGGAAACTCTCATCCCAGAGGAGCCAGCAGAAACAGGTTATCTGCGGTAGCTAGGACTCTGTCCTTTGGGAGAGTTACACAACTCATCCCGGCAGGGATCACGCACGCATAAAGACACTGTCACTACCTCGAGAGCATCCCGGCTTTAGCACTAATATCCTGGGATGGCAAACCTCAGCTGCCATAGAAGTGCCAGGGAGCTCTGTGAACCTCAGCACCAAAACTGTGCTCTGCCCGGTGTAGAAGGAGGCAGAAAGCTCTGGGTAATTGTGTCCCTTAAAGCCACCAGGAGCCTAGGGTGAAAAAGTGCCATTGATGGAGCACACATGTGAAGGGAACCAAGGGACTAAAGCCCTGCTGAGTGCTTGCAGTGACTGGGAGGAATGCTGGGAGGTGGTAAGGAGGGAGGAAAGTCTGGGCAAGGCCATAAAGAGGGGAGATGGGGCTGGAGTAAACCCTGGAAGGAGATGGAGAAGCAGAAAGGATGAACAAAGTGAAGAGGTACTGATGGCAGTAGGATCCAACATTATACCGTGCTGCATAATCGTAACGCAGCGTTGTCACAGCTGTGCTTTAAACACCGCCTAAGTTAGATCTCAGAAAAGCTTAAAATGTACTGCTTAGAACAATGTGTTTGGCCCTTTTTCTTTTCACTTCTCATTGACAAAGGAGGGCTCTGGTAATGTCTTCAGGCTTTTTTTCTAGAAATTAACATGTAAGAACACAATTCTCACAAGCTGTGTGACTCACAGAACAGGGGCACTGGGGAAAACATCAGCTATCACAACCTTACCAATGAATGGCAAGAACTAACAAGTCGGGGATTAGGTTTTCCCTGGACCCACCCATTTAAGCTCCTGGTAGCTCTGATCTAGCAGCAGAGAACTGACGTGGGAGGACAGAACACATACTCCCTCCTGGATACTTTCCTTTTGTAGTTGCATGTGATGCTGTCATTTAATCTTGACTAGAAATGGGAACTGATGGTTTCTCTTTTTATGGGGACCATGGATAGGTCCTGTGCAGGCATTCTCAGCCATTCATAGATTTGAAGAGGCAGTGGGAAGCTGGGTCCAGCCACAGCTACCATGGCTGGAGCAGACAGTTTCCAAGCAGGGGTTATACTGGGGTTCACTGCAGCCCGGGCACACGTGTAGCAAGAAGCCAAGACACTGGCTGTGAAACACAAGGTACAGTGTTTTAAGTTGCCCCCTGGCAAGTTTAGTTTAGCACTCAGAAATTCCTAACAAACAGCCAAATCTTTGAACTGTCTGGACAAAACTTCCAAATGGACAGAGCACATATCTTAGAGAAATGTGGGCTGGATCCAAAGCCAAAAAAAATTCAATTCCCCATTCAGACACCAAGTGAGAGACAGCCCCAGCCCTCAGACTCACATGCAGACTCAGACCTCCACATACCTTTAAACAGTGTGGAAACTAATTTTGGCATTTAAAGATAATTCAGATAAAATCAAGTTCATCTTAGTCTTTCATCCAATGAGACAACTGATGTATTTGAAAGTTTATATCATCTTTTAAAATCACCTATGGCTCACTTTTAATGTCTGAAATCATCACACCCGTAATAAATCTCTTCATGGAAGTTCAGTTTCTTGAAATTAAATTAGAATAAGAAGTGGCTGTGTAGACAGATACACAAAATAAAACAGGCAGGGTGGCTTACAGTGATGTATATCGTCTGTAAGGAAATACATCAGTGGTTTCTCATATAAAAAACACCTTTCAACAACTATGGCATGCATTAAATGACACTTTTTAATGCATTTTTTTCCTGCTCAAGTAAGAAAAAGTGATTTGCCTGGATATCTCACTTGCCTGAGCCAAATCCCAGAGGGTGTAGTGTCATTTGTGTCACTGTAAATATTTCTGTTAGATCTCTTTTTGAGGATTCTTCCTCCAAGCTAACATGATCAAAAGCAACAAATAAGACATGGCTTAAGTCTACTTACTTTCTTACAGGTTTTCTGTCTCCTGAAACACATCTTACAAACATGATGAGCATGAACTGGAAGATACCATCTTTAAATTCATAAAGAAATGCATGTATAAATTAGTCCTATGCTAGATTAGATGACAGATCTCTCCCGTAAAGGTACACCATTCACTTTTCCATTTTACATCTGCTCTTCCTTTAAGACTGGTATATTTTTGGAGATGTGATAGATCACTGAAAGCCACAGATACTCCCATCTACTCTCAAACAAGTCATCATTCCTTGGAATTCTACTTTTTTCCAGGAAAAAAATCAAACCATTTGTTTTTGCCGACTATGTTCAATTATGTTTAAACTATTGGTTACCCAAAAGGTCTGCACAGTTAAAACTCCACTAGATGTGAAGCAGCTCCTGATGACACCACATACCACTGTTTAGAGTCATGCTGGCTCAGATAATCTTTTTTGCCCCAGGAAGAAAAAATAACACCCCAAGTGCCACTGCTGCTCAGTTTGAAAGATTTCCCATCAAACACAGTTAGCAGAGACTTGGCAGAGGCCCTTGTTGGTACAGTCCCCAGTTCAGGAGCTCTTTTGGGTTTGTGCTGAGGTTCTCTGCATCACACACCCCATCAGTGAAGGCTCCCTTCCCCTCTGTCCCAGCTCCACTCGGTGACACTGTTTATCCTCTGTCTTCTTCCACCTAGGCTGGTACCCAGCATCTTCTGAGAACTTTCTGCTGACTGAGTTTCATCTGCACATCGACAAGGGATTTATGGCTGCTTCTGCATGGCTTACTGGCTGTACTGGATCTGATTTCCCACTTAGAGTCTTCTTCTGCTTGATGGTGGATGACAAGAGAAGCCAGTCAGAAAACCCTTTCCCTTTTCATCTGTTTCCCAGCAAAAGAAACATTAGCATGTCAGACTGCCAGACAACACACCACGGAGATTCTCCCACATACTGCTTCTTTCTTCCTTTTTTCATGTCAAGAGCTAAAGAGGTGGGTGACAGATTTCCAATGGAGAAGGGGGGGAAATTATGCTGAGCACTGCTATTGTGACCTCTCTGTCTTTTACACTTGAGCGGGAAGGGGCCCTGCAGTGAGGCACTAAAACCAACAGCCTATCCACAAAGCCCCTAGCTAATTAGTCATTAAAAAATAAAATTAAAAAAAAAAAAGACAAAGAATTGCAATCTGCCAAGAGAGGAAAGAGGGCTTTAAAAGAACATACCTTTATAGCCATAAATCTCTAAAGAAGAAGAATTACAGGGTAATGTACAAAGGGTCAATTCAATAACAGGAGAGCGAAAAAGACACCTGAGTTTCCTTGAAGTCACCGGGGAGGCAGCTGGGCTCAGTGTGTTTGCTGCACATACATGTAGCTGGATAATTGCTTGGTTAGGAACTGAAATAGCAGTATGTGGGTATCATCCCAAGGAGAAAGTAGACACACAGAAAAAAAAATTACCAGACCAGCCTTGGGCAAAGTTTCGCTGCATGCAGAGTAGATCAACAATTTATTTCTGAAATTTACACTTTGTAAAGCATAAATAAGCAGGAAGGATCAGCGTGCACCCCAGCAATGTACATACCCTCTGACAGACACTGTGTTTGGCTGTATCTAATGAGGGCAGCGCCAGAAATGAGACTACAGCCCTGCAGGCACTGTGTGCTCTCATGTTGCATTTTTTTTAGCATACACCTCAACTAATCTGAAGGTTAACTTAATTAAGTAAAGCTCACCTCCTTATCAGGCTCTTCTAGGCTTTTACACCACACCAGGTACTGTGAAGCCATTCATTAGGCTTTACAATGTACCTCTCAGCTAAGTAAATATGTGCTAATTGTATTTCACAGAGGGTTCAGACAAAGGTAGAATAGTTAAGCCCGAAGTTTTGAACGTCTGTCATTGGGAGTTGCGTAGGGACCCAGAGAAAAATCTGGGTCAGGGCAATGGATTCCATGGGACCACGGGAGCTGGACAAAGGAGGAGAAGTGACCAGAAATGAATCCTCACACAAAACACCCATTTGAGTGCTGCACTGTTGCCCTGACTTTTGCAGTTCTGGATGTTATCATTCTTTTGTAGCTAGTTTCTCACATTCTTCTATGTAAACATAGCCATGTTATTGTAACGGTATCTTATTGTTTACATTCCTTTCTCCTGGGCACAGAAGTTTAATGGCCATTTCCTTTGACCACTGTGATCAAGGGACGACAATCTCTTTCCTCCAATGGACAGTAATTTCTAAAATGCATATAAAATAAACAGGGCGGGTCTCGCCCGGCAGTTGCTCGGAGTTTCTCCTGCAGTTGCTCCTTACTCTCTTAACAGGTGTGTCTTGTCTTCTTCTTCCTTCGTGTCGTTCCTGCGACACTGCACCAAGCTTTTGGTTTGCCCCCAAGGCTCTTGGGGCTGAGGTTGACTGGAGAAAAATCATGGCCAGTCTGCCCTACAGCCGGGAGGCCCCAGGAAGCCAAGGGCTCTGGGGTACTCTGACAATAAGGATCGTTTCTGATCCATTTTAGGATCCTGCTTTCCTCTTAGAAAAGAATGAGAGCTCACACCCATCAGCATGTGCCACCTCTGGCAGGGCAGTCACAGTGCAAAGCTCCATGGAAACCCTACGTGCAAACACAACCCGTGTCAGCTGCACGCAGCAGGGACACCAAGTGACAACAGGCCTGTGCCTCTCACACTGCCAATATGTCGGTGACAGTGCAGCATGGAGCTCAGTGCAGGGATGCATGCATGTGGACACTGGAGACTGGGGGGAACTGCCTCTTGTTCTTACACGATGAAGAAGGGAGCTTGTCCTGCTGTCCTACAGTCACATATAGTGCAGCAAAAGAAACCCTAAAGAACTGGACAAGGTTGAGAGAGAAAAACCTATATTAAAGAGGTTTTCAAGGCATCCTGCCTTGAGTCCATGTCCCAGTTACAGTCTTCCTGACTGTCTTCACATTCACAAGTTATAATTCCTTACCTCCATTGTTCTTTTCCTATAAAAGATGAATGTAACATTTATTGTTACAAGGAGTACAGTGCCATAATCAGGTTAAGAAAACAATTGGCTGAATGCTGACGTATATTACTGAAAACTTAATTTTGAAAAGCTTCATTTGCTCATTGGGGACACTTGTCTTGTTTACAATGTCACTTCTGTTACAAGTGTTCTTAAGGAGAGATACTTCTGGGAGTGAAAGGAGCCTGACAGCCTTGTCAATTCAGCATGCAGATTTGCCAGTCAGCATTTGCCTCTGCTCCCTCCCCTATCTGTGCTAATAAAAGGGATGTGCTTTAGCCCCGTTTGAAGAAAGAAAGAGAAAGAAATGAAAGAGAGAGAGAGAGAGAGAGAGGAAGGAGGAGGGGAGGGGAAGCATGTGCACCTACAGCAACATGAGGAGTTAGCAGCAGAGGTGGGAAGAGCTGTTTGTACATCACTAGTAGTGTCTGGTAGCATTCCACCAGTTCTGTACCTGCCTTGAAAATATAACTCTTGGTGCTGCTAAATTACTGCAGTCACTGGAGTTTCAGACACAAATACATCTTCCAATGTATTCCTATTTTCATCTTCTCCCTTTCTCAGCATTTTCAAAAAGGCACCACCTCCCACCCCAGACAAACCAGTCATATTAACCTTTTTCCACCTTCAGAGCTTCTTCAGCATTTTTTATACCTATTTACATGAATCAAAGTGTTTGCTTTCAAAGCTGATTTTTCCCATATGCTGCTGCTTTGGAGGCAACCTCAGGAGCTGATTAGCATTTTCCCTTTCACCTACTAGAACCGAATTAATGTTTTAAAGACACATTTTTCTCACCTTCATGTTCATATTTAGCTTATTTTAAACAAGTAAACATTTCTTAAAAAAAAATAAATTGTTGTAGTCCCAAACTCCTCAAATTTATCCTAGAGGAACACGTGCACTCTGATACAGGAGATGAGCAGTCCATAACTGTGCAAGTGACAGTATCTCTTCACTGCCTAACTGGAGAGGCACACATGGATTTGCAACTCTAAGCAGGCTCCCAAATATTAGCCATTTTTGAGGAACTTTTGATAATCTTCATTTCAATCTTCATTTTCTTTGTCCTCAAATTAAATCACATATGAGCAGCCTATCAGAACTAGCAGAGCTCTGCATGGTGTGCTGACTCTTTTTCTAAACCTGGAACCTTTGGCATGTGAGGTCTTACTCAGCCAACAAGGTAGCAGAGGTCAATGATTCGAAAGTGTCCTCTCTAAAACAGGAAGAACCCATTTTATTGGCAAACTATTAGCAGCAAGAGATTAGGTTAAGACTGCAAATAATGAAAGCATGACAAATGCGTGTATTTGCCCCCCCCCCCTTGATCCCGTTATTATGTTATCTGGTATAAAAACTATAACCTGCCTCCTTCCAGCAGTATCCTTATTTTTAGAAAACCTAGAGTTTGCCCCTGAATTTTGAGAGGTTGACTCTGCAGTAAAGAGCCACAGGTTTATGCAGGTTTATGCAGACTCCTCTGGCTCACTGGGAAGGTCAGGAGAGGTATGCATAAACCCATGTGGCTCAGGGTTGTATGCCAGAAAGCTGGAGCTGAGAAGTACATGCTGAGATAGTACTTTACACCGTCCTGTAAAGCAAAACAAAACAGGAGCAGAGCCGGAGTCACTTTGTTGAAAGAAGCCTAAGTGGAAATTTTTGCTAAGAAGTGCAAGACTGCCAAACCCAAAACAACTTGAGACTACCTCCCAGTTCAAGGCTTGGAAAATGTGTTCTGGGTTAAGAGCTACACATTCTCCTAAAAGCCCATAGTTTAGCCTAAAAGTCAGTCTGATTAATTCATACACAGGCTAGGTGGGAGAAACAGAATAGAGCTAGGGGGAAAAAAAGTAATTAAGGGAAAATACAACTTGGCAGTTCTGTGGTGGTGGAGATACTGGGTGCTATTAACAGTCAATGGGATTGATGTCGGGGCACCTTTAGAAAAGTCAGCAGTTAATAAGAAACAGCATTAAGAACAAATTGAGGTGGGTAAAATTTACTGCTCTCTCCACTGAGACTGTGGATGGAAAACTTGGAGACAGCTGGTGAAAATACTAAAAGAGGCCAAACAAACAAATTCCACTAGAACCAGCAGAGTGGTTTTAAATCATGTCCTTTAATAGTCTAACATTCGCATTACCGTAACATGTCATTGCATTATTTGGGTCTGCAAACAATTGTTGAGTTCCCAAGTTCTGCTGCTGGAAAAAATGATGACCTGGGGGAAAGAATTTCTGTAGTAAATACCTCAGCATGAATAATAAGATGAGGTTATTTAAGCGACAGCTCCTTGAAAAATTAGCCTAACTTCCTAATAACTGTACTACATAGCTTAAAGAAATCTAATTTTATCTCTGCCTCCCACACAGTAAATCTCCCTATCACATTCTTTCCTTGCTTCATTGCTATTTCTTTGCTTAATAATCACCTACTTAAAAGATTGTGGTTAATATTAATAATGGGCGAATTAGATACACAGAAAAACAATGTTTTCTGTGCTTTCAGAGATACCCAGCATGACTGTCATTAAAGCAAAAACCAAAGCTGGAGGAGGGAGCACAGAATCCTAGGCAGGCTGCAGTGGAACAGGGCAAGGACTCTGGCTAACGTAGTGTTGAGCAGACAACATTAGTCAGCGTTGCAATGCTGAAATATTTAACAACGGGAGCGGCTCTCCCCTTCAGCATTTTTCTCCCATAAACTAATTAAGCTATAATATTATGAGCACTTCCTTTGAGGCTAGGCTTTCCTCTTAGCATGACTCTTGGCAGGCTGAGCAAAGCTGGGTTATCGCTGTGATGAAAAATCTGGCACTACATTTTGCCTCAGTCTCCTTTATTTTTTTTTTCAAAGTTCTATACAAAGACACTCACATGCCCAATGGCTCAATCTCACTTCCAATTAAGTCAATGATAAAACTCTCATTGACTTAAATGGGAGCAGGTTTGCATCCCAAAGGCTAACAGTCAAGGCTTTTAACAGTCAGACTACTAATGGGGAAAGTAGAAAGAGTTAGAAAATGTCATCATCTTCTCTTTTCTTAGGAGCAGTAATTCAAAGTGAATAGAGTAGGCATGTTCGATTTGAAATTATTTTCAGGGAGGAAAAATACGTAGTGAATCTATTTTTAATGCGGTGATTCAGCTCTTCTTATAATACGTGTGGATGGATCTGTTGCAGAGAAAGAGGCAGCACATAAGAATTATTGACTCTCCCTTTAAATAGTTTGCAAGGAGTTTCTTAGCCCTTACTATATTCAGCACTTGCTATATCACCTAGCCTGTGCAGCAGTGTACACTGCTAATAAAACGTTTTGGCCAGTTAACTGGGTTATATTGGAGTCCACTGTTGAAAAAAGAGAAAAAGACCTGGAGTGCCCGAGATGCTTCCTCAGCACTAGGCTCTGCTACGGAGAGAGACCATACGAGGGCAGGAAAAAAGACAATTTCGTTTTTCTTTTTAAACCATTGACAAGATTAAGCAAAAGAAAGAGATTAGATTAACAACAGCCACATTAATGTTAATTTCTCTTGCTTGAACAAACATATTTTTGGAGAGGGAGGAGTAATCCAAAAGGAAAAAAGCCTGGAGAACAGGCTTTGAAGACACTCTGGCAGAGACACCCAGCATTTAAATTTCCTATGAACCTTTCAAAGGTAGATACTTCCACTCAACCTTCTGTCTTGGGTTGCATGAAGGTATAACTAAAGGAATGTATTCTATCATCATCATCTCCATCATCTGTTGATGAGTTGTTAACGATGGGTCGTTCACAACAGCTGACCACTGCACCCCACACCCTCCAAGATTGCAAACTGGGCATTAGATAAGAGGCAGGTGATGCCTCTTTATCTTCACATCAATGACTCAGTCCTGATAACATCTTCTGAGAAGCAGTGACTACTCTGAGGAGGATCATCTTCAGTAATAGGCCATCAAAGCCACCTGAAATGACATAATCCCATTGTGATATGCCCCGCCCCAAAAAAGAAGGAACTGAACATCCTACCCTTATAAAAAGAGTGGAAAAAACAACACAAGACACCCATTTCCACTATATCTCTGAGAGGAAAGGGATTTCACAACCATCGGACCCCCAGAGACAGACAGGATTTCTTCCACTTCAACCAAGACCACATCCATCGCTCCATCAGAACTGCAGCCACTACTTGACTGGACTGCTATCACCACCCTGACCAACAGGGTGTCAGGGTGTACTGTGACGTTGTCAGTTTAGTATGGTGTTTCCTATATTACCGCTTTTATTTTAATTTCTCCTGTTAAACTGTAGTTCTGACTTGGAGTGCCTTGCAATATTTTTCTGTGGGGTTAATTCCTCCGCTGGTTTGTTTCCAAACCAGTACACCTTCCCAGCCTCAGTGTGATTCCCACTCTTTACAGAGAACAGAGGCACCCACTCAGAAGTGCAGTCCTCTGGGAGCAGTGCTTTAATTTCTCCTCCTATCCCCCCTCTCCCCTACCCCACACCAGCAGAAGAGGGATGCAGGTTGCAGAGTGACTAAGATGCAGTCCCCAGCACACAGGGGCTTCTGCTGGCCGGGACTGAGAAGGGAGGACATTGCCACCGCTGACTGGGCCTTGAAATCTGCTCCCTTGCAGGTCAGCATGCTGCAGTGAGCCAGACCCTGATGGATACTCAGCTCAATTCTGGCATGCATGCAGCTGGAGGGCTGCCACGGGAACCCTGCGGCTCCTTGCCCGGCACTGCCCCAGCACAATGGAGGCATTCTGGGGAGGATGACACCATGGAAAGTTTGGAACCTTCTGCCAGCTGGATTTAGTGTTTCTTTAAGATGCCCATGACAGGCACAGTTGTAACTGCATACCATGTGTGGGAACAGGGAAGCCTGCCCTGCCCTGTCACAGTGTTTAAAGTATTTCCATCTATTCTGAGTCTGCTTTGTTCACCAGCTGGTGCATGGGTTCCACCTGTAGTTATGTCTTTCATCTCAATGGCTTTTCTACTCCTTGCTTTTCCCCTGCTAGCAGAGTAGAAGGAAATGTGTTTGCCTTTTGCAACGTTTATTATCAAATTCAAACAGAGAACAGTGAACTGTAGCACTGCCTGAGTAACCTGGTGTGATATGTCCACACAGGATGGAGACATAAAGGGAACAGCTTTTGTGAAAGATGTTCAGGTTCGGCTTGCAGGTTTGCAATTCTTCTGAAAAATTGAAATGGCCTGTGCAGCAAAGACTGTGAGAAAAGTTTCATGACCCATTACTTCAAAGAGAAGCCAGGTGGCTCAGCAGAAGTTGATAGAGTCGCTCTGGATGAACACAAGGGAAACAGGCATCTCTAACATTGTCTCCCAAATGTTTGCACCTCTTCTCTCCTCAGCCCATGGTCTGGAAAATACACCTGCACACACCCACACATGCTCTGTTTTTGTCTCCTTTTCTGCACCACTCTCCATTCCAAGCCTTTTATGATTGTCATGGCTTCAAAATTCAAAACAGTCCTAGCCTGCTTCTGCAATTAAAGCAGAGATTGTGGATTTGCATTTCTGTGTCAAATGTTGAGGGCCAATGGCATTCCAAAAAACCATAAAGTTGTTATGGAAGTAGTAGCTCAATACAAGTGCCCACTGCAACATATCCTGGAGGAGGAGGCAGTGCAGTTCTGGACAATGTGGGTCTGGATCTCCTCCTCTTCCTCTCTCCCTCAGCCTCTGATTCTTCCTCCCTTCCTCCCTCCCAGCCCCCTTATAGCAGAATGACTGATGCTGGTGGCCTTTGCCCACTCCCATGCTGCCCTAATGGGATATCCTAATCCCAGCCAGATTGCCTCCTGCTCCAGGTGCACCACATAACCAACAGACCCCCTCTGGGTCCCTATAGCTCAGAGCTCTTCCTGGCACAGTGCTTGCAAGGAAAAGACGTACCAATGACACTGTGTAGCAAATCTCACTGATCTCTCTTCTGCTGCCAGCTCCATCTCATCTCTGGAGAGCAGAAACAAGAGAGCAAAGCATCAGAAGTACAGAAGTGGGACCAGACAGGAACCCAAGCTTGAGGTGACAGCACCCAGTGATTGGCACAGTCTGGTACCGCATGCAGGAAGATCAGCCATGCTGCCACAGAGTCATTGTGTCAGCAGGATGCAGGAGGGTTAAGGACAGGGCTTGTACTGCCACAGGATTCTCTCTGCCTTTAAAAAAGGTAGACCACTTTGAAAAATGTCCTCTCACAGCTAACTATCTTTGCAGGCCAGTGAAGAGGTAAGAAACCCCCTCCTCATTTTCCTGCTGCCACAGGTACCAATCTGACTCAACCCATCGCTCCCATTGGGATTCTGTGTCTACCCTCTGTCGGATTTATGGGATTGCTCTGCCAGATCTTGCCTTGCTTCCTTCCTTTGCCTGCAGGGAGGAGGCATGTACCCACAAGTAGCCTGCTGTGCCCAGCCTGGCCCCATTCAAGGAGCACTATGGGGACCTGAATGCTCACCATGCCTTTTTTGGCGAGGCTTAATTTACAGGGACAATCTCTTTTCTGACTACTTCAAGTTCACCCAAGGCTCTTAATGGATGTTTTCTCTGAATCATGACTACTGATAAACATTCTTCATTAAAGTACTAAATTAATCTCTGCTGAATATATGTGATGCAGCCTGAAGCCCACCTCAATCTCCATTAGCTGCATTGTTCTCACAGCCGAGAGAAACAAGATTTATTTTAGTCAGTAAAGTGAACAAACACCACCTGTGATCCACTCAGGAAGCTGACCTGAGCTCGAAGGTGACATTTTTACTGTTCCTTTTTGACTATAATCGAGGCTAATGGTGCATGGATTATTATGTTTCCAGCAAAGCTGCCTTTTTCAGTTGAAAATGAGGTTTTTGTCAATTAAATACTCAGGGAAACAAAGATATGTAGACTACACATATGATAATTCTATTTAAAAAACATACTAAAAGGACCTTTAAAGAACGGCACTGTGAATGACAGATAAGTTTTTTTTTTGTGGTTTGAGTGAAATGCCACTTTTGGTCTCATGCTCTATATAGTGATCACAGACTGATGCAGCCTGCAAATATAAACAGTTCATTTGCTTTCCAGGAAACTCATTGGCTAAAGTAACTTATATAGTGTCACTGTTTCACAGATAAACAGGCTAAGTCAGTTTCTTATCCTGTCAGTATGGAGCTCTGACAATCACTAAGTTCTATGTTTTGAACAGAGATGGAGAAACTCTTTCAGTGAACTGCACGGAACTTTCAAAGCATAAGCAGAGCTCAAATGAGGACAAGGATGGTTCTTTACCACATCTCTTTTTCACAGTAAATGCAACTCCTGGAAAGTTCAGAGCCCATAAGAGTGCAGGTCTTTTCCATATATGTTTCAAAGCAGGTTTCTTCCAGCAAAATCAAACAGTATATGCCAAAGAGATGACGCCGTCCTACTTTGTCCTTCAAGATGTACTATGCTGGATTTCCTGCACATGGATGACAGTTAAAAATACAGTCAAGAATTACATACTAGAGCTTGCATCCCGTTACGTCCTCTGTCCTGGGACTGTCTGAGGGTCTGAGCCCTAACAGACCTTAACAACTTTAGTGCTCATTAAATCAGAGGGGGCTGAGGGTACTCAGAGCAGGGGGAGGAGGAGAAGGAGGAAGCAAAGAACAGATGAAATCACAAAAGGTTCAAGCATGCTTAGGATAAACCTTTAGGTTTTATGTCCCACACCGAGTGTCCTTGTCTGTTGCTACCCAAGAACACAAGATGAAATCAGAGCCCCTATGGGGAGAACTTGGATGATCGTGTCAACTTGTGCTGCTCTGTGCAACAAGTCAGACCAGATGGGAATCACATGCTGCAATTCAGAACCCAAAGGAAGATAAACCTCATGTGAAAGCAAAGGAGAGAGAAAAGAGCCTTTTAAAAAGGAATACTTTAGGTCTGTTCAGGACTGAGCTTTGCTTCATTATTTGAAGCAAATCTTGTGAAGCAGATAAATTGTAGACACTAAGACTAATGCTGTAGTGATTATTACTGTCAAAGGCATCTAACTCCTTCAGATTCCCTGGAAAATCCCTGTACTGCTGCATGTTGCACTGACGGAACTGAGTATGGGCTCTGACTAGTACAGGAAGAACTAGCTCCCACCATTTTCATGCTTCATCCATGGTTTCTATAGCAGGTTTGGCAACATCTCAAAGCTTCCTCAGCCCTATACATATTATCAGTTACGTTATGTTACAGTGCTGCATTTTAATTGCTGGGCTTTCTGAGACAGAGGGAGCCGAATCTAAATATATCTCAAGCGCCAGCAGTGATATTTAGCACAGCTACTGTAATTAAGCATTCAGCCACCGCCAACAAATAAACTTCTCACTTCAGCAAATAGGTTCTCTGAAAAGCACCTGAATGTTTGACAAAATTCCTTTTTCTGTTATTTTAATATCATTAGGAGGCCTTGGCTTTCTTGATTGGTGGGGTGTGCATCTAAACTGCCAAGAAATTACCCGTTTTCGATCACAGCTCTTTTCTGAACACAGACACTGACAGCTCTAACAAAGATGCTCAGCTAGGAAGCTTTTTCTCCTGTAAGAGAAATGAAATTTTTCTGAGTTAAAACCACTAATTACAGTTTATAATAACAATACTTCCTGGGGAAAAGAAATCAAACTATACTTAACTGCTGGGTTTTTTTTCTTTAAACTAGGCGTTTGGCTACAGTCTGATGGCTAACTACTTGCAAAAGTCTTCTCAACTGATATAGTTTAGCTGGTAGATTCCAGAGCAAAAAAATACCCCTCTCTGGCACTATAGGCATATTTTTCTGTCCAACCATTTGCTTTGTAATTCAAGTGCAAAACTTAATATATGCAACAGGAAGTAAAGTATTTGAATAAAGATCACTGAAAAAAATCCTGAAGTACATCCTTCACTTTGAGTATTTTAGGAAGCTCTTGGAATTTTTGCTAGTCCATATGTGATAGTTTAGAAAGGGGAAAATCACTATGTAAAATGCTTAGGCTGTAGGAAACTTTGCAAATGCAGAGATTTACACTCAGAGCTCTGCTCCTCTATGCAAGTGCACGTGCCCCTCTTCTGAAGTACTGACACCTCCAAGGCCTTCCACTGGCATGGGAAAGTTTTTCTCACTCCCTTTGCCCTCAGGTGATGTCTGAACATGACTTGTATTTGAGAATACTAAGATGGAGCTCCTCTAGCAAAATTTTTAAGATTATCAGATTTAATGCTTCCAGGATTGAAAGAGGTGCTGGAGGCAGAGATGTGCACACACAAAGGTGCAACAGTTGGCCTTTTCAACCCAGTGGGAATTAATGGGGTAATAGATGGCATTGGACTAGTCTCTCATGGGTTATTTGCTAATTCTTTCTGCTGACTTGCACCAAAGCTCAGGAAATCAAACAGAAGAGTATAAATGGCATTGAAAATTCAGCCAGAAGTACTGACCAGAAGGCCACTCTCTTACTGAAAACATTCTCTTATTTAAATTATAACTACACAAAGTGTGCAGGAAACATTGAGCCTGATCAGAGAAGTGAAAGAGAGAATATTTATTTACATTTATTGCAGGTACATTTTTATTTTCCCACAGGAAATGGTGATCTAAAATGGACTACAAAAATACAATATTTATGTGGTAAGGCAACCTTCAAAAAACTCTGTCTTGTGCTGACCCAAGGTTTAGTTCCTGCTATTCTTAACACCTTAATCAGAGCTTCATTTTGTGTGTGTTGCCACTGAAATCAATTAGTAGAGGATGGGGCAAAGTCTGAGTGATCAGGGACAGTGTGGAAACATATCCTAAATTATTCAGCTCTGACACCAAAATCTAAAGGCGTCTGTTGCCACATGAGGAGACATGTCTTTGCAGCTTCCTAAAAGATATCAAAATGGAAGGACTGGAACACGAACATTTTTCATCACCCTTATTATGTTATTTTAACAACTCAAAATTCAAATCCATAATCCTCTTCTGAGTATTTCAGTATTTCAATATATTTTTAATGCATATATTTAAAACATTATATCCCAGTATATCCAGTCTAATGCAGCATTAAAAAGCAAGATTTCAGTTGAGTACACGTTATTAGATGGGACAAAAAGGCATCCAATGTTTTAACCAAACAGCAAAGTTAAGCCAAAACAAAGAAATTGTGTTGCAGCTCCTACCCAAACTGAGGCACACCCTAAAGTCAGCTGCTGAAAAGAGTGAAAAATTTGTCCCAGTGAGAATCAAAAAAATTCAATGCTAATCACAGGCATGCTCTCTGCTCAAAACATGTGAGGATACTTAGCTCTTGTTCTGTTTCTATGGAAAGCTCACACTTAAACTGCTGAAGTACAGAAAGAAAACTGCTGAGTTTCAATAGGACAGATCATGAGATAATTGCAAACCGTTTAGCATTTAGTTCAGCGATCCTAGTCAAACTTGCAGAAAAAACAGAAAATATCAATGCCAGTGGCATTGCAAGTCAGTACATTTTACTACCTGATTCAAAACTTTCAATCTGCATTCAAGAGCAGGCAGAAATCTGACATCTCCTTTGGATCTAGGAGAAAGCTTCAAAGGCTAATGCCAAGGATCACATTCCTGAGTCTGCTTCTTTAGATGTTCAGTGAAGTCCCACGCCCGTACCCGTCTCTCACTTTCTCTTTACATCTCTTTCACGTTGGTTTCTTCTACTTATCTCAGACTCAGTTGAAAAGATGTGCCCCTCTGGCTGCAACACAAGACACGAGGGTTCAGAAAAGCTCCCATGTCCTGTGTTGTAGCCGGAGGTCTCACAATAGTTTAGAGCAAAGCCTCTGGTGTGCAGGTTCCTTTCGCAGGCAAAGCTCTTTTCCTGTACTTTTGAATTCAACCTATGTGTCAATCTGCGAAAGAGAAGTGGAGAAGAATGGAAATCAGGTGCACAGATAACACTGTGTGCTATTGGTACTGTCAACACTGCAAATGGAAAAAGGACGTGAGTAGTTGCCAACCTGGGGCAGAAAAGCCAAGTTCTGACCTGGAATCAAAAGCTGCCATTCAGGTGACCTCAGCAAAGACACGCCAGCTCACAGCAGTTTGAATCAGCCCTACTGACTTTCCAGCATGATTTCCACATCTTGAAGGATGAAAGCATTTCTTTGGCAACTTTGCCAGCACCTGTTCTTTCAATAGTAGATAAAGCTAAGCAAATAATTAGCAACTAATCACATAAAAACAAATGCTGCCTTTGTTTCTTGTTTGCAAATTGCCCTTACATGGATCACATTTTCAAATTTGTTATGCTGAATTATTTATAAATGCCTTCATAATTAATAATTCCAGGTCTGCAGATCACTCATAAGGAGTTGTGAAGATTGGTGGATCACACTGCATTTCTTAACTATGTAAGTCATGTAAAACTTATTCCTGATGAGGTTAGTTGTCTAATTAACTCACTGACACTGTGCATACACAGCTCAAGAAATCACTTTTAGTGAACATCCAAACTTATGAATTTAAAAGGGGTACTGCTGACAACAGTTTCTGCTAATAAAGCTGTGTACTAAATATCCACAGAAAACAACCTCTTGAAACAGTTAAAAGAGTTAAATTGAAATTCACTTGTGAATCCAAGCAGATATTCACAGGACAGCATTTTTTTTTACTGTTTGCTCAACTCAAGTCATAAATTAATGCTAACGAAAATATTCAGAGCTGTTGTTGAATATCTTATGAGCACGGTATTTACTTCTATGTGTTCTTTTCCCTGTGGACTTACATTTCATTCCCAACTGAAATGGTTTGAAAAGCAGAGCTTGAAAATCCTTTTAGATATATATATGTGTGTGTATATATATGTATACATATATATATATATATATATATATATATATATATATATATATATATATATATAAAATGTCAATCCAGAGCAGTGTATTGCTGTGCATTACAATAAAGATCAGCAATTTGAAGCCAGGTACACAAGACAAGATTATTGCTATCTCTGTTCAAAATATCTTTGTCAAATTTGTTGGGTCATTGTCTCTGATTCTCCACATCCTACTTCTGTGCTGTTGCTACTTCGTTTGGTACTTTTGCTTCTCCAAACAAATTTGAAGAAGCGGGAGAGGAAATGAAGTGTACTTAGCTGCTATTTTTATGGAGATAACCAACTAAATGCCTGTACAGGCACTCTGATGACAAGTACTCACATTAACAGAATTCAGCAAATTAAATAAGCTGTTTGCTCTAAAATGTCAAACTTCTGTTCAAAAGATTTAAATTTTTTTTAAGCTTTTCTATCTACTCCAAATAAAACTCACAGCTATCAGTTTGTTCATTTCCAGATTTATCTTGCACACAATAAAGTACAGTTCAACTGGTTGGGCCTCAGAATAGGCAAAGGACAAAGCTGTGAATTAAAAGGTCTTTCTCTATAAGGGCATCAAAAGGAAGGCCATCAGCATTTTTGACAGTATCATGGCTCTTAAGGCTGCCTAAGGATGAGTGCATCAACAGTTTTCAGCCATTGGTTTGCAACTTGAAGAATCCCCAAATCTTTTTGTGTATGTATTCTGCGATTTTTGCTATGAATTATAGAGTTTATCTAGAAATTAGTTATTTCCAGCAACCTGCCTTTCATATCTCAGTTGCATAGTAAAAAAAATCCCAAACACTTTTACATTCAGTGTGAAAAAAAAACATGCTAACCAAGCTCCATCTGTCTTACCAATTCCCTAAACTGTGCCTATATAGGCACTAAAAGGAAATCAAAACACAGAGTACTAGAAACTTGGGACCCAGAATTAATCTGCTTTTTACAGAAAAAGTATGTTCAGATAAAACTAAATGATTCATTCTATCCTATTTCCACAGAAAGGAAATTCAAGGTTAGAGCTGAAATTGCATCCTTAAAGATTTGCTGATGCCCTGTGGAAAAAGCATGAAAATCATTTGAGTTAGAGAATATTCTGCTTAATTATTCTGTGTTTCCTCCTTTTGTGTCTCCTTGTTTTTGTTCCCTGAAGGCATTTTCGAGAGAAGTTAGTCTGAGTCCACAAGTCTCTGTGGAAGAAACCTCACTGTCTGCTCCGTGTGGCATCTCAAAGAGGAAGCAGGATGTATGAGCACAGCAACCTGCTCTATACAGCGCATCCTTTTACCTGTTTTATACCACCAACAAGGGTAAGTTGATTTATGGATAAATGGGAAACCTGCTCATTCCTCAGGATTCATTTCCCTAGTCTGACAGTGCAATCATCTTTCACTCCACAGCTATAAACTTTGAGTCACGATGAATACTGATGGAATGGAGGCAGAGATTTGCAAATCACCTCTTGCCTGGTGTTTCACTCCCCTTTTCCCCATTGTGAGTGGAAATTGGAAGCTGCAGTGCAAATGATCATTGAAATCTGGCCTCTCAGCTAAGCTGGCCAGTGTAATCCTCACAGTGAGTCACCCAAGAACAATCACTGGCAGATACCATGAGCCAGACAGTCATTACTTCTGTGGTCTGCATAAAGAGCAAGAACATAACGTGTTCATAGGACCAGAGGTGTCCAAGGGGTCTTTCTGTGGGGTAAGGAGATGCCATTCCAGATCCAGTGATCAAATTAAACCTCTAAACAGGAGGTCCAAGAGAAATTCTGACTTCCACCATAAGCCCACACATGAAATTTCGTGGTGTGGCTGGACCCAAAATGAGAAGGGAATTATTTTCCAGTTTCAAAAACACATTACAGAAATACTTAAGCCACAGAATATGAATTTGAACTCAAGCCAGGGTGATTTTTCCTCATCTTCAAGCCATTAAACATAAACTAGCAGTTTCCTTTGGATCTTGATACTGTCTTCTCTGCCCATTAGTTCAGGGAGAAATTTCTTGTCACCGTTGGAATCAATTTGTTTTCCAGACACCACTCTTGGTAATAATTTTTGAGTTTCTGACAAATACTCTTTAGTTGTCCTAATTAAACTTCACATCTCTTCCACACCAGTTCACCTTTTTCTTTGCAGAGAACAGTTTTGCTGGGGCACACGAAAAATTTCAGTCATTTTCTAGAAAAATACATGTGAGTATGTGTTACAATTTACCTAACCATTGTGAATTAATTTGCTGTTTAAAGTGACACTGTACTAATTACATATCAGCACATTAATGTAGCTGCAGGCTGTAATAATTTCCATGTGAAAGAACAGTGCACACTTCAAGCAAAGTCCTCAAGAACTGTTTTGGAATTCAAGAAAAGCAATAATCAATTCTGTTGTTGCTGCTACTTCAATATGAAGCAAAGAATTGGATAACTTTATTTTTAAGAAGATCAATCTCTATTTACTAGTAGTAAAACAATTTTGACAAACTCTGCCCTTGAATGAACACAAACCCTTGTGGTACTCAATAGGTACACATCACCTCAGGCAGAATTTGGCCCTCAGTGACTTTAAGCATTCCTTGAACCTCATCTTCTTCTGATCTATATCCACAGTGGGTTTTCCCTCATTCCAGACTCCAAAGCCAATAACTATGCAACTTGGGACAAGGCCTTTGTGGGTCATGTGGCAGTTCTGCTTTGACATGGTCATACACAAGCTTTATTAGTGGTGACTGTTAAACTTTAACTAGCACAATTTAAGACAGAGAAAGAAAGGAATTTACTTTTAAACATGGAAAGCTTGTTTTTTGATATTTTCTGAATTAAAGACTGTGATTTAAAATAATCCTGTAAATTGAAAATCTATATCTGATATGGCTGAAGAGGGACTTCTAAACCTAACTGTCTTAAATATAGATTTTAAATCAATATGAGTAGTTTTGGAGCATTACTGTTCAAGGATTTTGTGCCACTGCTGTTAAAGCATTATTAATTCATGCTCTTATCTTTCTCATTTCATAAAGTGTGTGGGGTTTTTTTTCTGCAAGTTTATTAATGTAGGAACTATAATCCATCTTTTTCTATTTCACCTTGGTATTGTCTCCCCAGATCAAAGTTAGATTATAACACAGAGTGAATTTCATAAATTATTTTGAATGATTTTAGAGAAAAAAAAAGGAAAGGAGAAAAAAATGCAGGTTAAAGTCAGAAACACATCACATATCACACAATTTACCAAGAAGCAGTCAAGACTGCTTGAGATAATCTGCTAAAACTCAGCAATAAAAAGTTTGTTTAATTTCTAAAGATGGCAGATGTCATAAAAAAAAGAGGCTGATGCAAAAATAAAACCTCCAGAGTCTGGCAGTTCTGTTTGGATGTCAATAAAGGATAATGTAACCTGTCAAATTTGCAAGCATGTTTTATCCAACCATCATATTCTACCTTCACCACTCAAGCATTACCTTCCAAGAAACATCCGCATCTGCCTGATTATTCTAAAGTAATTCTGATGAAGAGAGCAGGTTGCAAATTAAAAGTGCCTTTCTCTTACTAGTTTTCTCTCTCCTCCCCCCATCCTCACTTTTTAATTCTTAATCTTTTACATTTCAGTTAATTTTTTCTTGAAAGGTTAAGGAGCTAGCAATTATTTCAATGGCTCTTGCAGCTTTAGGCTAAGTGTCTCATCTGGCCTTTATTTTAAGGAGCTTCCCTTCATTCTTCCTACACAATGTCTCTTGGTGAACACTGAGATTACCCCAGAGCTGTGTAACTTGGAGATACTGAGCCTGTTCCTAGTGGAGCATACAAACCATGGTATGGAGATGGCCTGCAGTTGCCACGGTAATCATGCTTCACACTCCATTGAGCTGGGGTTGCACCACCAGACAAAATTCTAAAGGCTACTGCTTGGTTTATGCTGATTTGGACAAATTCTCTCTCAGGAAATATTTTTTTTATTCCTATATCCACTATGAATTTTCCAAACATTTTCACTTGTCTTCTATTAGTCAGCCCTCACTTTCTTCTACCATCGGTTCACGCATTGTGACTTTGCAAAGTTTTGGAGGTTGTTTGACTTTTTCCATTATATATGTTCAGTTCTGGAAGGAGGCCCAAAAAAAGCACACAATCTCAACCAATTGAGCATTTATTTTGAGGCTTCTGCTGACAGTCCTCATCACTGAACTGAGAAAGTTTATATCATATCCCCATGATATCTCTTCATGTTGTTATGCTTGATAGATTCAATCACCCCGGCCACTGTGTTTCTGGAGAATCTGTCCAAATTCTGCATCAATCTCCAAAGAGAGTCTGAAAGTCAAAAGCTCTGTTGCTTGTTTTTCAGCTGTACAACAAACATTAATAAAATGCACAAATCAATCAAGAACACAGCTATTTCAGGAGCTCAGAAGGATGGAGCACTGGGTCAAGATGAAAATGTTTATGCCATGATTCTCTGGCATCAGTACTTAGCAAACCCACCCTTGCACAAGCATTCCCACCTTAGGCAGAGTTGGTTTATGCTGTGAGGGGGCTGCAGTTCTTTATCTAGTGGCTTGGGTAGCACAGAGGAAACACATCTCCACAGACAAAACAAAAACTGAGTCAGGCATTACTACCTAAAAAAAAAGTGTGTATTTCCTAAATCAAGGAAAAGAGAGTGGAAGCTGGCCTAGCACTTCCACTCACCACAGAAGAAAACCCACTTTCACCACAGGACTGGCATCAGTCTGGGAGAAAAGGCCATCAGCACAAGCTCTGTCTTGCCAGGCAGTGCTGTCCTCCCACGGCCTGCAGGGCCATGCTCTCCTTTCCATGTAGTCACTGGCACATGCCTGCACATCCTGCAGTAGGGATGCTGCAGTTGGCATGGTTCAGGCTCCTTTGTCTCCCTGTTCCTGCGGGGTGAGGATGCACAAGGAGACTGTAATTGTCTTTATGACAGGCCATAATTTTTTTCCACTTCTTATTCAGCTGTGATTTGAGCTGTCCTTCTCCCACAGAAATGTGCTTGTGTAACAGCATTTGTGTCCTGCTTGTGTGCACTTAACAGCATCTTTCCACTGCTTTTTGGGTACCAATTTACAAAGCAGAGTTAGGCAGTTATTAAAACTGATCTAATTAATTAAATGAAATAGCAGCAAGGGAAGGCATGTGGCTGTACACAAGCAGGACACAAATGCTGTTACACAAGCACATTTCTGTGGGAGAAGGACAGCTCAAATATCCTCCACGGATACCATGACCCTTAGACCAATGCCTCCATGGGCTGGAGCCATGCCACTGAATATTGCTTCCTGGAGAACTGGGAAGCTCTTGCAGGTATTTTATGTCTGGGAGCCCTGCCACTCCCTAGCTTATCTACAGTTATATGGAAAGTGTGGGACAGAATTAACAGTGAAAATTGTATTTTAAAGGTGGAACTGAACAGGTGTCTGCTAATGTATGTAAAAATCTTTGGCAGGTTTAGAGCTGGTGTCCAGAGGGCACCAGAAAATAGGGTTGGACACAGCGTGACTGGTGTGTCACACTGACATACAAAAATGAGCCTCCCAGGTGCTGCCAGACACATGCTGCATTTGCTATGTAGCTCCTCCCAGCCAGCCTATGGAAAGCCTGTAACTTCAACTTCGCAGAAACTGATTTCCATATTTACTGTTAAGCCCCTGACAGTGTTGTCTGTGGTATGTAACTCAAACATGCTGAAGAATGGAACTGATGATGGATTTAGAGATGCTCTAAATTTGCCAGTCTGTAGGTGGTTTTGTCCATTGCTACTTCCTTCCAGTACTAAGAACTGACGATTGCTTCCAGAATTAAATACTCTGTATGGAAAAATTTTTCCCACAGCACAGCTGACAGAAATTTGAAATGAAATAATAATAATGTACAGTCCATTTGCTGTCTAATGTATGTGTGGGATTGAATAGTACTTTGCAATTCTTGCTAAATTACTCTAACTTCAAACTGAATTAAAGTACTTAGCTGCCACTACATCATCGAACTTTGATAGCTGGATCTATTCCAAAAGTGGGATTGCAGTTGCTTTTCTTGCAGAAATTCACAAATAAGGGGAAGAGAGAAGATTCATAAAAAAAAATAGAAACAAAAAAAAAATCAAAAAACCAAAAACAACAACAAAAAAACACAAACAAACAAAAAAACCAAACAAAAAAACCACCCCAAAAAACCCCAAAACCAGCTTATTCCATTTTCTTAGCTCTACTTCATTCACCGGCCTGTAAAGTGTGATTAGGATGTGAAGCATGTATAGGTGGAAACATGCCACCCAGGTGGGGCTCTGCCATGTATGCATTCCCAGTCTCCTTACCCTGCAGTAGTACAGCTACAGCTCTAACTGAAGCTGTGTGTTTTAGCCATGCATCAATCAATACACTCAAGAACAACACCCCCACCGGTAACTTTTGCGAAACCACATGGATACCTGCTACCAAATTCAGTGCAACAGCTTCTAAGACCATTAGCTTATGTCCCTCTGTCTTCCATTAGTATCAGTTATGCTGAATTGTATAGGAACACACCAAGCTACAGAGCATACAAAATTATTCTAAATTTTTACACTATACAAATACTGCACCTCGAATCCTACCTCAAGGGCACATGTTAGCTCCAGCTTAGTTGCTGCTTAGGCAAGTGAGGCTGTAGCAGTGACTGTACTGAGTCATGCACTCAGGCACTGCCGTTCACTAAAGCATCTACACCACAGTATTTGCTTTTGAATGGGTCCCACTGTATCATGTTGGTGAAGGAGCAAAGTCAGTAAGAAACAGCACTCGCCATGTCTGGCACCTGTCTGCACAGCACAGACTTCCTGCTCTTACTGCATCTGCCTGCTAGTGAAGGAGGTGGGCAGATACACCCTGATGAAACTGCCTACCAGGGAATCATCCATGTCTTCAATTACTCTTTAAATCAGGGAAAATTTTGTGCAAAGTCCCTCTGACTCTGAACAAGCATATGTATGTCCATTCCAGTTCTTAAGAACATAAAAGGATATAAAAGACTATGTTACCACCCCGTCCACAGATGCCCTTCTGCTACCCAGCCCCCACAGAGAACAAATGCTTTCACTTAAGGGAGGAACAACATGGAAGGTATTTTTTGAAGTTCAGGCTATTGAAGTACAGTTTTTGAGCACTTCATATACTTCAATGACTATTCTTGCAGCTAACTGTAAAAGAAAAAGAACAGACGCACAAAAATAGTAAATAACTAGTCTGAGGTCATGCAAACCATGGCTACAGTGTCTGGCGAGGGTAGGATCAAAGCGTAAATATTCTCAAAACCAAACATGTCTGCTGTGCAGGGGTGAACCTGAAAGGGCATTAGCTGGTACAGCTGAGGAACACCCTCCAGAGTGTGTGCCCTCGCAAGACCAGCACATCAGTGCCCAGCTTTCACAGCCTGCTCACACACATCACCCACTGCCCGCTGCCAAGACAGCCGCCTCAAGGACATGAAGAGGAGGCAAAGCACATCACCCTTGCATCTACTCTGGAGACAACCCTTTTAAAGGGCTCTAGATAGATCCAAGACACTGAACTTGAGTATGATTTAATGCTTTCCATGTTTCCCCAAGGGCAAAGGTGCTTTAGGAAAACTACAAATTTTGGGCAACTTCGGGGGCATCATGCTCAATACTGGAAATGAAATGAAGAGATAACAGAACAGAAGGTTCCCAAAGATAGCTGGGGAGTGAAAATGGGAAGAGGGAAACAGAAAACAAAAGAATCAACCATCTATACATTCCTTACAGGAATCATTCAGTAGTATAGTCTTTGGTTGCTCCAGATGTCACCAACTCTTCTGCAGTGTTGTTCATAAAAAGCAGCACACAAAAAGTACTTTGGGTAGACTTTGTATTTATTTAAAATAGTTTAAATTGATCAGTAACATGCATTTATACAGAGTGTGTGTGCCATCTGGATAAAGTAAGTCTCTAAGTAAATCTAGATTAGATCTTGTGGTCCAATTTTCATTCAAGTGAATTGTCTAGAAATTAATTTAAATACAGTAAATGGTGACCAGAGTATGCTAAGCATGCTTGGCCCAGTGAGGGTTGAGCTTCAGAGCAGAGGCTGTCACAGTTGATAGCAAACACAGTTGAGTTGGTTGCCAAGGGATGGCAGAGAAGTTTTTGGTGGGACATGGCGTAAACTTGGTGCTCTGAACAGTTTCTCCAGTCCATCAAATGGAAGGACAGAGCTGGAGAAGGTTTTAAAGGTATGCACATATGAAAGACAGTGAGAGTCACTGGTTGTTTTCAGTGAGAGGTTTGCAGCAGTCTGGACTGTCTGTGTGTGGAAAGCAGCATGAGGTGACCAGCACAGGTTGTGGAAATGTATGGTGCAGCAGGGGAATGTGGTGCTTGGAGCTCATCCTTGTCATGGAGCTGCTGGTGAGCTACACTGGCTTCATTTTCGCCAGCACTCCAGTGCTAAAATCCACCAAGCACCAATCTCCTGTCAGCTTCAACAGAAGAATATGTGCTTAAGTTATCTTTGAGGATTTGTGTATCAAATGGTATTACTGCTGTCATCTGTCAATCCACCAGAGAATTTTTAATCTCCAGCTTGGGAAACACTGATTAACAGAGGTGGGAGAAAGTGGAGGGCTGGGAAATTTGTAAAAAAAAAAAAAAAGTGTTTATACAAAAGAAAAATTAAAATAAAGAGAATACTAATATTCAGTAAATGAGGACTTGTATTTCTCTTTAAGAGGCCACAGACAGGTAAAATTAGCCCCTGTAGCTGTTTCAGTATTCAGACAGACAGATTTCCTCTGTAGTCCTGCATAAAAGAATGCAGGTAAAGGAGAAATTAACTGTTGAATAGAAATCTTTTCTGGGGTTCAAATGTTCAAAAATTTTTTCCTCTCATAAATACTGTTTTTGTAGCTCAAATCTATGCCAAAGAAAAATAAAAGCAATTTCCATCACTCCAAATTATGCTCATTTGCAAAACATATACAGAGAACATGCTTTACAACAAATCTCTGTGTCTTATTATAAGTAAGGAGGTATCAAAATCCATAATAACATCACTTGTAAGAGAAAGATCAATATGGCATCTGGTATTTCAAAGGCAGAAAATGATTCTATTAAATTTCTACTGGTGAAAAATGCACTGACAAAATATCTAAAACCCAGAGTGGGTTTTAGCCTCTCACACTGTGTCACTGGATAAATCACAGGGAAACTATCATAAAATTCTTTGTAAAATATAACTAGGACCAGCTTTGCCTGCTTCTGATTGAAACAACAGCTCTCCTAAAGAAGATTGTGGCTCAAGACATCACTGACATTCTCCAGCTCGTATCTTATCAGAGCATCTCTGTTGTCACTGGGATGTGGGAGTAAAGTTTAAGATTTGGGTGCTTTGCTTTATGTGTCACTGTTCTAATATTGTCTGCATGTGTGTGTAACTAATTCAGTTGTGCTACAGGAAAAACAATAAAAAGAGTAACAAAGAGCAAAATACTCTGATTTTGATTCCCATTTTAGATACCTAAAAGCAAAACCTAAGAATGACTACAGTGGGTTAGACCAAAGGTCTGTCCACTCCAGCAGAGCACTCTGTTTTTACAGAATTGACATTAAGAGATCTCTGAGCACAGTTTTTGCTCCTGGGAGAGTTGAAAATCTCTTATTCTGGTGTCTTTATTAAAAAAAGTCCACAAACGATGGGCATAAGTGGATGGTTATTGAATCATAACAACGGGGCAACGATATGTGAAACTTAATAATAATCTCTCTGCCTTTAATGATTTTAGTTCAGGACCTTATTTCTCAGAATGTGGGCTTCAAATATGTTGCAATGCTCAGTGGATTTAATTTTAGAAGCTTCAGTCATCCCTTGTAAATTTTTAGAATATACCATATCCTTTGGCAAGGACTTTCACAAGTGATTTACCTGTTGTGGGAAGAACAGAATGAGACAGTCCTAGCCAGTGGGAAGTTATGGTGTCAGCCCACTGGCTGTCAGAGTTGTCATGTACTCTGTTGGGAACTCATAAATGGATCTACAGAGGAAAATAGTTCTGAAGTGTGATGATGAAGTAGATGTTGATGGATATTTGCAGAGGGCAGTCCCTCAGCATGAGAGACGTCAGAGGAGAAAGCATGAAAGCCCTGTTTGTAAACCTTAGGTGGCCTGTAGGAAGGACCAACCTATTGGGTCACTTGGAGGGAAATGGTACTTATGGCAGTCTCAGACTTTCCCAGAATGGGTGGTTTTGTGAATATAGCACTGAAGAGGAGCTCAGAAGGGCAATAGAGTCAGGTCCTCTTTAAAATACAAGACAAGACAGATACCACTAGGCCAGGAAGGAGTCTGGAATGTTGTATCTTTGTTCCTTAACCTTTACATAAGTGATCAGTCATACAGTTCCTTCATTTCTGCAAGATGTGAAATGACTGTGCATTCACACAGGAGGTTAGACTAAAGCACCAGCTCCCCTTTTCCCCGTGGAACCTGTGTGAAGGCTCATTTTGCTGTAATAAACTGACCTTTTTTACAGTCAAATACAAATACGTCTATTCACAACACCTGTAAATGGTTTTGTCTTAGAGTAATGCTCAGTGCTGAGGCAAGTAACATTGAATCAAGATAGAGACTGGATTTTTAGATGTACCTGAGATAAAAACATAGCAATTGGTAGGGGTCTTAGAAATTTGTACATTGGTAATAATTAATACTAGTCATTAACCTGGGAGCTACAAGGGTTATGATGTACAAAGCTTATGATGTCTGAAGGTCTCCAGTGGTTGCTAATAAATCCAGGCTTTTATAAAAGGAATAGAGCAGTTATGGATAAAAGCAGTAGGATGGATGTGACAACCAGCAATTTTAACTTATCACCTTGTAGCTTTATTTTTGAAAGCTTTTACTTCCCACTGATTGCAGGCTTCCAATTTTGTGTTGTCATGTAATAAATTACAAAAATTATCTTCCTTTTTTTT